>NNCF01126527.1:447132-515772 GCA_002313205.1 Laupala kohalensis
GGCGGCGGAGGCGGCGGAGGCGGCGGAGGCGGCGGAGGCGGCGGAGGCGGCGGAGGCGGCGGTGGCGGCGGAGACGGTGAGCGCTACTGTATCATTTCACCCCCCCCCCCTCCCTTCGCCCATGGAGAGCGGGAGTAAACAACAGAAGGAACACGCGAACAACGGACACGAGTGGGCGAGGTGGACGATGTGGACTGGTGCACTGGAGCAGTGGGATCCCTACTTTCTTGATAAAGTGCCAACGAGAGAGAATGAATCTGCTTAGGATGTATTTAATACCGTCTTTCATGGAGATACTATTTTTCGTTTCTGTCGAAAATGAAAAATATCTAGTAATTTTTTGGTAATATATCCTAAAATTATTATGCCGAAAAATAACGAAGATATTCTCAGATTTTTGGAGTATCAAAACACTTAGTTATCACTTTCTCGAACATTTTTGAGAACGAGTGTTCTGGAAGTTCATTGTGGCATCTTGTGGTGATAAAAAATGTGAATATATAAAAAACAAGATCACCGATTCTTGTTTCATTTCAATACATAACTTTGAACATGCATTAAAAAAAACTAATTATCTTCATACTGTTCTTTTACAATTTTCAAAAATCTGACGTGCGAAGGAAAATATATCGCAGACTTTTTCCAACTCTACGTAATTAAAATAATTGTTAAGTACAAATGTGGGATAAAATCACTTAATCGAATTTGCTTGTTGGTAGGGTTTGTGTAAGTGATTTATAGGATTTCTCTTTACCCACTTACCTGATTAGATCCGTAGACCCGCTATTGTCTTTAATGCACAAAACTTGCGAGTATTTTCTAGCCATCTGCTCGCTTCCACCTTTTCCTCTCCAATGGATACCCTCCCATGGCCGATATCTGATAAATTGTGATATCTACGAAAAATCTTCCTCTCCTGTTCCTCTATCACGATATAGCAGAGGTAGCTTATCTGATTTCGGGACCAAAAAACACTGCTGAATTATATTAATGATAATTTTCTCTAAACATCATAAAAAAATCTTCTTGCTAATTGGTAATTAAAATTAAGCATTTCATTTCTTTTATAATTCAAATTCCCTCTTATATCTGTGGTTGAAGTTCAACTTTGGTAGACTTCAGACGGACCTTTTTAATGCTTAAGTATTTGATGCCAGTAATTATGCAATGAACTAACAATTTGTAAGTTTTTATTGATATTGCGAATATTCATTTATTTGGAATACCGCAAGAATCTATTCTGGCGCCTCAGTTAATGTAAACTCAATCTCGGAGCCCACTGCTCTATGAAGACGAATTAGATGTATATGAGACTACTAGATAAATTTACAATGTCTAAGACGAAATACAATGAATAATCCAAAAAAGAATTAGTTAGTTCGGTTCAGTGTGAAGATTTTGCTACAATCATAGAAGGAGAAGATCAAAATTAGATATAAAAATAATCTAAGAGGAGAAGATTAGAAACCATTACAGTGAGAGCTCTTCAGGTCCACGACCTGAAGCTGACGTTAAGGAGAGCAGGAACCACGGAACACAATGCTCTTGGCGAATATTAAAAAACGAGCCACGTTGCAACATTTCGACACCACGAATGAGAAGGAGAGTATCTTGGAAATATTTATTGTCCGCCAGGGTAGCTATGACGAAATACGAGCTCCATCTCAGCAAGATGTCCTTGATCAGATTGAGAGGTGGGGTATCAATGTCACACGATTATATTGGAAATACAGTAAATTTTACTATTTAATTCGATAAAAGAATAATAAAAATAAGACTTCAAGGAAATGATGTAGCTATAAGAATTACAGTGCATGTTGGTCAAAACTATCTGAAAATTATAATTCCCATCCAAAAACCTTAGTATAGAAAATGGATTTCGATGTGTAATACTTGTTTTCGTCGTCGTTGGTTTCAGTTTTCTTCCATTTTTCCCATGAAATATTTATATATTTTTTTGGGCGTGGGGGTGGGGGGGAGGGTTGTGGGCTCGAATTTTGTCAGTGTTCCCATATGACCTCGACGCCATTTTTGAGAAAACAAAAGTCGACCCACACTTTCTCCCCATTAGTTGGCGTTGTTTCTCATTGTGTGAGCCTCAACCTACGCGACAAGCCAAAGAATTTCATTTCTATCCTGTGCGTTTGTGATTTTCTTATTGATTGCGAGTATTGGAGAAAGGTCACCGAGCTGTTGCAGGTCGTGTCTCCAACTCCAATTCTTGCTCCATTTTAGACAAATAGTTGACTGGAAGAGAAAACTTCTTTCGACAACTTTGTTGTGCGACATGGATTCATTGGCTCAGAAGTTACAATACTTATTGAGGGAAATGGTTAAATTTTAATTAATTCTCCATATTTATATTACTAATTTATATTCATTTTACGAAATTTCTTTTTGTTCTCAATACTAATAAATACATTTATTCCGTTCTTAGATAGTTTTTTGATTGCACCGTGGAGTGTTAAGAACGAATTAATTGAATTCGCATTGATTGATATGAAAATAATTACCTCAGATTTCGTTGGTGTCGGATTTCCCTGATAGTTTTCGGTTGGATTATCTATGATATCACTGTATAACTGGAGCGCCCATGATTCCGTCACTGCCATAGATGCAGCTGCGTGGAAGGCTGGAGTCTGGGGTGATGTGGCAACATGGTGGCGGCGGCCAAGGCCGGTGCGCGGCGCCGAGCAGTCTGGAGCCCCCCGTCTGCTACGCCCGTGCCCCCGCCAACCCTCGCTCCATAGTTATCTCCTCACGATGTCGGCGTCATCGTCTCCGCTTTTTTCTCGAATCTCTCTTCATCTCTTTTATCACTATCCAATACTGCATATCAGTACTTAACAAAGCTTATAGAAATTGTCAGTAGTGTCGTTCCTTGTTTCTCCAAATATACCCAAGTTCCGTCAATCGATATTTTGAATTTTACTCTCTTATCAACACATATGTGCTTCTAAACTTTTATCTTTCACACGTTCCTTCAAAAACAAGGAAACGAACTGGGGTGCACAATAGATACGTTGGTAAAATAATAGTAAAGTTACGATGTATAATAGAAATTAGAAGTGTTATTTAATGTGCAATATTATAGAATCTCAGTTTTCTTTCCGTGTCAAGAAGAGATTTAACGTTAATACTTTACTTCTCCCTCCCTCTCAAAATAAGAAAAAAAAAAAGAACGGTGCAAGTATACCATCATTACATTTCGGAGAATTCCATTGTCCAAAATATCATGGGTTGTGCAATATGTTGGATCTGCAAATGGTCAAAAATTGATTCATAGTATTCTAATTGATAGTTGAACTTGGAATTATTCCAATATGTTTTTAACATTGTTGTGAATTGATAGAAAAACAGACCTGATGGTTGTTCGAAATTTTTTAAAAAAAATCTTTTACGAAAAACTAAAACATTCCATGAAAATAAACCTCACTTGATGTTTGGGGGTTATCTATTTACGTATTTATACAAGGTTCAATTTTATTTTCGGGTTAACTATTTAGCACCCCATAGGAATACCGCACGACTAAATCCATTGCTTAGCACGATTTCATGTTTTTGACAAATCTTTCTTCTTTCCCTTTTCTTTACTCTTCTACCGTCAAAAAACTCTTTTGCGGTGTTTATAATCGCAGCAGCAACTGCGGGATCTTGTGCCGCGTATCCCTCTCTTCGTCCTTTTCTCTCTCTGTCTCTCTCTCTCCTTACCAACGCCTCCGCTGGACCACAGCCGGGCGCGTTCAGCCGAGACGTCACTGACCATTGTGGCTGCAGGCTTTCAAGAGCAACCATCTGGCGCAAAGTACTGATTCCAGCTTCAAGTTTACATTCATTTCTAAACATCAGTTTCTCACTGAAATGAGACCTTCTAAAACAAAACATTTGTTTAGGAACACGGATGAACTTTCGTTTTTAATATCTAATTAGTTTCGTATTACGAATGTATCATGAAATACGGAATCATACAAACAATAATGGAATCATTAATCAAGATCGTTCATATCATTTAATTACAATTGTTTTTGAAGAACTTATAAAATACGTTCATGCGTTATAAAACGTAATAATAATAATAATAATAATAATAATAATAATAATAAATTCATTGTCAAACAAAGCAGTTAAAATATTAGAACGTATTTTAAATTCGTAACATCAGTGTCCCATCGTCTGAAAAATTAATTTTTAATTAACTGTAAATAATCCGTAGATGCGCATTATATGTGTGTGTGTGTGTCAAAACTCCAATAGTCAACGTCAATATTGACTTATGTTGTATGCAGATTCCCAGTAGCAGAAATATGCTAATGTAAATACCAACGCAATAATGGTGGAAGCTCTATTTCTAAAGGTGTCTTGAAGTGAACGGAAGTCTTGAAGGTGATCTAAATCTTTGCAAAAGAATTTTATATCAGTCTGCGGTATAGATGCGCGATTATTTTCAATACGTTTTTGAGGTCTGCAAATATGAGATTTCCTTTTATCTTTTATCTTATCTACGGTATCATCCTTTATCATTATACTTGGTTTTTTTCTCAGGGCTGTAACAAAAGTATGAAGTTACTACTATTGGTTTTTCGTTATTGATGACGTCATAACTTTCGAAGGATCTCTAAAAATTGCACGCATGATAAGGTAGCATTCTGAGAGGTATTACTGTTACAAATTGCAACATCGATTGGTGTCTAACCTCTTATGCCCAGCACAAATAAGTAGTTACACGGTCTCATAAGTTAAAAATCGATATTAAACACTTTATCTCACTTTTTAGCGAAAATATTTTCAAAAATACTTTTAGAATTATTAAGTATTTTTATTAAAATAAAAACTTGCGTTGGAATACATGTGGGTGTGGAGAAAGAATTAAAAGTACCTGATAATTGGGCCGCTACTGTTTAGTTATATTATATTTCACGGTTTACAAAATATATAAACACGAATTTATCATTTCATATCATTGAAAGATATTTCAGGTATACGGAAATAAGTTATATTTAATTAACACAAAGTCGCTAATGCTGCATATTTTAAATCTACAATTTGAACATATTTAAACTGATGAAAACTAATGCGCAATGTTGTTCGGGTGATCGCAGGTATGAAATTAAGGTTTTCAATGGCAAAAATATAGTATGTGTTACGAGCAATCTACATATTATTGTGAAGTTGATTTGTCATGGTAATTAACATGTCATACAGACTCTTGCATGCATATTTCTCAGCTCTCTTTATATTCATGTTCGAGGAAAACGATAGTAGCTTTATTTGTAAATATTTCTAGTATCTCTCATGGGTCTTCAAGTGACAGAAAGCGAGTTTTTTCGAGGATTTTTTACAATTTAACCCCGAGTAGTTTCTGAAGCCGAAGTGATATTTTGGGATTTTAATACGTTTTTTGAATCAACAGCAACGAAAAAAATTCTACTTACGGTGCTTTTAAATCAAAAGATATTTGTACTATAACGACTGTGAATATTCAAATATTCCATACCACCGTATATAGAACAAATGTTTTCATCTGAATATCAGTGTGTACACCGACAATTTCCGTTCGGGGATCCGCTTTAGGATTGGTTGTCTCATCCCTACTGACAGTGTATTCACTGGTCCGTGCACCCAAGTGCAATTGCGCACACATCCTCATTCCGGCCGTACCTCAATCCCCACCCCATGCATTGCGGTTCCTGACTCCCCTTCAACACCTGCCACCCCGATTGTCACCCTGAACCCTCCGACTTGTTTGTCGCGAATTATCGGGCCAGCAACCGGCCGATGAATGTCATCACCGAGCCGCGAGGCTTCCCTCACCGCCACGGAAAAAAGTGCACTTTGGCTCGTGTTCCATAAAACGGCGTGGAAGTTCCATTGTCTGCCACCATATGCGTGCACTCAACTGCACGCATTTCTCCGTCAGTGCATATTTGCGGCGGAATATGGTGCGCACGAATTTTCCAGTGTGGAATAGAAAAAGAGGTGTGAAGGATAAAAGCGGGAGGGATATGAGAGCATACAACACTGTTCATCAGACGCACTTCCTGAAACGACCTGTTTTTGTCCGCTCCTGAGTGTATGAACTCGGCGCAAGGAGCTTGTGTCGTCGATTACGGAGGGATGTATTGTCAAAACGTGGTGGGCTTATCTCTACGATACCTGTAGTTAAAGCGAAAAGATTCATCTTTCGAATACAATTGCTGAACGGCGACAAATAACTTACGTACATTAAGTAAAGCAAGGTTAAAAACATTAGGGTGCAATTCACGTGATGTGACTTTTTTAATTAAACAATTGCTTTATGTTTTGCAAATAAGGCATCATTAATGTTGCACTAAATTTTTATGTAATTTTTTAATATACTTTATTTTCTTCCATATTTTTATGAGTAACTAAAACTGTATTGAAGCATTGCAACTTTAAAAGTTTCCCAATGTAAATATTGCATCCGTTTGAACGAATTTCGTACAAGAAATGTATATGTGTCTCTTTTCGTTTCATTCTTTATGGATTTACCAGTCTACACCATCTGTAGGTCTCAAAGGAAACTTGTAGTGATGTCTAAGTATTTTCTTAAATCAAATGTGGTTTGTTGCACAGGTATTGTTTCGATTGTTTCGTCTCAAATTGGGAGAAATTTTGTGGTCTAAGAGAAGCACGACCCTCTCCTCCAAATTACTCCCTTCGACCACCAAAAATATTTAAATTAATTCTCGTTCAACCTGAAGAAATACTGTAAATATAAATTTCGTACTTTAAAAGATTGTATAACGTGTTTTAAAAATATGTATATTCTCATGGTACTTTCTTAAGAGAATCGTGGAGAATTGAAAAAGTAGTTTTTATAACTCATTACACAAAATACTTTTCATATTTCATGAAAATTCAACGAAATATTCAATGACAACGAAGTGTATCACAACTTTCTTCACATTAACTCAAATCTTCTTCTTTAAAAAATCAATCTCTGCTCATCATGTAAAAATGTATTCTTAATATTCTTGTATTGTTCATGCTGATGCAGCAACGCTTTTTGCATTTCACAATTACAGATTGTCTGCTGGTTAGTCACAATTTTCGAAACATTCTGTTTTTACTAAAATATTTTCGTTTTTTATTTTTGCGCCCCTGAAAATAATGCATCCTAAGAATATCTGTGGAATTTCTAGGGGTAAATGTAACTCTTTTTATATTATTGAGACCATCTATAAATTACGCAATGCACCCTGCAGCGAGGGGAGATTTTGATATGGTTTCTTTGCTTCACGACGCGATGGAGTGACGTTAGCTTTGGTGTTACATAACGATAAGTTTTATAGTGAATGTATTATAATTTAAAATTGAAGAATCATTTAACACCGCTTGTATTGCATGACGCCATGCGATAACAGAGAAACGAACAATTAAGTCAGCGTATTCAACTTTTGCCGAGATTTTCCGAAAAGCAACGAAAACTTTTCTTAAGGGGGAAAGGGGCAGATAGAACTATTGCTACGTGTTTGTGGGGGCGGGGGTAAGATGTATTACAGGTGTGTTATGGAGGGTTGTTGAAAATAAAAAATTTTTCGGTAAGCAATTTATGAACGATCACATTATACTTACTAAGGTCCGTTTTATCGAGTAGGTAGGATGGAATATTTTTCTTCAACAATAGTAAGAATAAGGTTATGTTTAAATAGAATGTCATTTTATTTTTATGTTTAGGTTAAATGTTGGTTATTTACCTTTCTAATCTGTACTAAATAAGTAAATGAATTGCCAAATTTATCATTACTAAGGGATTGAATATAATATCTATAATATTTTCCAGTCGTCCTGCTCTCTTTACTAAATTTTACATTATTCAAAGTTTGGTAGAGAAATATGTCTCGCTGAAGTCGACTTTTCAGTCGTTATCATTTCATCCCCAATTGATTCACTGTCTCTGGTGTTACTAAAGTGAGCCCATTCATATGTCACCTCCCCAAACCGAACCTGAACTTCCACCACTGCCTTTCTATTCCTTTCTGGTTCCCCTCGGGGAGATTCGTCAGGGGTGAAGAAGGGATAGTAAACCCTTTTCATTGAACTTGTTCTCGCAGAACGAATGAGTCAGCGGCGCCTATAGTAATTGAGGTCGTAATATCGGTAATTAGAAATCTAAATTCGCGGACTTAACCCTTTTTCTATGTCAGAAATCCTGACCGAGGGGTGTCAGAAGATGGTTACAGGTTGGTTGGATGAGACAGATTTTATCTCTTAACGCCGTTCAATTTTTGTTTGCGATAAGAAAGGGTTGGTTTAGAGTTAATTGAAATTATTTAATTGAAATTATGTCGTGGAACATTTAAATACTTGTTAAAATGCTTTTGTGATACTTCGTAATATTTTATCGGATAATACTCGGCAATACGGTGACTGAAATGTTTCTCTGTTAAATTAGTGATTGTTTATATTAGGTTTAAAAATATTTGTTTATATTTTTAAATGTTAATCATTTAAAAATTCATGAGATAAAAATGATTGAACTAACTAATTCTGCTGTGTAAGATAACAGTCCAGATGGATTGTTGGTAGAATTAACGGAATATACGAACGACCATAGAAATATCGTAATACTGAAAGGAAAACCTTACTAAACATTCTTTCTTTTCTTCTAACAAACAATGTCATCAGGTATCGTGTCCATATAGTCTTCCATTCACTTTCCCTGGATTACATTTTTCATAAAAAAAAGTGGATGTATCAACCACCCGTTTTTTGTTTCTTTTTTTTGTGTGCATAAATTACTGGAGATGCTGCTTCCGCAATATCTATGCTCGCAGACCCTGTGTAGCCCTGACGGACAATAGGTTGACCCCGACGATAGTAGCTAAGCTGCCGATGGAATTGCTCCTAACTTAATAACCAAGAGTCCCTCGAGCGGAGATACGTAGCAAGTTAAATATTTCCTGAACATTATTTACTTATTACATATTTTTTGGCGAGGTGGAGGCCATAAGGGTTGCTCTTTCTTCCAACTGTGACTTGGGAGAGGGAAATGCGGAGGAGAGATGTTCGGTTGCCGGGGAACTCATGGTACCGAACCGACATAGGCTTAGGCGAGGGAAACCCCAGCTGAACATCTCACCTAGTTCGACCGAGCAGGGTTTTAACCCGAGCTCAAACGCTCAGCGGAATCATGGAAGCGAAGATGCTACCACTAGACCACCACATTAACATTGTAAAATCTATAGCTTCGATTTTATAGAAACTGTATTCCATTGCAATTAATTCATTAAAATGTCAAGTATGTCGCCCAAAGTTTTTTAAAATATTACACCGTGATGGTTTTAATCCGCCCATTTCAGGTAGGCGTCTTTTGATTGTCTTACCGCAGCCTATGCCTGAGTAACCGCCAGCCATTGACAGAGTAACAAGGACATCCCGCAAACGCCCCTTCAGAGGACAGACACCTGCTGGTGAGTCAGATGCTCCCCGGAGCGTGACGCAAGAACACTCTCTGGACAATGGCCAGAGTAAACAAGTAGATTCAAGTTCTTCCACAGATTCCATACGTATTAACTAAAGAACCAGAATATTAATTGAATGGAAATTGGTGTAAAGGCCTACATTTTTTGTTATGGCGAGATTCAGGCCACAAGGTCTTCTCCGCACTTAACCTTGATTTTGGATGAGGGAGCCGAGAGTGAGAAAGGATGGGTTGCCGGGGAACCTGACACACCGAATCTACATTGGTCTGGAGTAGGTGAGGGAAGCCCCAGGTTGTTGGGCTACTGGGAAATCGAACTCCCTCCCTCATACATAGTAGAACTGTGGGAACGATTACGATACGATCCTACAAATGCCGGTCGTTATTTGTCTACTTCTTGTACAAAACACACAAAACTAGACCACAGAAACGGGACTATTTTTTATTCGATCTTAAACATTTTAGGATAAAAACCGGTAAAATTTCCTGCAAGGTTCCATATTTCGAGGTAGTTTACGTTCTTTAGACGGTACCTTTCAACTGAAAAGGAAAAGTCATCCTGTTGAACTGGTACTAACACTACGTATTTACAAGATCGAATACGAACATCTTGTGTACTCTAATTCTTGTCACATAAAAACCCTTAAAAAATTGAATATTTGAAATTTCCGCATTTAAATATTGTAAATATTATGCAATTAATTTTGTTTCGTTTAATTAGAACTGTCGATTTATCAAGCTATTTTCGAATTATAAAAGTTCTGTTTCTGGACACCATATATTTATTTTATTGAAATATGTACTGCATTTGGCCTATTGGAAAGTCTAGAAGAGTGACACTGAGTTTCATTAAATATTTGTTTATTGGAAAAACCTTCCTTCTATCATTCAAGTTTTTTTTTTTTGAGAAGAATGTTTTTTGGGTGAGTTCAGCTCTAAATGAAATAAAACTTTTACAGTTAAAAAATTGTCATATTTTCCTGTCATGTGCTGTGATGAATTAAACACTACCTCAACATAGTCCACTTCAATTCCTCACTTGTCTGTTCCGGTACAATTTCGAATTCACGTCGCGCCTAATCTCTCTTCTCTTTGCTGCTTGAGGACACACGACTTGAGGGTTTGACCTCAGGATAGGGATATTCTCCAACGAGGGAGGTCTTACCACAACTACCATCCTTGCGTTAACCCCCATCTGGCACCCTTCGCAAAAGCCACCCCGTTCGTAATTTAAAATAATCCTTGACGAAGAGGAATCGTTTTTATAATCTCTGCTGGTTCCATAGTACAGATCCGAGAATCAGGATAGGGGTTGAAGCAAGAGTAGGGGAAGGAATGAAACGTGGTTCAGGGATTGTAAAGGGAGAAGACATGAAAAGAAAATAATTCAATAGAAAAATAAATAAATAATTTTTTTTATTATTGTCAAAAAGCAGCTCAAACTGCGTATGACCACGGGGAGGACAATAAACTAATTTACTTTCCGGAAGCAACCAAGGGACCATCCCATCAATTCCGATCANGACAATAAACTAATTTACTCTCCGGAAGCAACCAAGCCATCCCATCAATTCCGATCAAGGGCCCTAAGGCAGAGGCGGATTCAAACATTTCAGCAAAAGTTCCTAAATAAGATAAAAAGTTAGCTGCGAGTTATAATACTAATAGAATGTCAATATGTTTGTAATTTAACACAATAAAATTATTTTACATGTACAAGTTATTATCGAACTATAGATTATTCTGAGTATAGTGTTTAAAATCATAAGAGTTGAAAAAACACTAAATTCACGATTTATTGTTACAATAAACAAGCCCCTAGACAAAGCCTAGAGAACCTGTATAAGAAATCCGCCTCTACCCGAAGGAAAAACGGAGAAAAACCCGGGCCAGGATGGGGCTACAGAATTAATGTACACAACCGTGCCAAAGTTGAGTACACATAAAACTAAATTAATATNCAAGTTATTTAAAAAGTACAACAGCAATGACGTGATAAAGTATAAGACGGATTTAACTTTTATTAAAATCAATAAATTATTTTACAGTGTAGAAGCACTGGTGCAGGAGGTAGTTTTTAACCGCGGATTTGAAGATATTCAATTTCATAATATCTTTTATATTCTTGGGCAGGGAATTATATAGAACGATTCCCGAATGGTATGGTCCCTTTTGGCAAAGAGTGGTTGACACTCTAGGGCGATGAATATTACTACTATTGCGTGTATAGTGTTCGTGAACGAGACTGTTTCGTATAAAGAAAGGGTGGCACTTCAGTAATTCGGACTTAACAAACACGACTGTTTCATAAATATAAATGCAGGGAAGTGTTAATATATTTAATTCCTTGAATAAAGGTTTACAAGAGTTTCGGGGGTGAGATTTACAAATTATCCGAACTATCCTCTTCTGAATTCTGAAAGTTTGAATACTCTGACCAGATTTATATATTTTCAAATTTAAAAAAATGAAGATATCTAAGTGTATCACCAAAATAATTGTGTCAATTACGAACTGAACTCAATATTTTTAATGATATAAATGTATTTTAAAGTAACATGTGTGCATGTGAAGTTATGTAGGGCCTATACGTAAAACTCTTTAAAAAAGTATTGTAAAATTATATCACATATGATGTTGAGGTAGGACATGTGGTTTCTGGAAAAGCAAACTTTATATATAACATTTTTATGCACTTTTTGGCTATTCCTCTTCTATTGCACACTAACATAAAAGCATTACTGCGATTAAAATATTTGAAGTGACCTTGAAACCATACGGGAAATAAAACAACGAAAAAGAAAAATGTGAAATGTTTTAATGGAAAGTTTACGAGAATGTTGCAGAATTTTAAAACAACTATAAAATTCTTTAACATATGCTGTTGATATATCTTTATTTTAACTACAGGTAATCAGGTCGATGACTGCAATCGTAAATAAACAAATTATGTTGATCAATACAACACTGAAACATAATCAACTGTAATGTATTGTGAAGGGGTCCAAAAATGAAAAGGGATGGTTGTAATAAAATGTATCAAGACAGTGTTGATCCGATCTACGGAGATGAAACATAGGAGAAATGAAGAGGAAAAGAGAACCGAGACTCCACAGGCTCTTCGCCGAGGGAAAAAGCAACCGGGGGTTGTCAGCTGAGATTGGATGTCAGCGTTGAGAAGGGATGATGAATGTTCGGTTTCGGTTGTGTCTCGTACCCCACCTCTTTGTCATAGACCCCGAAAGAAACCAGCCGACGATTGGTTTAAAATTTTAATCCCACTCTTCGACAATGAATACTCGCGGCGAGAGGATGAGGAGTTTTGGTGAACGGAAAGAGGGGACCCTTCGATGAGACAGGTGCTACTGATACGAGTCGCTGATATCCAATGCTGCACCCCGAGGGAGGCCTAAGTTCCATGGACTAACACGAGGAGCCTGGGTGGTTTAGTGGGTAGAGTGCTGAACTATAGGTATACTGGACAGTCACGATAATATCCCGGTGAGGTCATGACGGAGTTTTTAACATACTAAAACCACCACAATGGCTCTCAAACCTTACGTAAAATTTTCAAAAAATATCGTGAAAGCTCAAAAGTAAATCACATTTTTTCACTCTTAAGAGGTTTTTTTTCTTGTAAAATCTATTAAAATAAACTGCTTTCTGTTGGGTAAATTGCAATGCAATGCAGTTCAATCTCCCTTCTGAGAAAAAAAAGTTACCATATTTTTAATAAGGTTCATATGCTGGTTTGAGACATCATTAATATTCCTCAAATAACATATTGTAACTAGTTATGTCCCTGAGGAATGGGAATATTATAGATGAAAAGAAAAATTGGAAGCGTAGAAGAAGTAGAAGTTTTGGTTTAAAAATGTGGAACTGTTCCTATGTCGTAAAAAAAATGATCCTTCTTAAATGCACAAAACAAAGAACCCATTAAATTTGAATAAAGGTTTATTTTACATATTTGAATTACTCTCTACTGTTGAAGTATTTTTAAAATCTATTTTTTGCGATAATTTAAGTTAACCTTTGTGGATAGATATGTATTGCCGTGGACTTTTTTGTAGAAACTCCTTGAGATAACAATATTGCCACTCATTGTTATCTATGTCTAACCGTTTAAATGGCGTTTGGAAAAATCTCTCTCACAAGATGGATTTGTTTCCAACTTCATTTTATTGTATCGTCATTGCCTATTTGTTTTTCTTGATATTAGAAAATACGTGCTAACACATTTCCTGACAACATACGTTTGAATGAAGAAGAAGAAAAAAATTCACGTAAATCGGATAATTGGGTCCCGAGAGATAAAGGGTATGCGGACAGGCATGTAGACAGACGGTTTCTGCACCCCGCAGCTGTTACAAATAAATTTTTGAAAATTAATTTTTTTAAAATCTTNAATTGCTTCTCCGAAGAGCGCGTGTTACAAATTTTAAGGTTACTGGCTTTGCAGTGAACACACAAACGTATACACGTACTGACTGACAGGCAACTCTTTCTTTTATACATGTATGTACAGGTGTATAGAGACCAACTTATTTATGTTGTATTACAGCATATTACCATACCTCTATGTTTAGATTTTATTCATTCTTTAAATTGCATATTGTGTTTGTATTTTTTTAATATTTGTTTTGTTTATTGTTGTGTCTAACTGGGGTTGGGAAAAGCTCCGCAAAACATGTGTGTGCAGTATTAAACCATATTTCTTCACATCGTGGACAATAATATCAATCTGCTTTTTATTAATTAAGGAAAAAATTATGTTTTTGAACTATATATGCCTGTCATTGTACTATATCCCTTTAAAAAATTTGTAGTATCTACTTGAGAATTTATATAACCATTTTGAAGTGTCACGGAATTCTACCACCTGGGAATCTCAAAGGTTATATTGAGACTTGTTAATGGAGCACATTTAAATTTGACATTGGATGGAAAATGTACAGGGTAGTTCACAGGAAAATGGCGATATATTATTTATTTGCTTATTACAAATGTTTGTGAGAACGAATTACTCTATCGTAGATATGAACTAATCTTCTGCACTTTTTGAAGAAAACATATTTCAATGCGAAATTTATATTATTCCTGAACTTCAATTTTTACTGAATACATGTTATATGATACATAAATTTAGAAAAGTTTTTTAAAGAGAACTTCAGAGCGAGAAAAGCCTTAAATTAGAGTAGGCAATGACAGTCAATTTTGTTTTCTTCGAATTTATAGGAATGGAGATTCCTCGGAAATCTAGTAGTGTAGCATTTATATGTTAATAATATACATTTTCTTCAGTTTCGCAAATTTATGGTATTAACTTACCAAAATTACCTAATTAAAAATTAAAGTGTATATACAAATTATGAGATATTATGCACACGAGGGAAGTTTGTAGGATACATAAAAAAACACCTTATCGACTATTTTGTAAATGTCGCAATGGTGTCACCGACACGTTTTGGCGGTATTGCACTAACGTTTTGAGAGTATCGCTGAAAATCTTTACTCCCAGTCACGAAGTTGTGGAGTCTGACAAATACCCTTTCCCAGGCAAAAGCTCCACCAAAATTGGCAATTGAGATACATTTATGTTATTAACCGTAGCCTTCATTACTTTCCATCATTCTTGAAGGGATCTGAGATGAAACCTCTGTAGCAAAGGATGACGAATTGACAGGGTACCGTATACCCTTTCTGACCCCCGCCCCCTGAGGTGGGTGATACATAAATGGCGGTAGTGTGAAAGATGATGAATAATTTTTGTGATGGAATGAGAACCAGGTAAAACTGGGGAACACCCGAGAAAAACTGCCGCAGACCCGCCTCGTCCACCCCTGCAAACTCTACTTGGATCATTCGAAGTATGAAGGTGTAGATGGTGAGTGCACTAACCACTAATCGTTATCTGGAAATTTATTTAAATGCGCACAGCATTTGGAGATTCAAGTTTTGACCACGAAAAATTGATAACTCTAGAAAAAAGAACTGCTGTCTTTGCGCATACTTCGAAAAGTGTATGAATTTACATTTTAAAGAAATGGCAAATAATCTTGGAAGGTATTTTTCGTTTTCTATATAATTCGTAAACATTTGATGATTTATTTCCTCCTATCTTCTGGTTCAATAATAAAAATTAAATTTCTTTTATATGTATTATTGACTGACATTACGACTTCACAGCAACTTATTTTATCTTGATTTCCATGACTAGTGAAGAGCTGCCTCTCTTTACACCCATGTTTTCCCGTTTCTCTACCTGCTTTCAGTAAACAAGTTCAGACCTGCTGAAGATCATTCAATTTATCTGAACAGCGAAGTTCAAAAATCTCCTTCTCTTCCTTTTTTGTTTCTGTTCTTATAACTCACATCTTCGCCGACCTCGTAATGGCTGTCGTAATTCTCTGCCGCGATCGGCGACAAAAGGACCAAAAAGCGGGAGGAAGAACCCCGAGACGCCTGCACGGATTGCGACTCTTCGTAAGATTAATTCGAGCGTCTTGCCGGGGAAGACCGCGCCGACCGCCTTTTGTCTGCGACCAAGAAACAGAAGAGGGGAGAAGGAGCAGACTGTCTTCCGTTTGGTGGCGTGATGTATTACGGGTGTGTTTTATCGGAAAGTTGTCGCTGGTTCTAGGATGAACTGCTGGAACTTTCCTGCTTGTGGCGAGTAGATGATCGCTGGTCGAACGCGAGTTTGATGATGGAAGGTGCGTCCTTTTTCAGTGGAATGGTTAGGGTTCCGAACTCTTGTTTTATAGAGCTCCCGTTTCTATTGATCATTCAGTGACAGAACTTAAAAAAATGTTGTGATAGCTTAAAGTAAATAGACTTCTTCAACTCGAAAGCTATACAATTCACCCTTTTTTCTCTTGGGGAACTCTTTAATGAAAGGTTTACCACCCTAAAGAGAGAGCATTCTTTGCTCATTGTCTTATAAGTTTCGCAGACTATATCGCAGATCAGCGCTGTCCAACTAATCGTAGCCCGCGAGTCATTTTCTATAGGGGCTACACGAGATGTGGTTTGACATAATGTTGCCTGATTAATAAAACTAACGTGACATATTTATTTGTAACGCNATGTTGCCTGATTAATAAAACTAATGTGACATATTTATTTGTAACGCGATATTTTGATTCTAATCGACATATTAATATTATTTTTAGTTGAAAATATTACATTATATATTTCTTTATTTTTAATATTTAGTACTATTGTAAAATATTTTCGTATTGTAATGTATGACAGGGAAATTTTCGACACATTTTTATTTTTCTCTCGCCGGACATGCCACGTCAAATATTAATTCAAACAGAATAGATTTGTAATACAAAGTTGTATCCTCCAACTTTAGATGAAAAATTTGATGTAAAATGTACTATAACCCGTGTGTCGTAGAAAACGTTTCTAATACAGTCCCCGGACCGCCAGTTGGACAGAGCTGCTGTACATCATAGATCAATTTCCTTGAATGTCTCATACTGTAGACGTCGTTCTTCCGGACTATCAGTAATGGTTCGTATTATAAAAAACCCGTATAATCCGGTACATGGGAAGTAAGGTACTGCAGAGAGAGAGAGAGAGCTTCCCGTGTATTCTGTGGAAAATTAGGAATAAAAAATTTGTATATATTCTGCATTAAAACACAGAAAGCGAATCATACGTAACAATAACGAGAAACACAGGGTAACTGAAGGGTCCACGCTCCCGACTATTATAACTATACGATGTTGGACTCCTGTAATGCCTAATTAGTGTTATTTAATCCATACAACATTAAATTGTTTTAAATAAATATCTTAATCGTGTTGAAAGTTTCTACAGCAGAATCCTCAGTATTTCATAGATAAATAATTTTGAAAATCCTTAAAAATAAAAAGTAGATTTGAGTGATTAATTTTGTTATACTGTATGATTGATAAGTAGTTAATTATTCTATTGAATGATCATTTGTTATTTTCAAATACTTGAAATAAAATATTAAATTATTCGTAACAAGACAGTGACAAAATTTCTTTTCTGCCTATAAAATGCTTTTAATTATACTGTGTCTCTTCAAACATTTGTAACGACGAATTAGTATTATTCTTTCATAAAATAATGTGAAGCTCTCTGGGAGAGAATTATCAAGCAAGGTTATTATTCACTGACTATTGTAATTATGTAATAATGTTTTAATCATAATTAAAGTACATTTAATTATAATTATTAAAGTATTTTATTTCACTTTAGATAGATTTATTTATGTGATTTACTTATCCTTTTTTACGCTGAAATGTTATTTTCTTTTCGTTGAATTTATACTCTAGCAATATTTTAATCGTTTTAGAAATAGTTCTGAGTCGTATAGTTTTATTACATCATTATTTTGTAGTTTTATGTATGTACAAGTGAGTACAGATTTTCATGTTCAATGAATAAGGTATTGGTGTCCACAGACAGAAAAAAATTTAATATAGTCAATACACTGGGACCAAAGAACAACTTACCGCTTACATTCATTTTTCATATTCGATGCAGAAATAGAGCAGACAGCATTTTTACAGTTGAGACCGATCGGGTTCACTTTATTTTCACCGCTTTGGGAAATGTAAAAGAACGAGTTAGCTACACATTATTATTTTTCAGTCGTGGTGAGGTCTTCTTATAAGTGGGTATTCTAATTTATGAATAGGATTAGGTTATATGGATGAATTTGAAGAAAATTTTCTGAATTACATCAACGTTTACCGAGCAGATATATTTTGAAATGTTTGTGAAATTATGTAAAACTCTATGTAAGTAAATACATTTTTTCTGAACTTTTCACATTAGATTGCTCAAGCTCTAGGAATATGGTGGGTGATGGGACATACCAATGAAAAGAAAATATCCATTTTGTTCAGCAAGTTTACATTTATTTCCAAAACTCAATAATTATCAAAACTGTACAAAAATTTATATCTTCTTGAAAGACTTATGGTAGATGGGCTGGATTCTTCTCGCCAGCCTTAGCACAAAACATGAACAAAACGAACAAAACAGAGCCAAATATGGCGTTCAAAATGGCTGCAAGTTCTTGGAGATTCATACTCTCCAAGCTTGTTGGTCCACCTGTGACAACGTCACATTCAATATCACCAACCGGATCCTGCGGCGAATAGGATGCGCTCGTTTCAATTTACAGACATAACATCAAACAAAGGATGCGAGTGCATCAACGAAGAGTGTTGCCAACTTGAGAGTACAAAAATAAGAAAGAAGAATCGAAGAAGTGACTCACCACTTCCGGGAATGTAAAATTTAGTCTATACTTCTATTCAGTTCACTTCTTTGACTATCTTCTCCAATTGCTCTGCAAATGAGCATTTAATCCTTGACTCAATAAGTGACTTCATTTTCACGGCTGAGGTTTTTCCTCTTCCAACGAACTTTTTCACGTACTTTGGTTCACTTTGGTTCTTACATATCGTCCGGTGATGGAAAGAAAGGCAACTACGCAAATCTAACGAAAATAGACAGGAGAACTGGACAGAAACCTCAAGTTGGCAACACTGATTGCTTTCGCAGGACGTAGGTGCTCTAAACACCCAACTTTAGTAACTTTAGTATTGGTCATCAAAAAACAAAATAATATCTTATGCAAAATGAAACCTCTACTTCTAAATAACACACGAATTCAACAAAAAATTACTGACTAGGGTACAAAAACAATACAATAATTTTCTAGATATTTTACAAAAAAAAACAAACTATTGATACTAACTTATACAGTAAAGAGATCATTTGAAAGAAAAAAAATACGCACACAAAATAATAATCTTTCTTAGATATATTGCCATATTAAGACATTTATTTACTTTACATCACAGTGAGCTTTGATGAACGGGAATTTCATGTCGAAGCAGCTCTAGAAGCGCAAGGGGGATACTACAGGACTACTATTTCAGAACTTTTCATTTGCACCAACGATTAGTGCTGCATTTACGATCAGGCACAACAGATGTATGTGTGTCGAATACTAAAGGGCGCAAACTTTTGAGAATGGAAAAAAAATTCGAATCAGTTTTGAATATTATACAAAATAATCAGTAAATATTAATCCATAAAACTATTCGGAGTTATCAAGGGACACCAGCCCTCGAAGAACCTAGAGGTGTCTGAATCCTAAATGCGACACTGCCATTGATATATATTTTTCAAATACTAGGGACTCTAAGAAAAAATATTGTCACTTCTAAAGCTGCAGGAACTCTGAAATCCTCCAATTTATCTCACAGATATTTGACATGAAATGCTTCTTCAAAAATCGCAAAATATAATATTATATAAACTTTTATGATATAATATAATTGTATATATTTATATTTAGAAAAGCTGGTATATACAAGCAAACCGTGATTTGTATGAATATTGTCTTCTTTTACAAATCATCGTATTTTCATGAGGTGCGGTCCGGTCAGTCAGTCGCGCCACGCCGCTCGTACGTCACGAATAGGTGATTGTCTTAAATAACCATCGCTGTCGGAAATGTAATTAATTTTTAGTTATAAAAAAATGACAGCTATACAAAATTGAATATATGACAAATTTATCAATAACCATGTAGAATATATAACTTCAAATTTATAATAATAATAAACGAAAATAATTGGTAAAATCAAAAATATGAAATGTTTTTCGAAAAATACAATCCAAAATTATTATTATTTTTTGAGACGGCTCGAAACGTGACGAAGAGCGCGGCGTGGTACAATACAGTGCGCGTCCCGCCCTGAACACAATGTGTGGCCCTGGGCTCGGGCCCTGGAAAGAACCAGATAGACAGTATATTTACAAGCAAGAGAGTGACCACGACTCGAAGCTCAGGCGCTCTGGCAACAGAACGCTTCGCCTATTTCATGAGTCCGTGGCATCAACTATTCTACTTCAGAGATCATTTGAAAACCTTTTTTTCTGCCGAAAAGAGCCTCTCCGCCCTTGGGCAGAGAATGAAAAAATCGATGCCTTGCGGAATAGCACTGGCTTAGTACTAGACGCATACATATGACAAAATAAAATTAACTGAAAAAAATGGATTTATCTTACCTAAGAAGAAACTAAATACTATACAAAAAACTACGTAAATAAACCTGAGAAAATATAAATCAAAAGTTAAAGGAAAATGTCCCTAACAAACTATTACTAATTAGGGACTATTATAAACACTCTGAACAAATATGAAAAAAGAAATATAATTATCTTAAGATCAGTTCCTTATTAACAAAAAATGTGAGATCACTGGAAAATCTCTTTGGAAACACAGCAGAGTCCATCAGTCTTGAACTGTTCGATGGACTTCCTTGCTTAAATTGTAGGACTTCAGCTGCAAACAGCTGCCTCATCTACAGGTGAATTTTAGCACGGCGTGTATTATAAAAATGTGAAAAATCAGTCAACTGCAGATGAAGATGGATCAGCTGCAGGCAATTTCAAGATGTTTATTCATTTTCAATCATTTGCAAATTCATTTCGGAACACCGCCACGCGAAGTTCAGGCTGCCGCGAAAGTGTATCTAGCAAGCACTGTTGTCTTCTACTGATGAAGATCGAAATAGTAGTTCAAGTGTAATTAGTAGACACTGCGGTTGTTTATAAACACTTGCCAACACAACTCAGCTGCAGATGTTCACCTGAAGATGCAATTCATTCTTATGCAGATGCTCACTGCGAACACGTAGAGGCCAGTCTAAGGCCGAGCAGTAGCAGGACTGCGGCCCATAGAGGGCGCGGAGGAAGCTGAGCGACGGACGGGAGCGGGAGTAGTACTAGCGGCAGAAGGCGCTGCCCCCACCCCGCCCCGGTCTCCGACTCGGCCGCCGCGCCCCGCTGAGCCTCCCGCGACCCCGCTGTCCGCCGCCGGCGCTTCCGCGATCCTTGATGCTCCGTCTGCAAAAGAGAAAAGAATCATCTGTAAGCTAACAAATCTATTGAGCTTTTGTGTGTTGTTATTAAGCGTGCAACATGCAATTGAATTATCACTCTCAAAAGAAGAATTGTTAAAGAGCTATTAATGTTGGTAACAGAAAATTGTTCCTCACACTTTATCGACTAACAATGCAATGTGAAAAAGTGACAGGTTAAATCGTGATTCACCAAAGAAATTAACCAAGGCAGATCATAAAATCTGATTTTTCGCAACACGTATGATTGAACGATAGGTCGTTTGAATAATCATCTTCAAAACGATGCCGTCGTAAACAAAGAATCACATATAATTCTTGAGGGTTGGATCGTCATTAGTTCTGCCGCCCACGGAGGAGAGGTCGCCTTACGTGACCCTTCTGCTCATTCGGGGCAAACGGCCTTTTGGATATATCGCCCCAGCGAGTAGACAGCTCCGCTCCGGAGTTTGCTGATGCGGAAACGATTATGGGAGTGCGTGAAGGAACGCCTCTTATCTTGTGGCCGAACGAGTGACAGCTCAGGAGTCGAAGAAAAGCTTCGTCTCACCCAGATGTCGTCTTAAGAGCGCACGGGTTTAATATAAAAATGCATCTTCAGTTTGTATATAATGGGATTAATATTTCTAATGCATTCTAACACAAATGGGCTGTCTCTAATATGCATACCTGTAACATAATTTTTAACATTCGGTATTTTAGAACCTCATTGCTATTGTTTCCGCCAAAATTATTTCAATGATTACAAATATTTAGTTGATGAAATGGAACAGAGTGGAAAGGGGGTGAAGCCTTAGTCAAGGGTCATATATTGTACGAGAATCAAGTGTCGCTTTTTAGAAGACATTCATTCATAGGTAACTACTAAGTTACATTCGTCGCCACAGCGAGAAGTAATCTCGTGTCAGCTACAATATATATCCCCTTTCTTAAATCCTCCTTTTCTCCGAATTCGCCCCACCGCATTACTGCTTCCTGCTCATTGCCTCGATGGTCTTCCGAGGACGGTGCAGTGAAACCCTCCACATATTAACATGACGGCAATGGCGGTACGTTTGTCATAGGTGGCATTCATAGTCCGCCCCTACCCCAACCACCACGAACACCCACACCATTGTCTTCCCCACTTCTTTCGAATTATCTAAGCTATCGCCGACATTACAAATAGACGCTTTCGTCAGGTCTTCGCGCTCACGATGTATTACGAGCAATGCCCCCTCCACCGGTCTTCAGCACCTACCACTATTCAGTGAACATCTCACTATGACATTGCCCTCCCCCTTCCATGCACACCCTCCTACAAAATAGGCGTCAGACACTTTTCGACGGGCCCAAATGTCCGGACGATAAGAAAAGGTCCCAACCGGCCACCGTTCTCTCCAGAAGAAGCGAGATGACACTTCTCCCCCGTCTTCTCTTTGTACTCGCTCGCTAGACGAGCATCTTCTTCCTTTTCTTCACCGGAGGGTCATCGGCCTTTAGTAGCAACAGTGGAGGTTTCGAACACGAGGCGTTACGGCATTAAGACACTCCACGACCGTGCTTTATCTTCTCCGCCATATTTTTTATTTTTTCATGCGTCCGTCCAGACCTTTCTGGTGTCCATCTGACACGTCTTTCACATTAGGAAATATAAACACTTAGCCCAACAATGTTGAGGATTTTTATCGGAAGTGGACAAAAAATCAAAGATGTTATGTTGAGGTCACTGATTGTGAAAGTGACGGAAGTATATTTTTTTTATCCTTCGAATTGCAACCAGGCGATATTGCGATATGGACTCGCATTGATCACAACCATGGAAGTTCTTGGAGATCTCTTTCACAATTCGAAATCAAGTGCCACAAATCATGGGGAAATTCTCATCATGTAGGTGATAGCACGTCTATAAGGGAAAGTGTTCTTTATCGGGTGTGGGTTATTGTAGCTTTTGCGAGGACGAATGTAGGGTGTGTATGGTGCGACATGAGTAGAATGTCGAATGGGAAAGTTTCACCACATTACTCTCTGCAGTTTTCTCCAGTTTCTTTCAGGAAAAAGTTTTTCGTCGTTAATTCGTATGATTAAAATAATTTTTAAACGGTGTCCATGAAATAATTTAAATGTGAACATAAAAACACAAAATATACTTAGTTTTCATTGACTAATATTTCATTATTTCAGTTGTGCACACCAAAACTTTTTCTGAAAAAGTAAATCAACATGTATTAAATATTAATGTATGCTGAAAATTGTACAGCAGTGAAATGTTTTTAAACTTGCGTAGTCTATTTGTTTAGGGATTTTTTTGTGATTTGCTTGAGTTTATATTCGCTGAGTTATAGTTTGGACTACTTTCTGGCCCCCGAAATATATATATCGCGAAAGAAGAGTCACATTTAAGTCCCTCATTTGACATTAGTACGCCAGTCATAATTAAATTCCGAAAATTTTGTAACATGTATTCCATAGAGTATTAAACTATCCTGTATCCATGGTTTCTAGACTCAGAAAGTACACAGGTGGTTAAAAGTGTTTTTGATACGATCCTTGGTTAGGGCATACACAATCCCTCCTTCAGTGCACCCTCAATATCTCAACTGCGATGATTTGTCAACATTCTGATACGCAGTCTCGCCCTTCAAGATGAGCTCCTGCGAGTGGGGTTCGTAATCAGATTAGGAGGTTTTTTCGCATTAATCACTGTGCCATCAGCACCGCATAGACCTCCTCTCTCTTCCCATTCCTTGACTCCTTTGTTTCTTACTTATGGATAAGAACTGGAGAACAAGAAAATAAAAGTACGACAAACAGGAAAACTGTAATGTAATGAAACATAATAGAAACAGAAAATGCGTAACGATGTTAAAAATATGTATTGCACGATGAAGCATGAAACTATTTATATATAGCAGCGACTTGTTCACCAATGAAGAAAAAAAAAAGAATAACATTAATGATATGTTTCATTTCTAGCTTACTTATCCTATTTTGTTGACTAAAAGACTAAACTATTCATATATAATAAAGATATTTTCACTCTTATGTTTTAATTTATATTATACGTATTGTTTCGTACATGACCATTACAGAAATGTATAATAATTGTTTCATATTTCACCATTGTACTACTATGAAAATATCGGAGTAAGAAGTTCCATTTCAGAAATAGAAACGAAGCAATTTGAAAGAAAAGAACAAATCTGTTTTAAAAAACGAGTGTAAAGACAAAGAATGATGAAGAGCAAAGAAACTTGATAAAGAGAAGACTGTAACTGTGGGAGATCATTCTTGTATCTGCCAGTTCCTCTGGGAGTTTGAACTTAATTTAAAAAGAGAATGGAAGATCTTACAAAGAATTTGACGCTGTGGTGGGGACTATTCTTGAGTCGCGTCACTGGGAACCAGCGTTTAAAGGGGACGAGAGACGAAGAGAGAGAGAAGACTTCATCGATGCGGAATTGTCTGGTGTGTTGGAGATGCGAGGGGAGATAATTATTAGAAATTTCGATGAACTGAATGCTTTGTTTACAGTCACGCTAACTTTTACTCTTGCTTTTTTTACAGTTTAATAAATTACATTTTTATTATGAAGTGTTCAGCTAATTTTTACCGTTGTGGTAAGATTTATTATTCTTAAACCTCTGGACGAATTAAAAATGGTGACATCGAGAAATTCACACAATGTATTTGTAGTCAAAACCTTTCTTCTACCGTGTTTTGAAATAAATGTTTGAGGGAACTCCAACAAAGTTTCATACTGCTACCCAAAGTAATAAGAATACTTCGTGCACGATGAATGGCAAAAAACCTTGGCAAAAGAGAAAAAGAAACAAAAACTCAAAGCCCTATTTGCCGCAAAAGATTCAACCCAGTCAGCACATGTAGGTTCAAACTCATAAAAAACAATCCCTGGTATAACACGCCTTCCTCACGATTACTCTTGGCGAAGCTTATCCCAGCTAATTACAAACTCGGTGCTTTGCCCGAGACAACAAAACACGTCGCGAACAATGCCACGGACTCATTGTTCGTCAGACTTCAGTCATCTTCGCACGAGTGACGTCCCAGTCTCGTGAGTCTGTCTCTATTGCAGTGTTCTTTTCATCTTTCATCTTTTCTCTGCGCCACCAGATCACACGCACCGAACAACCCACGTGCGGAGTTTCCATTGCCCGCCACCCGAAGCGCTCGCGTCGTCTTTCGTGCTGTCGAACGAATCCTGAAGAACAAAGCGGGGTTACGAAGCATTGCGAGGAATACGAGGTCCAGACCACTGAGAAAACGTCTCTAGAAAATTATCTGGTGTTCCAAGTAACCAATGCGATTGGTATCAGCCTTTCCTATCAGAAAAACTGCGTCTTTAAGAAGGGACGATATTCACATTCGGTAGCTTGAGAATTAACAAACCGTTTTCAAATGTTCAGTTTAAGACTCGTCGTTCCCATACAGTGTCCAAGTCTTTCCGAGGATTTCTTGACATTGCCTTACATCATATACAATAGCACGAAGATTCTATAAAATAATTATTGTCTAGAATGCTTTACATGAAAAACTTCTGATTTCCAAACATTTCTGTCAAGAAATGATTTTTCTTTTCTCAAGGAGGAAAATTAGATAGTCATAGGTTTACTACTCTTTGATTGAAAATCATATCACAAAGTAGTCAAAGAATGCAGAGTATGTGAAATATTACTGACAATACAACTCTTAAGAAAAAATTGGGGAATAGTCCCACGATTAAGTAGCATTTATTTAAGATGATCCAATTTTTCTTATTGAATTTTATATTTTGAGATTTAAGTGCGTTTCTATATTGACATACGTTAGTTCAACCGTAAATCCAAACACAAATTGATTCCCCTAAAACTCAAGGTGTTATCTGAATAATGTGATTCTCCGTGCACACGGAACGACAAAGTGAATGAGACATTGTTATCTGCATTGCGTTCAAGCAAGTTAAAATCCCCGAGAAACTCCGAGTGCATGAAATTGACTGGCCACGACGTGTAAGGCGTTCTTCCATGCATACCCGCGATCTCTGCTGTGATTTCCCCTTCTCCTCTAGTACTCTCGCTGCTACCGGCATAAAAGTCATCCCCCTCCACTATTGTTTGGCGAGAAGAGTCCCTCCCCCTTCCCACCTCCACTCGTCCTATCTCGCTTTCATCCCCCTTGTAAGAGGATTTTTCTCCCGTCGTTCCCTCGAGCTCAGATAAAGGACTGGATATTCGGGAAATTATTTTCCTCGAGAGAATTCCTCTTTCGGAGTAGTAGACAAGGAGTCGTGGTGAGGGTGGCGAATGGAGATGAGCAGGTGTGGGTGGAGTCAGTGTGGCGGCGATGAGTCCAATATGAGATCGAAGGCGCAAAGAGAGAAATAGAGAAAGACATGGAAATTAGGGTTAGCTTGAACAAATTATATTAAAAATGAGAGACAGCACAAATGTTGCAAAATAAATAGAATTGTAACGTTCCATACTATAGATATAATAAATCCTGGATGGCTCAATAGCTTTCTTTCTAATTCCTGGCACGAATTATATTATCCATAAAATGTCTTATATCTATATTTCGTAATTTGTTCTAGAAATTTATTAACCCTCTCAAAAACTTTAAAACATGGAAACCATGTTCTTAGAAAATTTTAACGACATTATCCAACGACCTTGGTAAGAGGTACTGATATAAATAAACCAAAGAATCGGTTTTTCATTCCTACGTTTCAATTAAAATGTATCCTTTTATTTGTGTGTATTTTCTGCGTGAGTACTCAAAGATCATCAGCACAGAAGGAATATAAGAGGCTTGAACATTTTACCTCGTTTCCATCTTCAGAATAGAGAATTACTTTCTCTTCAGGACTTGTATGTTCATTTTATCCTAATCACAAAGGAATATACATAATATTTTGAATACATTGATATACAACCAAAAATTACTTTGAAGGTTCCATATCATGAAACATTCTAATTCTTGAAATTAATTGATTTTTTCGCTTAAATGGTCTTGAGTCGTACCGTTTTTGTTCACAACGAACAATACGACTATTTGTGATATGTATCTTTTTAGCCATATATTCTTCCCGATTTTGAAAGGCGATGAAATAACGAAACGACGTATCCATTTCAAGCATTGAGCCACCTCTCTCTTACAATTTATGAGGAAACATTCTTTGCCAGCATACAAGCACGGAATCCGAAGAGAACATATACGTGGATGTAATCATCCTTCAACGTATCGCTCACACATATTCCCACTCGTATTTATTCCATCACATAAAAATTCATCTGAAATTTACTACTCATAACTCGCTATTTTTCCTCAATAAAAACAGACATAAAGCAGACCATTCTTCTCCTGATTGGAGTGCTGTACACTGCTGATATTAACGCTTCCGATTCCACTGCATGTTCACGATACGCGGTGAGAAACCACGTTGTAGGTACTGAACAGGCCACATCGCGATCCACTATCGACTGGCGAAACCTTAAATCCGGCTCGTGTCGTATTATGGAGATGGGCCTTGTAAGCTGTGTTTACAAGGCAACCGTCGCCTCGCCAAAGTGTATCAGCAATCCCTCTCTGTATCTCGCAGTGATAGGATTATTTTCACGGTCATAATCCTCCAGGATAGGCCTGTGACACTGCAAAACTACACCGTTCCAGTCGCACTGATTTCCACTGCCACCCGTTCCTAACACGAGTGGCTCTTCGTAAGCAAAAACGGATTTATTTCCTCGCGTAAAAGTCTATTATCGTCGTAAAGTTGGCAACGAGATTTCTATTATACCGGCCACCGGGAGCGCTAGGGCGGGCTCGATAGTTCCGAAAACATCCACCGAGGCGGCGCGCTGGTTCGCCGAGTTTTATGGTCGGTCGCCGTGTGACGAGACGAGAGTAGTAGTCGGTCGAGAGGGACGCTTCCTGTCGATTATGGTCGTAAATTTGCCAACGAGAATTCTATTATCCAGGGCTCCGCTCATCGCACGGGGACGTGGCCCCGGACGGTGTGGGTGGAGGGAATGCTGTGATTCTGGAAAGAGACGACTCTGCTATAGAGGGCCGAGAGAGGGAGGGTCTTCCGGCTCGAAGGAGCTGTTATCATAAAAATTACAGCAAGTGGAGTGTAGCGGGAGCAGGGTCGCGACTTGGCGCCTAGGGGCGAGGTGAAGGATACGCCGCAGGGTATACATTTCCGAGACTCCCACGAGAGTGTTGGGGCGCAGCGGGACACTACAAGAACACGTCTCTGGTTCATGGAAGAAGGTAGCCATACATACCTTATTTCTACAGTTAGGCTGTCCGGAATGAGTAAGAACGTGGTGAGTTTAAAAACCCACCACGTGGTTTCATTTACGACTACATTTTAACCATTTTTAATGGGTTCACGGTATCTGTCGTGTATTAGCCTCCGTAATGAATGTTCTTCAAATCATAATTATTACACAAAAAATAAGATCATGTGTCAGTACATTCCTCAGGTGACGAACAAGTTAAGAGATTCGAGGAGACAAAAAAATGGAAGAAACTCTGAAAACATAAGTAGATTCTCGAAACACAAGGTGAAAATTTGACCAAAATTAATATGTATAATTCAGAAAAGTGTGACAAGAAACAAGGGACCAGCTATGTGTACATCCTACCCGAAATGAGAGAAATGGGTATACAGTCTTACTAGGAGTGGGGGCTATAGCGGTGTACGGTCTGTTTCCTGCGCAAGGGGCGCTTTTATGACCTTCACCCAAAAGAGATTTGTCGACGCTCCTTATTCCGCGACGGTGATCCTCCGTAGAGGCGTCGCGACGTCGTGCGACGCTCGGCTTCTACTGAATGATTCACTTCCCCGTCCTTCTTCGCAATGGACTCCTCAGCTCTTGGAGGGTGTCCGTTGTTTCCGGCCGAACCGGAAGTCCATTTGGGAGACTCGCAAATTACGGTTAACTCGAGGCCTGCATCTCATGGGACACAGTTTCCGGTGTCGCTGTGACGAAATGGGCAACCAGAGATTGGTTTCGGAAATATGTGATATTATTACTGTGGGTTATAAGAGATAGTTGTTAAGGTGAATTATCATAGATTAATGGGGAGCGATTCAAGGAATATAGACGCGGTCTTAGCAAGAATAAGTTAATTCTCCATGCTTTTCCTACCACAATTTAAGAATCAATTCATGTTTTCTTTCCTCACGCACAAAATCTAACATATACAAGTAATGTCTGCATATTTTCAATCAAAAGGAACATTTTTGTTTCCACAAACTTCAATGAATCCGTCTTGATACAAGTTTGTTTTTCCGGTTATAGTGTGTAAATATAAGAAAAATAAATATGAGAATGAAGCTATTTCCTAGTTATTTTACTCTTAAATGTATATGAAAGATTTTTCACTTGATAGTCGAATTCAAGCGCTAACATCTCATTACAATATTGTCACTCATTTTCATTACGTATCCGGTAGGAATTAGATTGACATAATATCTTAACGCCACTTGGAGATACTATTCATATGAGGCGTAATGAAATCATAATATAAATATTAAAATTTTATTCATTTATTCTTCGTCTATTATATCCGTTGAAAACTAGTCCAACTGTGTGTTCATATCCGATGTATAACTCATCAATGAATAAATTTTCTAGACATCTAGCTGCGACTAGAACCAAGGCCAGAGAACATGAATACTGGATCCTAGAGAAGCATTCGACGGAAGCTAGTTTCTAGTGGAGGTCGTGTTGGCACAAAGCCAGATCTCGAAGGTCTTCCATGTTTACTTGCTTTCCATCGGTTGTGAAGACAGGGATTTCAAAACGTGGTGGCAGTTGGTAGCAGACGAACATGCAACACTCACGGACTTCGAATTATATAATACTTGTTTAAGAGGAAATAAAGAAATGAGCGATTCCTAAACCAACAATTTGATCATAAATGATGTGTTATAAACTGAGAGTAGTTCAGTGAACTATAGCTCACTGTTATATTAACGAAATGAACAGTTGATATTTGAAATGTAGAAATTTAAAAAATAAACTTTCTTCGTAACAAAACAAAGTTTCTGTATTTTTTACTTTTCTATATTTTGTACAATGCACAGCATTTTGTTTTATACTGCATACTTCATAAGATTCATAGAAATTCTGACAAAATATATACAAAGTTACAGATGTTTATGCAATACACTAGGTGCTGGAGTATATGTTTATATCTGCAGAAAAATTGATAAGAATAAAAAATTGTGAAAAATATGCCTCTAATAAACTTCCATATTAAATTCCATTGCGTTAAAAAGTTAATTTCTTACTTATGTTTCAAGATGAGAGGATTAGACTACGTACTGGCAACATTCCCTACCCATGTTTCAATGGATGTTAGGTATTACGCCTGCGTGTATGCAATTCTACAGTCAAGAACGTAACACACTTTGCGCAACTAGGATATTATCAGGCGCTGATTATTGGTGCTCTTAGCAAATGGCTGCCTTTAACGAAAATATGCCAACCTTACTCATATTAATGTCCTAAGAAATTATTCTTAACACTGTTCCTGTTTTAATTTGAATCGTAAATTCCGCTGTTAAGTCTTAAATGGCAATCTCATAAGTTTCCATCACGCGGTCGGCTCCAATTTTTTTCGAAGTTTTTTAGGTTGCTATGTCAAAAAATATTTTATAGTAGAAATAATCACGGGTATTAATTAATTTCTCCCAATACTTATAGAAAGTGTTAATATTTTGAAGCGGTAATTTAATTTTACGTTTAGCTTCAAATATAAGGGGATATCCAAAACCTATATATCACATAATATAAGGATGTATTGTGTGACTAATATATTTTCAAATTGTTAGCGAAAAAACTCTACGTGAAGAAATTTTTGTGACACATATATCAATCGCTCCGTCTCGTAAGAGTATCTCTTTTTCCTTCCTTCGTCATCATTTTTCCTTCGAGAATCGACCAGCTGTGAAAATAAAATGCCGAATCACTTGATCTTATTCACGAAATTATATTACTGTTATGGCATTACTTCTTAAAACATTTTTAGGAAGAGCAAATCCTATTCTCTTTTATTGTTAACACATCACTAATCCCCTCGGTCGGGTTCTCCCCCAATATCGAATTTCTCATCCTATAACGTGCCCTTCGCTACAGAAGACATCACAATTATTAAACCCAATTCTCTTGTCTCCCTCACCGCTCCAACGTCGACTGACTGCCGCGTCGACTCTGCCCGAGGAGGGTAAAATTAATGAATTGAGTGCGTAGTGTGTCTCATTTGGCCGCTAGAGGTCTCCCTCAGCCACGAACTGAGGGATGTACGGGAGGGTGAGAAGCGAGCGAGGTTGGTAGCCCCGGCACGGGGCGGGGGAATCCTAGCCGTCATCACGTGCAGCTCAAAACAATCGCTCGCTCCGACATCTAGCGGCGTCGCGTCGCACTAATCCCTACGGACAACAGATTGGGACTAGCTCCTAATGTGATTGGATCGGCGGACGAGGGGTGAAGGTGATGCGGGGGGTAGACTGAGACGAGGGGATGGGGGAAGGTGAGGGTGAGGAAGATAGGAATGAAGTGACAGATGTGGAGATGGAGAGAAATGCCACGGCGCTCGACAGTTCGGTCCCTGGCGACTTGTGCGAGTTAAACGTTTCGATATCTCGTTACAGAGTGCGAGTGGCGCACTTGACTCGGGGAGAAGAGTGGACTGAAGGCGTGGTTTTACACGCGATGTGCCAAGAGAGGTTGTGGGTAGGAGGAGAATGGTTAAGAAGGATTAGATGCCCTAAACACGAGATTATTCTCTATAAGCGCTCGTACTCTTAATTCTGTATTAGATTGCACAGATACAGGTTAACTCATTATGAGCTAAAAGGAATTATTCTTGGAAATAGGGTTTTGAAATATTCATTTTTCCAGGGAAACACGTCAGTCCACTAATATTGAATATTTCAGATCAATGTTGGAACTCACATAAATGATTATTAACATTGACATAGAAAATTATTTCCAGTCATAACTGGTCAACAAAGACCTCAAATCCCCAGCGAATAGAAACATCTGTTCTTGAAACCAATGAAATGAAAGAAATAGAATGATTTCATGGTTCCGAATACCCTTTGTGGATATTTTATTCTTTGTTCCAATAATTGNGTTCCGAATACCCTTTGTGGATATTTTATTCTTTGTTCCAATAATTGATGTATTTTAAAGACATGGTTGAACAGTTTTACAAGATGTAAGACCCCGATTTCTGCCGATTTAATGCCCATTAAACGATTTTTGTCCCTTTTGATTTGTAGTTTTTATGATCATTTTTTAGTGCAGCCCTGGTCAACGGAAAATGTAGCAGACGTTCAGATCAATGAACATGATTGACGGCAAATTACACTAACACGACTTAGGCGGAGAGTTCGGTTGTTCTTGTCAGATTTGTCCTCTATGATATGAATCAACTTCACAAGACAAGTCACGGTATGTCCAATTTAAATTATAAATGCACAATCTAAAAAAAATCTAAGTTGAAACACAGAACAAATAAACATGGTAGTCTCAACATTCATAAATTTACCAGATGGGTTACAAATGGGTATACTTACCTCTGCTTTTATGTGACAGTAAGAATATCAAAGTAATTAACGCATATTTAGGTAATTATATTACGCAGAAATCTGCCTTCAGTATTACGTTTCAATGGTGAATCTGGTGTTCCATATAATTTAAAGTTATGTACCAATGTGGTATAAAAATTAAATGTATGCATTTTCAAAAACAACTGAATTAAAAACAAGTATGATGAACAATGAAAAGTGAAAGAGTTAGTCCCAAAAATCCCCGATTCAACAGAGCAACAAAAACGGAACTACCTCTACGAACATCCAACATCCCGAGCGAACTACAAAGGTAGTACTCACCGACCTGAATGGAGAGCTGGAATTGAAGAGCTATCCTCCTGAGTCCATCTAACCTCTCCCAGTTGAGATAACCAGGACGTGGTGGCATACCAGGCAGTGACCGCGGTCGTCCAGATGGGAGTGAAACGGGTGCAACCGTGGACACTGGTGAAGGTGGCTCGGAGACTATTGGTGATGGAGGGTCCACAGAGGCGTCACCCACATTTACAGGAGGCGGCACAACGCGTTCTGGCTTATCGGTGGAGCTGGGTAGGCAAAGGGAGAAGCAAGGGTCATCATCGGTTCCCATTTTTTGCGGAATATTAAATTTTTAGTTACCCGGAGAAAAAGTAATAGAATTAATTTTGAGTCCTCATTTAACTTTGAGTACAAAAATATCATTGTACCCCAATTTTCAGAAAAAATATCGTTATTTATGGTAGTTTTAACTATTGTTTACACTTTTTTTAGTTCGCAGACGTTTTACCTAGAAAGTACCACTACATCGAATTTTTTAACTTTTAAAAATATTCACACAACAAATAAAAATAATATGAGTTTTTATGTGAATTTCTTGGATGAAATGAACTTAAGTTGCATTAATAATAGAAATGCGTATGGATGTAAAACAAATGAACAGTTTTTGCTTTGTCACCAAACAATGTTTCCGTGAGTCTGAAGCTAAACTATGTAAATAATTATTCCAATGATTTCTTACAAAAGTTGTCGTTCGTGAGACACATTGTTAAATTTGAAAATAATTGGGATTGTAGAGTTGATGATTTCTTTCATATTGGGTGTATATTCTACCAGACAAATCGTAGGACTGTCCAGGAGAGCAAGAGCAGTCGTGAAGTTCATAACGTGAGAGTCGTAGCTATACGATTATCTCCAATAATTTTATAAACTTTTCGATATCTCGTTACATATCATATTATAGTGAAGCAATGATGTCTTCATTTTAACTGGACTTTCGACCTCGGGCGAGAAGGCATAATAGTATCCATTTATATGGTTATAAGACCAATATCCCCAACTGTTAATCTTCCACTCTGATTTGACCAGCTATATTCTCTATTATTCAGTTACCAAGCAGTATGACGCTCGATTAACAAGTTCAGACAAAGACTTTTACTCGTTTTCTTGTCTTATTGGAAATAATATGCATTATTTCCTATGATTGGTAAAAACTACGGTCATATTTTACGAATGGGCGTGAAACAATTGTCCTGGCATCTACTAATCCCTGAACTCTGCAGTCCAGAAGTCTTGCTTTGTTGGGAAGTGAAAAACAATTCAACTCACCCACTCAGACGCCGTCTCCTCTGCTGCCTCTGGTTGTTGTTTCTCCTCCTCTGTTGCTGTTGTTGGTTGTTGTTGATCTGCACAACCTGATTAGCAGTCACCCGCTGTTGCACTCTGGCTGGGGTCACCGGGGGCTGCTCGGTAGGTTGGCTCTGTCTCCTACGGCGCCGGTTGGTCCTTGGGGGTATGTTGGGGGCTTGTGAGGCGTTGTTATTAGAGCTGGAGGCGGGGGCGTCGGTGTTACCGGTGCCCACTGCAGCGGCAGCAGGCGTTGGGATGCCAGCATCAACGTTGCTTACTTCAGCGTCGGGACGCTCTTGTGTAGGGGGCGGGGGTTCTCCCCCTCCGCCACCGCCGCCTTCGCCGAGGTCAACTCCATTATCGTCTGGATCTGAAACAAAGCACCAATTTGTTGATTTTAATTGTCTACTCAAATAATTGTTCCAGATTCAGTTTCTTTGCAGGTTCAATTTGTTTAGAATTCCAGGTTCTTTTTTTTTTTTTTTAATAGTACAAATATTAAAATATTGTAATATATTTATGGTCGTGTTATTTAAATAGAGCGGATCTAAATATTTTATCTTTAACATTTTAACTAATGAAACTATTGTGAGAAATATTAGCTCACACTATAATAATAAGTAATATTTACTGTTACATAGCTTTTTATTCTACTTTTAAATGTGTTTCATTCACAGGTATCATCATATATTTTTGGTATAACGTACGGAGCTAATTCAACATAAAATAAGCCAAACGTCTGAAATTTATTTTTCAAGAGCTTGATTTTAAATAGAATGAAGATTTGAAGTGTAGAGGACATTCATGGGATAATAAAAGTTCTTAAATTTGAAAAATCCTTCCTGAAAATTATAATTAGATAATAGTGTTGTTTTCGGTTTTTACTTTTATAAGAAAGGAAGTTATAGTCAAAGGAAACATTTTTCGGCTGACTATAACTTTGCTTCTTATTAACTAGAAAATATTAAGTCAACACCATCTCTCCCCTACGGGAACAATAAATCTCAACATCCCGTCTAGCCACACGAGGCCACGGCTGCTTTATTCAAACAGAATTCCCGAAAAAATCGCGAACGTGTATCAAGATACATTACCTCCGACAAGGTCTACGTCGCAATCCATATGCACGACAACGCAGCTATGTGTCGGCATAACTTTCGCATGCTAACAACATTCGACCAACACCTCGACGCTCGAGAATCGACTCGTGCCACGTGAAGCGACTTTGCAAATCACCATGATCGCATTTGGGGCAAAAAATTGTGCGAACGGGGTCGCTACCGAGAAATCATTTCCTGTTGTCGTCAATGACGGACTTCGGCGACAATGTTCAAGTACGATTAATGATGTTCTGAAGAGCACGCTGATCATATCTCGAATACTCTCTGATTTATCTGTCCATAACGTTGATTTACATTGTCGTGAACCCGCTAATTCATTAGAGAAGGTTCCTTCCAGAGATTTATGTAACTTAATGTCATACGCATTTCTGAATCCTTGTTCACCAATACGAAATATTTATCAATGAGTCACCTTGTACTTTTGAGACGAAAACCCTATTAACACGTTTCACTCATGTGAGGTTATCTCACATAGATAAAATTCTCACATTATTTCATTCCCTTCAGTACAATGATTACATTTCCCTTCTTTAAGAAGCAATTTTAATTCTAATGAAGACTCACTTTTCGTTACAAATGATTTTCTTTAATTGTTTTCTCTGCAGGAACGATAGATGTAATGATATATTTATGATTCTTTAGGAAATATTACTAGGTTTGCAACAACCAAGGAAAATAAACGAGAAAAGTGCTAATGCTGAAATATTGACCAACTGTGAATAACGCAACGAAGTAACTGAATATATATTTTGTTCAACTCATAAATCCAGTATAATAGTAAGATAGATTTATAATGAGATTTAATCATAACTAAAAAAACAGAGTATAAATATCGGTGACGTATTATACAATGTTCTTAGAAATAATAGAAAAACAGATATAGCAATCTACTGTTTTGATTCTCCTTTTTTGTTGGTGAATTAGCGTTAACCTATTCGCGAAGAAGTAAACATAACATTACATCCACAAAAACTGAATGGTCTGGTTAATTGTGGGTCATTATAATTTCACGATATGCTCAATACGGTCCATTACAGAAGCAGTTTCTCGCTAACAAGCTAGAAGAAATATCTCTTGGAGAGCCTACCTTATTGTTATGAAAGCCATTTGGCAAATTGCAGCCTATAGGTTTCTCCGCACGTGATAGAATCTTCCGGAAAGTTTTCCCAAACAGAACACTGAATTGGGTTCCCATACATTGGAAGAACCATTTATCGCGTTTATGTAAATGAAGACGCGTCGCGTCATCTCTACGGTACATTGTGTAAAACAAAGCTTTTTCTGCAAACCCATCAAATCGGAGCAATTATACTAACTATTAGTTTGAAGGAACGCATTGTACTTTGACTCATGAGTTAGCTAATTAAAAGAATCATACCATATTTTACCAAATGTTGGAGAGTATATTTTCTATCTCAACGAGAAAAACTTTAAGTATATGAAAGTATTGCAGCGACAAAATTTTTATAATCTAGATAACATTAACTTTATAGTACCCCGTCACTTTTCTTTTCTTCTGTGCACTTCAATTTGGCAAGTTAAGCCAATGAAATTAATTTTGATGAGGCACGAAAATGATTGCTTTCAAACCTTCACCACAATATTCGATAATAGTATGGTTAGAGAAAGAGTTTTCGAGCGTTAATATAGATATTCTTAAAATATTTTAGAAGTTTACGTAAGTACACTAATAGAGCATTAAAGAAAAAGAGACAAAAAAAACCCGTTACGTTTGTGATCACGCGCACACGTGAGGGAATTTTACCGAGAACATGATTAGCAGTCAAACAAATTATAGCCCATGTTTCACATCATTTTAAGCCCACCATTCAACCGATGTTCTTTGAACATTAACGTGTAGAAGATTGTGTCCAACAAAATACGTAACATTTGGCTCCCAGTGCTCCAAAGACTGGAAGAATTATCTTCCCACGCAAGAGTTATTGTGGTAAAAGCAGGTGTGTGTGTGTGTGTGTGTGTGTGTGTGCGTGCGTGTTTCTCCTCAATTTTGTCGTTCTTATATCCCCCTCACCTCTTTGGTTCACTTGTCGCGGAGGATAATTGCGTAATAAGAGTAATGAACGGAGTTGTCAAGGACAACGAATTTACCCACGACTCTCACTCGACCCATCTGCACTGAAACTCTCAACACATACAATCCATGAATAGGCCTAAAATACAATTACTTTCAAATTAAACTCTCTTAATATTAAATATATGAACTCTTTTACAATACTGATAATTTCCAACTTTTATAGACGCAGTTCTAGGTCAACCATAAATTTAGTTTCTATATTAAGGTAACCACAATGACGTAAAATGAAAATGAATCAAATTATGGCACATTCAACATTGCGCTACATTTTATTTGATACTGACATATCGACACAAAGGATATTAATTAGTAGTTTTTTACTGTTCCGAGCTTGATAACAGTGAGAACGAAAATAAGATCAAATTTCCTGTTTCAGATGAAAATCAAAATATCCTTCAATAAACGATTTTATTTCGTATTCTTCAGTCTGTTTAGAGAATGACAAAGACCCCATCAGAGCATCGCTACCAAACAAGCGATCCCTCCCCCACCACCACCAACCAAAATCCTAAACATTCCTCCTCAGCCTATCGGCAGCTGCTGGAAAACCACCTCAGAGCGCGAGGTGGCTGGAGAGGGAAAAGGATAAGGGTGGGGTCTGTCTCTTATACACATCTAGATGTGTATAAGAGACAGANCAGTGTAACTTCATGGTAAGTTATTGGGTGCAACTTTGGTAGTACGACTTGAATGAAGCACGATTTGTTTATTAACTATAGTGGTATCAGCTATGTATGGGTATTGGAATTCATTGTACGAAGATTTTACAGAAAGAATAAATATTTCTTTGATAGTTTTCGAAGATATCATGTTATCGCTAATTTATTTTTTGTAAGAAGTATATACGATTGTCTCAGGAAAAATAAGTAAGACATTGCTACTCATAGGAAATGTGATTTGATGGGATTAGTGAAGTCTGAAGCAGGAATTTGGATAAGACAAACACGATAAAAGTCATAATATTAGTTTTGGAGAGGTGTCCTTGAAATGTCGACCAATGTACGAGGCAGAAGATAGCTGAGGAACTAAGAGGTCCCAAAAAGGAATTGTCCATCTCCGCCTTTTCCCACCCGTCCCTAAGTTATTTTATCCCCTGGATGCGGTGGATGACAAATGTATAGAGGAGTACACGGTACGAGGTTGACAGGTAACAAATAACGTCCGTTTTTCTATTAAAAACCAAGAACAGCAATTAATAGGCGGATTTATTATACAGGTTCTCTAGGCTTTGTCTAGGGGCATGTTTATTGTAACAATAAATCGTGAATTTAGTGTTGATTTTTTTTTCAACTCTTATGATTTTTAAACACTATACTCAGAATAATCTATAGTTCGATAATAACTTGTACATGTAATTTTTTGCGTAAAATTACAAACATATTGACATTCTATTAGTTTTATAACTCGCAGCTAACTTTTTATCCTATTTAGGAACTTATGCAACAAAAATTTTGAATCCGCCTCTGCCTTAGGGCTTTTGATCGGAATTGATGGGATGGTCCCTTGCTTGCTTCCGGAGAGTAAATAAGTTTATTGTTCTTCACGTGGTCATACGCAGTTTGTACTGTTTTTGACAATAAATTTATTATTATTATTAGAAAAGCATTACTTAGTAAAAATTTACAGTTCATAGAGTCTATTCTACAGTTTTTAAGAAAAACCTGGAAACTTGGAAATTTGGATAAAAGAGTTCAGACCATAAATTATACAATGAGAATAATTGAAACTCATTCGAAATGTTATAAAGATATGTAAACTAAAAAAAAACAGATGCATCTAATATATTAAATTATGCAATGTTCGTATTATTTTGATAATTTTATTTGTTATATGAGGTTACTTTATTTATTTTATGAGGTTACTTCATCTATTTATAAAATTATTCGATAAAATGAATATTCTGTGAACAAATGGCATTATAATGTCAAAAATTGACGAGTAAGAGTACTTCTGTTTGTATATCTCCTTACGGTATCATCAAAAATAGTGAGCTATTCAAGTGAAAATAAATAAGAATTGAATTGGGTTGAACTGATGCGTCAATACAATTTTGAGGCAAATTCACGATGAACTATGAATGTAAATCTTTACACGAGACTCGCGACAAAAAACATTAAAAATAAAGTTGAGTCAGTACAAATCCTAAAACATATTCAATAACTGTATTGTGTAAATTGTTACAGAGTGAGATAAGAAAAGGTGGGTTATGATTGTCGTCTTCATCTCCTCTCTCTATTCTCTTCGCTTCTCCTCTTCACATCCCTACCACCCAACTTCAGGGTCGCGCCCCTGTAAAATGCTACACCCCTGTGAAGGTCCTTACAACCGTCCCTCTTCTCCGTTTTCCAAACACAACTACCAACACCTGCTACGTCAGCGAGTGAGGTAGTCAGTCGCCTTCTGACGTCACAACAGATTTTCTCTCCGTGAGTGGTTTGGTCGTAATCGACGTATATATGCTTCTCGACGCTGTTGCATTATTCAAGACACCGAAAGTAATCTGTTCTGCTCTGGTCCAAATATTTATGGATTCCCCATTTTTAAATGAAAGATGTGCCAGCGTATTAAGCACACAAATCTAATTTAAATTGAAAATGTAAAACGGAAAAGAGTATTCAACCTAAACTTTGTCATTCAGTCGGAAGAGCACAAAGTAGGACTCCGCGCATGCCCCGAACGCGGTTCATTTGTTTCTTAACCACGATTCCTCAGACAACTCATAACGTTGCATCGCAGTTCAAACTTCAGTCGCGGAAAGGTTGTGTAAGAGAATGCGGAAGTTACATTAGTGATAGTACTATCAAACGTTTTACCCATAAATTGGTATTGAAGAGGAGGTAACATTTAGACGATAAAAATGTGCGCGTAGTATAATAATTTGCTGGAGAAAAACTGTTTAAGGACAATATTGAGATATTACGTTTTTGATAACAAAAGTACAATGATATTCATCGAAAGTTTCGTTTTCTACCGTGAGAAAGATAACTAGAACAGGTGCTACTTTCAAGTGGGATACATTTCTTCCCGCACACCTGTCCAAAACCGAACTGCAAATTCGGCAGCTGTTCGTCGAGCAACCTCCATTCACAACGTAAGAGTATCCAGTCTGAAGGAAACTTCATCCCATTCTGTTCGCTGTGCTCCACGCGGTCACAAAACAGGTTTTTATGGACACGTGAATAGCATATTGGCGAAGGCGCGGATATTGTGAAAAGTAGAGACGACGGAAGTTATGGGTAAGTATTGACAAGTGTAGAGTGTTGTGAGAGGAATAAATAGCCAATTGTACTGCTTACGTGTACACCTCGCCCCCCCCCCCCCCCCCCGTAAACGAGAGAAACCTGATGTTTCTTCATTCGTGAATAATTATGTTCCTCCTTAGACGGTCGGGATACCGTTTAATATATCAAAGGAGTATAATTCTTTACGTTTGGTCCAGTAAATCCTCCAAACTAAGTTCCTGTGAATTTTTTTTACAATACTTCATAAACAGGACAATCTTGAAAAACTTATGGAGTGAACTGAATACTGTATTAATACGATTCGTTAAAATTGTTCGAGGAAAATATACAGCGACGTCAACTTATCATGATATTAATTGCAAAAATTCGGATGGAGCGATAAAATTATAAAGTGGATAATAAACTAGTTACTCAAATTAATGTTGAAAGAAAAGATATTCTAAAAATAACTTTTTTTTTGGTCAATTTCTGCTCCTTGAAGGCAACCAATCCTCATCATGTATATTTCAGCTTGACTACAGCATTTGGACCAACGAGTTGCTTCCCTGGATACTTCAACTGAAAGAGGCAGCTGACTCCAGCACATGATACAGCATTGTGGCGAAGCGAGAGCGTCGCACTACGAGGTGAGTCAGCTTGCATCCCGCAGATAAGATAGTGCAATGCTACTCAGCGTTGCATAGCTGTCGACTTTTTTTATTCTCTGCCGTCTGGTCATAGATTATGATAGTATTTTGCGTCGGAAATTTACTAGTAGTGTTGTTTCTTGCAAGCAATTTTACAAGGGATAAAAAGTCTCAGAATTTTACAGAAGCCCTCGACAGTTTTCATGACTACATTTAATTTACTTCTCACGTTGTCTTATAAAATTTGAATCACATTACCGTTTCCGATATTATTGGAAATCGCCATAATTTGTTTTTACATCATTGTTATCTTACTAAACAGGATAAGTAAAGAAAGACAGTTACAACTCAAGGACAATTCTACTACTACTACTACTACTACAATTCCAGCAATTAGCCCTATTAATGATTAATGGCAGAAAAAATTCCATCGTATTATAGTATAATATTCACTTTCTCCATAAACAAAACAGTGCAACATTTCTAGCCTTGAAACTTTTACTCCCACTTCTTCCATCGTGCCACGCGTTGTAGTCAAGGATAAACTAGAGTACTGATGCTCAACCATCAAGAACAAAGAGCGAAGTGAAGTAATGCGTCCAGAGACAGTGTTTGTGACTTCTTGTTTTAGAAACATTGCGTGTCTCCGGATTTGCGTGAATTTTAAAACAAGAAACATTTTCCCGAAAAAAGTAATTTTTAAAATTAGTTCCTTTGATGAGTGATTTCTTCGAAAACGGGGTCAAATTGTAAAAATGATTTACGATAAAATCATGGAGCTCATTATGATGTTCTAATTGGGATATCAGGTCCGTAAAAAACAATTCAAAAATATTGTGTAAGCGGGATAATGCATCGGTATGAATCATAACTATGTATGTAAGAATGATTTACCATAAGTAAAGATGTTATTAGAAGTAGTAAGAAAAAACACGTATTAAAAATTGAATATTCAATGGATGTATTCGGCTAGTGTTCATGTAGAAAGTATCATGTAGAGATCCATTTATTTACATTTTATGACAATTCGAGAATAAATGGTATCACTTCTTACGGGAGATGCTACTTAAAAAAGATTTTTTAGAGATGATTCGATCCACATCTTAATGCAGTAGTTACGACTATAAAAGTGAAGGCGATGAGGGAGTGTGTCCTTGGGCAGCTGCTCAGCGATCGCGAACCAATCCGCGATTGTCAGGTGTTTTCGCTGCAGTTTGTGTTGCAATGCTCCTGGGGTGGCCAGAACGCCACGCATACTTCATGGCACGAGCCACTCGAGGATGCACATTGGTAAAGCAAACTAGGGGATTGTAGCGCGAAAGTCAGTCGATTCGTACGATTTTCGAAGGTCACGATGGTTATGTTTACATTGTAAGCGCAGAATGTTCATCCACAGGAAAACGAAACAATCGTATGTTCTATGTATCATGTTAATAGTTTATCATAGAGTATAAAAATTTAAAGAACTAATAATTTTTAAGGTATATTTTAAGGTGCGAAATTAAATAGAATATTTTATTAAGATTAAGAATCTTGTAAAATTTCGTCAATTTAGTGTTGAATCACTATCAACGCAAATGTTTTTTACTTGTACTACCTGAATTTATGGATTGTTTTTATGAGTTGTTTGGAAACACGAATAATACAAACATTGCAACAACCTTCGGTTACACGTTTCTAAGAAAGAAAGTAAGTCGCGCTTCTAGTCTTTTTGCGAAGTTACGCTAGAACAGGCCGACAGCTGACTGCCTTTAATTGCAAGGAGCGTTGAGTCACCGCGTCATCGTCCGAACGATACTCCTTCGCTCTCGCAGTGCTTGTTACTAGTACTACTTTCCACTATAAGACAGCTCGGAGCGATTCAGACGTAAACACACGCCTACGCACGCGTACGCCCCCCTCCGCACGCAAGAGCGCGTTTTACGACGCTTGGTGGTTCACGCGCGTGCTGACAGACGGCGGTGGGGCAGCGACCTCTACGCCGTCTTTATGTTTCTAGTACTGTTCTTTTGTTTATGACTTTGATGGGAGTGTTGATGTCAAATGATGTTGATAGTAGTCAGTTTGTACGCTACATAGTTATAAAATACATTAGCGGTATAATTCGTGGTCGATTACTGTTAAATATGAGAATTATAAGGCTTCAAAATAAAAACCAGACAAAAAATTACTATCGACAAGAAAATATAATACAATTTTGGCCGATGTAGTTGGAAGACATCCTTAGATTTTAAATCTTACATTATCGGGAGAAATTCTCATTCTGAGAATTTCTTGTAACGAGAAATGTAATATGGTATCCTAAGAATCGATTTGAGCGCACATTCGCCGTATTACGCCGTCATGCGAAACTTCCCAGTAAAAGAGGCGTAGAAACACGGATCTCCCGACACAAACGGCCGGTTTACGCGCAGCAACCAGCGAACGCGGAAGTGTGAGTCTCTCGATCGTGCCTCGGCTGCGCCGCATCTGGTCAGCCCTGCACGCGGCAGTGGCACCAAAGGTCACGCCGCCCTCGTCACCCGTAGAGGGTGACGTCATGAGCGCCATCGCCTCGCATTCACTATCATCGCTACTTGAATTACTACACCGGCACTACACTGCCACTTGCACTACCTTAATACAGGTGGGTTCGAAACTATTTTGTGAGAGTTTAGGATGTTTTTTGATCTCCCGAAATGAATAATGTCGGTATGAGTTATAGATTACTGCTAAAGAGTTTAGTTGTTTAATTTTTATTTCGAATCTATGATAAGTCTACCTTGTTATAAAATGATATTAATGTGCGAATTTACTACGCCGGTCCAACGTTTCGTAAAGTAAATTTAAAAATCTCCGCCCTCCTTTCTCCCCATTCTTAATGCTGGCACCAGTTCTGTTTCGACCTTTCTCTCTATCCCCAACTTTATCGTCTACAATCGCTGCTACTTTGTCTTGTATTTCAAGGCAACAACAATATAGGCATTTGTCACCTTGGTTTCTAACAACCGTCGCCGTCGCCTCGGCCGCTGCCAGCATTTCGTGCTGCACTTCCGCGTCGAAGTGACCTTGTATGCAACACAACTGCACTTCTGCATCTGTCTCTTCTGTGGCAACGATGGTGGCGGTGGGCGGGCGGGCGCGCGCTCGCTCGCTGTGTTTACTAACACGCGCGTGTGCTTGGGAGCCTCTGCGCACGCGCCTGCATGATGCGTTCGTACACGTGGTCTAGTAAGCGTGCTTCGTCGTACAATCGCTGCTCCTCGAAAATTGGACAGGCGTACGAAGAAGAGAGGTGGGAATGACGGGTTAATCGATATTTTACTGATAGGTGGTCGGCTACTTTATCTAATTAGCGTTTGGATTTACTGTGAATATGAATTCATGCTTGTCGCAAACCAGGGCTTAGGAAATAGTGGGGAATATACTAGGCTATGTTAATTAGCTTATTACTACTAAAATTATGAACTATATTTTTCATACATTATATTATATTTAACAACTAAATATTGTGCGCAGATAATATGAATTTGTGAAACCAATGAATACACAAAACTATCTCAATAGCAGGTTATGACATCACGCTGTTAGAGAAATTTGTGTATTCCGTTTTGTGACGTATTTCACTTCGTTAATGTCCGATGTGTACGAATTTAAGTAGCAGAAATAAATTTATCATAGAAAATTATCAGCATGGAATAAATACTAAAACAAATAATTGAAGAAAGTTCAATAGAGGGACATCTTATATCATTGACTCATTATGATTATTGCCGACTGATTGATAATAACTGCGACAACACACAACGTGCAGTAGAAGTGTGCTTTTTACACTCGTTGCGTTCTACAATACTTCTTGGACAGTGATAACGAACTCATTAGGTTTTGAATAATCTTCGATAAGACAAAAAAGAAATCAGTCGATGCTTAATGGAAACTGGTTATCGACGGAAAATTGTAACCGGTTGAAAGACAAAACTCGAAACATAGATACCGAAAGTGTCAGCGTGGGTTTAATTGGAGAACTGATTAATCGCGAAATGCGCCGTAGTTCTTCCGGAAAAGTGTACCCCTCCTCAATTCCTTATGTTTCGTCTTTGGTCGCGCTAGATAAGCGTAGCGTCATGAAAACAATAGTTGGCCTTGGAAACACCCGCCATCTTGCGAATGGTGTTGGAGGGGTGACACTCGAGTGACTCAGGGGTTTGCGTGCTAAACCTTCTCGTACGTGTGTGTGAGTGTTCGTGCTTGTAAAGACGGTCGGTAGGCGTCGTGCGGTCTGCGACTGAGACACACTGTCGCGGAGTCACGGAGCGTCTCCTCTACGTGCCTACCCTCGGAGGCAGCATGGCGGTTCCGCTTCGACGTCCGGTGGCAGCGATCACTCGGAGAAATGACCTCCCGCGCTGCTGGAGCGGTCTAGCGCGATTACGGTGCGAAATCGTTACATTTCATATTTCATCACTCATAAATCAACGAAGCAATTTATTTTAATGATTTCAAAAACGTATAATATGGTCTATTACTATGAATATTTTGCTGTGTGACCGCTAAAACGCGTTAAATTTTTACTGCATTGCCTTATTGAAAATTAGAATTTTGTGATGGAGACACGAATACTCGCCACTTTTAATAAAATAAGAAGTAATTAGGAAAACTAGATTTACGCAATATGTTTGAGATTGGTCCTTATTTTTATGGAGATACGAATTATCAACTAAAACAATTTATTTGAAAACATTATACCAAAATTTTTAACATAGTTCCGGGATGAGATCGAATTTATTTAAGCTCCGGTAACTTTGGGTGTGCTGTGCACTCCGTTGACAATACATTACGTTATCCAAACGAAAATATAAAAAAAAATTATGCACGTAAAATTGTATCGTATACAAGGCAAATTCATCCGACAAGAAGTAGGAAACGACTCAGCTTCTGATTTCCATGAAAATGTGACAGATAAACAAGTATTTAATTACTGTTGTATCAACCTTTTTATTTAGTGCAATAAGGCTCTAACTTAATTCAACGAAGTTAATAGACTTTGAAGATGCTATAACCTAGTGGTATGAATTGATTTCAATAAATAGTATATAGTTTTTTTGGAACACTAGTATTGGAGTGATCGAATAAATATTTTGTATAAATTAGATTCATCTGTCCGTCGTTAATAGGGAGTCTACTGTACTTTGTCTCCGAGAGGGTAAAATTAATTGTTTAGGTTTAGAGAAGAGATCCACAGCTATTCCATGGGCCTCCACTCGGCCGGCCGACGGAGGTGCAGGCAGGCGGCGCAGGCCCGAGAACCGCTCGCCGTCCGTCCGTCCATCCGTCCGCCCACTGGCCAAAAAACCTGTTTGTGTCCGCCACGGCTGCGACCCGGCGCGGCGCGGCGCGCGGTGCGATCGCCCACGTGACTCTGCTACCGGGCTACGCATCGCCGCCATCCATAACGCCTCCACCGCCGCCTCCACCACCGTCGCCGTCCCTGCCACCGCCGCTGTATTGACTCCACTCTCTCGTAACGCGATTTTTTTCTCCGTCACAACTCGCTCAATCTTCGAACAAAATTTGCCGTATTATTCTTTTCCTCATAGATTATTCTATAATTTACATAATATTTTGCAAATTATGTATCAAGAAATTGGAATCCTATAGCATGGTAATGTTTATTTCATTTTAATTCAGATACACGTACGCAGAATATATGAATCCAAAATAGTTTATTACGTGTTGTCAAAATTTTATTCTACGGATAACTAATTTGTGATGTTGTATCAAACATAATATTTTTTATCTATACATACTCGTGATTTAATTGTCTCCAATATCAAGATTTTTTTAAATATTTTGTTTATTCTTCTAAAGGTGTTAGTGAGAAATAATAGATACGTGAAAAGTTAAAATGAGAAACAACGATTTAATTTCTACCAAAAAAATAACGATTAGATCAAAACCAATTTCACGGTAACATACATTGATTCTAATGTCCGCTTGTTTCTTATTAATACTCTAAAAAAATCAGTATTTTTCCCACTTCGAGTCTGCCCTTACGAGCACAGTTTTTCATTCCAGTTTGCGTATTCTCCCACCCCCCCACCTCTCCTCCCGTACACAAGGGCACAAACTTAGTTTTACAGTTCCTCTTGAAGGCGATGGATAGAAAACCAAACAAAAGCAGTCGTACGATATTGCGGTTTAGCACGTCGTTTGTGTGGAATGTTAACAGAGATCTTGCGTAGAGATACAGCCATCTCTTGAGGCTCTCAAGAAAATAAACGACGGCGATTACGGAGCGTCAGCCTGCAGCCGTGGGGAAAGTTAATTAATAGTAGAAGCACGTAGGAAAAAATAGTAATTTCATCGCGCTGAGATTCGTCTCGGGACGAGATTCAAGAAGATTAATATATAGAAAGAAGGGAGAAACATACAATCAACGGAGAGAGGCATATGGAATAAGTAAATGAGATAAGGGAGAGAGGAAGGGGAATAATTTTAGAATTAGAAACGTACAAAAATGTATGATAAAAAAAGCAAAGACGATCAGCGTTCTTGATGAGGGATTGACACAACGACCAGATAGTAAAGTGATGTTTGTTGTTGTTTATATATAAACCACTAAATTAACGTAGTAATAATATGATCATTACATAGAAACCTTCGTAATCATAGAATTATCAATTAAATCACATGTTAGTCAAGAGAGTAAATATTGACACAATTCCTTATATAGACAATGCCAACACCATACTGACGCGTGCATTACTGTCAATTGCAATTTCAACATACTGACATCACCCCTAACGTCTAACTCCATGTCTGTGATTTGAAATTATCACCAGGCACCATACTGATACGGCCGTCGATCATCATATCCACCGTCGTTACCGTAAGTCGATGACCATCAGTGGCGGCGATTCGGGAGGAGGTGCAGCCCCCCACCCCCTCCTATTATTTTAAGGAAATATACAAATTTTATTTTAATCGTCTAAAACTGGATATAATAAAAAAAGTTCACCATCCTTGATGTGGTAATCACCAATTGTCTTTTCTACGATTTATTTCATTATTTAAAACATATTTAGTGGAAATATGCAGAAATGTAGTGTAAATGAACATTGTCAATTTCCCCCCACCACCACTACTACTTTTGATTCCCAATCGCCGCGACTGGTGACATCAGAAAGACTGCCAAACCGTACTGGCGTCTCAGTTGCGAAACAACCACCTCCGCGGCCATCATCACCAACCCAGCCCTCGCCGTTGTCTTCACCACCTCCTGCCCCTGCTACGGCAGCCATCGCCATTACTCGACTCTCGCGAACGCTATCACCCACCACCATCACTGCCCGCAACACCGCCGCGAGCACACAAACCTGTTCCCTGTTCCGTGAACCAGACCGACGCTTCCAGAAACACACGCTGTTGCTGCTGCTGGCGCTGCACGGAGGCTCTCGAATCGACGGGGCGTCTCCAGACGCAGCTCGCACGTCATCGATACTCTCGAATCGATTTGCAATACGTCGTGGTTTTTTATCTCCTCCCTTCCCCTTCCACCCTTCAAACATGCAAGACGAAAAAAAAAACTGATGTCGTGCGATGAGTTTCGAAGTTGGCGTGGGCTTGGTCGCAAAGTTTAAAAATAGAATGAGTTTGTTGTGTACCCGATCGTCGACTGGTTCGACCGGTTTTGCGAGCATCGCCTCTAAGAATAGAACTCGGATTATCGTGTGAAGTTGTGTTGCTTGTATCTTCTCGGCAGGTCGTTGCTCTGTGTAATGGCCCGAGAAAGAAAGGCGATTTTTGATCTGTTGGTCAATAAATTTTTGCGAGCGTTGAAAATTCACTATCGCCCAATGTTCGGTACATGATTTAACGATAGTTATATTGTTAATAAATGTTAATAAAGTTACAATACAATAAAGTTGCAATTACAAATCAGTATAATTATAGTTGTCATCAAGAAAATTTTGTATGGTTTATTGATACAAAAATATTTTTTGTGAATTATGCGACGAACTGTCTTTAATTAATTGTCCCGATCATGTGTAGTTTAATTTCAACATGCTTGGTTCGGTGGGTGATTTGAAAATTATATTCGTCAGCGGCACGCAAATAAACATTGAATGATTCAGTGATGAACGAAGACATTCAATATACGTCACATCGAGGCACGTGAAGCTTATTCTACTCTCGAAATACGTCACAAGAGAACGTCACAGCCTGTCGCTGACGTCCGGGAATGTAGTCATGCAGTGACTTTCAGATGGGATTTTCAGCAGGTAGAGAGTTCTCCAAATAATACGGACACGGAAATCATTTCTGAATAAGGAATCTATCAAGAGTCAAACGAAATCTGAGTATAGATTTTTTATCTGAGTATTGTTTGCAGAACTAAATAGACTAGAAATGTATGTTTTAATGCAAAGTAAGATCGGTTATATTTAAAAAATCTGAGTAGTAATAGAAGCGTACCCAAGAAAATGTATTAATAGTTTTTGCTGTGAGTGTGACCTAATTAATTGTGTGTACGAAGTCGTGTGATAACTAGTTCTCCGTAAGGTCTGTCTAGAGTAAGAAATGAGATAATGGAGTAAGCATTTATATTGGAGCGTGATACTAGTCAATTAAGAACTATTGCGACGCTTCATATTTTAACGGGGCTTTGTGCGAACACAATGGGTGACAGGAACACGAGAACTCCGCGAATCTGGTGCACTTGTCTCTATAAGCTATCCACACTGCAACTAAAGTATAATCTAAACGGGATAAGAAGCAATAGTTAAGTCTAGCGTTGAGAACTCATATCGCATCCGCCGCGCACATCGATAGGATAGAACTGTGGACTGTATATCGCATGATGATTGCGCGTACTAAAGTAAGTTCTCAACAACCAGAGACGGTACATCATTAGTTTCCCGCTTGAAAGTATAAAAATATCTCTGAACAAAAGAAGAGGTTTAAGACATAAAACTACTAATTGATCTTCACACGCAAATGCAGGAAATAAAATAACTATTTAGATTTCTGAGTTGTAAGTAAGTTTAATATTGAATGAGCGTAATTATTGTGAAATAACAGGAACATTTTTCATGAAAAGTGTAAAAAAATTTAACAAAATAAATATTGCGATGAAATAATGTGTCGAAGAAGATTGGTTTCGTGATACTTTTGCGAGATAAGATATGAGCCGAATAAGTTCCTTAATGTGAGACCCGATAAGAAATAAGACAGAGATACAACAGTAGCGCTTGATAATTTAGATGGAATCAGCTATACGTCGCGAATATACCACAAAAGGAACAGAGCCTCTTTGATTAAATAAAAGAAGGGAGAGAGACATTAAGGTGCTGTGTAAATAATAATAGGTAACAAATATGGGTATTTCTAAATTTTTGGAAATGGCACAATGAGAAAATATAATACGAATGTTCCCACATACCATGATATGTTAACATACGAGACAAAGTATAGCAAAGACCGAATAGGAAGCAACAATACTAGAAACGTTTCCCTTATCATTATTACCTACATGTATGTTGAGGGTCCTAATTATTATACATACATTTCCAAATTCGGTGATGCACTTAAGTCCCAATTGTGAACAGACGAAGAACTAAAGTGAGTCAGAAAAAAAGCGAAACGCGGAGAAAAAATTAAAAATATTTCCGTATATGAAAAAATACAAAATACATACGTGAGAATTATGGATGTAATGAAATCTGTAAAGCTGTCAACAAAGTGGGATCAACATAAACATTTTTATCCCAACTCGCTCCATCGCGGTAACCTTCAATTCGAATCCTCGTCCGTTACAATGATCACCGAGAAAGATTCAAAACGAGCGCTCCCTCGACCGTTGGTGAGCGGCGGTGGCGGCGGAGGCGACGCGGCAGCGGGCCCTGCCGTCGGGGCGAGTGTTGCGTAACGTGGCAACGGGGGCGGTGAGGCGCCAGTGCTCTGCGGGTCGCATACACCGACAGGCGCGAGCGCAGGTGAACGCCCGCCATAAGGAAGGTAGAGGTCAGGCGAAGTGGCGACGACGCGAGACGTTCAGGTGAAGCCGAGACGAAGGTGGCAAAGAGGATGTGTGTCAGTGGAGGAGAGCGGACACGAACCCGGTTCCGAAGCGGGGAAATTCGAAACGAGTTGGTCTCACGAGATACTAGAGCGAGACCGATAGTAAACAGCGGAAAGGAAAGTTCAACGATAAGTTGTGTCGAAGTTTTCTGAAATTAGTGGACTTAATAAGCAATAAATTAGTACCGTTGCATACGTTATAGCGTTACTCATATCACATAATTTTTGTAAGTAGAAAAGTACCACTTAATGTACCTAAAATACAAGGAAAACAATATAAATAATATCGTTTAAATATTGTTAGTTGTATTATATAATTTTATGGTGTTTTTAAATCACTCACGGTTTTAGTAAAATTCATGAGCGAACATTCGTCACAGTCAATATGTATCTTCAAACATTCTAAACTTTTTCATATACTCCATCGACAACAGTTAGGCATATTGTACTTAACTGTAAATGCATGAGTTCCGATCTCCTTACGAGTGCACACGGATCATAGTGTTCGGAGAGAGATCGGTGACGGGTAGGAGTAGTGTATGCATCGTCTTCTTCCCGCACAGACCCTAGTGTTCGCTTCCGAGAAACCTCTTACTAACAGACCGATACTAGTGACGTTCCGGATGAGGCGCTGTTGAGGCGACGTATTAAACCCTGCCTATTATTATAAATTAATTGTTTGTTTTCTTCGTTCCGCTCCCCAAAATTATGGTTGTAAATCAAGATCGTGTTTAAATAGTTCAACGAGTTATTGTAATTATTATATGCAATAGGTATGTTTCGCCATATCTCAGAAACTTTCCTAAAATATGCTATCAGTTTCTTAAATCAAAAGTAGATTTCTCTCTTCTGAAATGTTAGTTACGAGAGTAATAAACTTAATCGTAAAAGGAAAAGCAAAAAGAAATAGTTATTTTTTTCGATTGAAAATTATTTGTATAGTTTTAATTTGTCGTTACGCAACAACGTTGAGAAATCAGTGTTGAACCTCATAAGAAAAGATGAACCTGTGAGATAAGACACTAAATTATCTAGAAAGTGAATTACCGCGGAAAACTAAACCTGCTCTTACGTAGTTAATGACAAAATACGTACTCAAAACATTCAGCCGGGAATGTACATATCCGGCTTTCCCAAATATCTTTTCCTTTGGGGAGAAACCTGATTAGGAATATTCATTCCTTGCTTGTCAATATATGGGTGTGAATGTTTTCTGAAATTCAATGATTCAAATTGAAAAGAAAAAGTATTGCAAAAGCTCTTTTCTCTGCAATCAGAGCTCCTTGCTCAAGATGTACAAACGAAGGCTCCAACTTCCTCCCCAGATAGCAGATTTTACGCGATGCGCATCGCGAGAGCTTCGCCTTCACAGCGTCATCAAAAAATACAAATAGTTTGATTTACGATTTAGTAAAAAATATAGTCGAGATGCAATATCGCTTTTTTGAACAGGATAAGGATAAGGAGTATAAGGACAAAAAAGCTGAAAAAATTCATTAGGATATTCATTATTTTGTACTATTTCGTCTATTACAAAAGTACAAAAAGTATGTACGATGTAGTTCGAAGAAATTAACAAATTAGTGGAAAATGCATAATATACAGATGAATGTTTCTATTTTCAAAAGATATTCGTACGATTATTCTTTTCATCAAATGCGTTGTGCAATAATGCAACCAAGCAGACTCCACTCCCGAAGCGCGACCTCAATAAATTACGATATCTTATCTCTAATGAATAAGAACACAAAATTATCACAGTTTCCTACGTTGAAAATGTGACGCGAAGTTTCCTACGAAGAAAAAAATGATGCGATATTATTTTTTATTGTTAGTTTGTAAATAGAGTACATACATAAAAAATTATGGAAAAGAAAGAATCACATCATTGACTGAAATACAAGAAATGTACATTAAGAATAACGTTCAATGTAGCATATTGAGAATACATATGGTCTTACATACGTAAAAGATAAACTATTTAGAAATTTATTTTTAAAATCTTGATTTCATTGCACTTTCAAAATACACACTTCTACAAAATAGTGTTTGGAAAACCCAAAAGATAGTTAAGCTCTCTCTTTTCCCGTGACTTCAACACTAAAATAGAATATAATGTTGAAAAATATTTTGTGCCCAAGATAGATATCTTTGCGAGATATTAATGATGATTTTGCCATGAATTTTAAAATACGAACTTCGCGATAAACTCTGAACTATGAGATACCTCTTCATCAAATCCTACAAGGAAGTACTAAAACCAGAACTTCTCTAATTGTCGTGTGTAGTGATATACAGATAATGTACGTAGAACAAATTTTCCTTTACACAAACTATATACAAACCATTTATTCACATGACGATTGTCAATATCTATCGGGTTATCATCCTACTCATAGTGCGAGAGAAATACAAGATTAAATTTTTTTTTCTGGAAGAGGATACTGTACCTTATGATGCGATTGGGAGGAAAATCCCTCACACATTACTGTGTGAAGCATTTCTGATTGTTTATCTTAACTATGCTAGTTCTTAGTTGCAAAGTTAGAACATCGTAAGTAGCTTGCTCCTAATTTGAATCCCGTTAAGCATGAGCAACAAGCACGTCATCTACGCAAGAAGAGGCCACGTATCACAGAGATGGTTAACGTGTGATCGCGAAGGAATTGCACAACTTGGAAGTACATTAACTTTCAATAGATTCACATAACTTCTTTTGTACTTTTGAACGAGTCATACTATTCTAAAATATTTACCCGATTCACTAGATTGAGATTCGGTTGCATCAGATATAAGTAATTGTTCAGTAGTAGCTGAATTAAGAATATAATAGAAAATAATGCCGATTAGTGGGAATGGTAAAATGTTCTATTTTACCCGAATCCATTATATCCAATTACATAGCAAAATTTGCTTGGGCAGTTCGCTCCCTCAAAACCATAAGCATAATGTCACACGATATACCAATGAATTAAGTATCTTGTATTATACGTAAAGATATGACCTACCACGATCATGTTGCATTATTTAGGTTTAAAAACAAGTTAAATTCTGCTATAGAATAATATGAATGTAGGGAAGATCACGGAACTTGGAATAAATGTAAAATTTTGTGCTACAAATGGGCATTTACGTTGTTGGAAAAAGTTGCAGAAAAACAACCGACACTAGTATCACGTGCTGACGCGCTCGATTTAGTATCTAACCGGATACAGTGGTTTCGCACACGCAGAAAGGGCAATAAACTCAGAGCGTTTGAACGAACTCATCTTCACAAATCAAATACGAAACATTACTTATATTGACAACTGATATTTCTGTCGCACAAAGTATCAGAGAGGCTCGTTTGTCGAAGTAAAGCTAATCATGGATGCGTACCTCAGAAAAGGAAAAAACAACCGCAAAGCGCCCCAAAAGAATAGAAAATGACTTGAACGTACAAATACAGCAAAGAATGATATTAAAAAACGTGATAACTTATGGTTGTAATCAAGCATCAAATACTATACGCTATTTAATTACGATTTTAACCAAATAAAGTTTCAGCAATCATTTCCAAATATTTACACACAAATAAAATCATCTCTCAAACTGTAAAGTGAAATAATTTTCTCGTTTTTAGGAAATACAGAGCGGCAAAACCTACTCGCACAAGTTCGAGAAATTTTACTTTTTACAATCTCGCATGTATATTTAGGAGAAACAAGAAATTTTTAATACGTGTACTAGAACGATAAATTAAACGACGTTTCTATGTTAATTTATCATTCTTTGATAATGTTGCTAACGCTTCACAATTACCAAGTAAATGTACTAGAACATCGAATTTTGCGTTTTATATCAAAATAAAACGTTCTGTATAACAACACTATCTAGATACGTTGTTATCTAAATATCTGTATTCACAACATGCGCCGCGATTATGAGACAGGATGACTTCAACGATTCATCGATACACAAAGAAATCTACGTCGATTATTTTCCGTATCTACATTAAAATATAACAGTATAATGAGAGTAGGTAAAAGTGGATGAGCTCACCTATTTTTTCGTCACACCATTCTCTTCCTTTAATGAACAAAATTGTATGTACACACGAGCTGAGAACTGTATTGTCCCTGATAATTCACCAAATGAACACTAATTCATTTATAACAGTATCCAAAACGACCATTCGAAGACATGTTTATGCAAACCTGACGAAGACTCAAATCGGAGTTTAAACGCATGCGACAATTAATTACATACAAAATACGTCAATAAATGGTCGTTTTGGGAATTAATTTGTTCTTACAAGAATATCAAGAGTATATAATCTTTAATGAAGAGAAGGGGCGCACTTTCTCGTAACACAGCTCTAAATAAGAACGTTCCCAAACATTTACTCATGCTCTTAGATCTCACACACGAACGAACACATGTCACACGCTTCGAAGACACACTCGCGTGGCCGCTGCGCCGGCAACGGGACACACCGCTCCCGCCGCGCGCCGTCCGCCGGACACCCGCCACGCGAATGCGATCAAACCCCAACAGCGCGGCGGACGGGCACGCGTCTGGAGCCCGTCGCTTCGAAAACAACCTCTTCCCTCGCTCTCCCGCCCGCTCCAAAGTTCCATCTCCCGCTGGAGAAAAGAACAAGTCTGAACTTGTCGGCGCCTCCCATCCTCCTCCTTTTCATCTCCTCCTACTCATCCACCTCCTCCGTCATTACCTCTGGCCGAACCCGGGCCATCAACCCCTTGCCAACCGAGCGATACTCAAGCGAACGATACGCCCCGACCCGGCATCACGATGGGATATTTTTAAGACAATAAAATTAACCACTAGTTTTACGCTCAAAGCTATGCAGTAATGCGTGCACCGCACAAATAAAAAAATCCTACGCTCAAAATCCATCAACACCAGAGTTGATTAAATTAAATAACACAATTTCTTCTTCGAAAATCTCACCCGTCTACAATACGATATTTTTTAAAGTCAGATTTAAAAATTAAAAAATTTTTTTTTTGTAAGTTAGGTTTAAAAATGCATTAAACACAAAATTTAAAAAATTTGAATGCTGCTGACTCAATTATGAATATCGGAAGAAGAGTGAAGCGAGGGAGAAAATCGTATACTCAATACAATTATTACTTCGGCAGTATTCCGCGATAGACGACGATGTGTGAAAGTTATTCTCGACCAGGTTCAGAAAATTCTTTATCGTAGTTTATAGCGAACAAAACTATAAAATTTGTTAATTTCTAACTCAAATATTTTGTGTGTTGACAGACCTGAATATTTCGAGTTCAGAACACAACGTGACTATATCGGCGAATTAGTATCAAAATTGTAAACATTCAAAAATATTTAAGAAAATTAATTAAGAAAGCAGTATTGCATATCCGAATGGGATTTGAAAATCTGGATGCGTTTGGAATCCGTAGTTTCCAACGCGAACGCGTCACCCATGAGTTGTCACAACGGCGCACGTGCTTGTTTGTTGTGTTACGTCGTCAACGCCGGGAAGTGAAAACGAAGAGTAGAACTCGACCACTTCTACGTGCATAGAAACCTCTCAGAAAGCGAAAATAATAGAACCTAGACGATTTTTTGTGTGAATTTAATATCATAAGATTATACGGAGAACAAAAAATTCTGAAGGCTTCTGAGATAGACAGAGACCGAAACTCAAGAACGGTAATAACAGCAAGTACAAGAGAAACACTTCATGATACGAAATGTTATCCTAGAGTTCGAACTTCTTTATTAAAATATAGGAAAATATTAATTTAAAAAATTGCATCACTTCGCGACGTAGGCACTTCGTGGTGTATCGGAAGTGTGAATATTGGAGTCGTTGACATCCTTTCACTAGTGAGTGACGCAAGTTTCGCAATACGTCGCGGATTCGCGCCTACACCGAAACACAAGTGGCGCGACAGATCTGTTCTGTTCGGATCCTCAGTAATCACAGGAAAGTCACGAATATTCGAAGATACGGAAAGGAGCTATTATTATTTTGTTTGATATAGATGATAAAGATAAATTAAAATATTAAGGTGGGCGACACTTCATATCCTTGTCACTACGTAAGTGTGACATCAAGTTGACACTTGCTCATGCAATCCGGGTTGTCACGGAAATCACTGCCCTAGAGATTCGAACACAGCACACATCACACAATATTAACTTCCAATGAGAATATAAGGAAGAATTACTTACGATTGTCCGACGGTGGCCAAACAGGAGACCTCCTCAAGATGTGACTCAAAATCACGTACAATTCCATAAGCTGTCGATTGAGCATCCGGTAGAGTTCTTCTTCATCCCGGTTGTTCCGGATGGGAATGTACACGGGGATAGCCATGGCACTGGGCGAAAATTTCGGAAGTCCCGAAAGAGAAAAAAACACTTGGAAACGAAATTCGTCACGGCAACAGGTGCTATAATGTTCGCAGTTCACAGGGAGCGTTAGCGGTGCAAATGTCACAGTGTCGGCTGAGAGCGTCAGTCCCACACGTCTACACTACTCCGCTGACAGCAGCCGTCTAACGTGCCAGCCGTGGTAGCCAAGCGCGCTGTAAGAGCGTGCCGCGCCGCGGTGGGGGAGTACGATGGAGGGGAGACGACCAATACGAGCCCTCGGCGCTTTACCCTTACCCCGACCGCCCGGCAAAGCCTGAGCCCGTAGCGCAGCGGCGATGTGAGAATAACACATACACACTCGCACACACGTGTGTCACGGAGAACTCTTGAGAGGGAAATGTTACATTTCGTTATTTTGATGCGAGACAGTGGATGGGAGAATCGGAAGCGATCGGGAACTTTCGGCCGCTTCCGGAATCGCGCGATCACGGCGTGAAGTGTTTCTTTGTTGCGGGCTTTTTAGGAGCGGTGAACGGGGAACTGGTCTGAACTACTGGTGTTGCTTGTCCTGGCGGGAGGGCGCCCCACTCTCCTGACTGGGTGAAGGTGGGTACCTTGCGTGGAGGAACGATGACGCTGCTACCAGATGGCTCTGGTGGTCTGTCTTCGTCTTGCTATTTCCTTCAAAAAACCCATTTCAGCTGTATGCAATCCAAACATTTTATTTAAAGCTGTGGATATAAGTAAGCATAATTCATGTTTTATACTTAATTATTTTATTACTTTTATATTTTCTCCTGTCCAGCCCCCGTGTCAAGAATAGTCATTTCACGAATTTTCTACGATTGTTTTTTACAACTTTTCTTCTCTCTTTCTTGAATTTATTTTTTATTGGCCTGAAGTCATCGCACTCATAAACTAAATAAACATCGTTTGGGTATTATAAAACCCTACCTTAATGCATCATAATATTAATGAGCGATCTTCCCTTGTGGGGTCGCGTACAAGAGACTGAGATGCACAAGAGACTCGGATGCACTGCAGTTTATGATCACGGCTTGCGATTGGTCAGAACGGTGCCCAGCGCGATATGACGTCATACGGCTGTACAACGTGGGAAGAGTGGGCCAAGAGCATTGTGACTACCCGAGAAGTAGAGCGACTAATGAAGCCGCGATTGGAATCAAATTGATTTTTGATGAGCCCCAATTTTATATGACATTAATTATGTTATAGTGAAGGATATTGAGGAATATTTGTGTGATTTCACACATTTTGCAGATTACTCTCTATGAAAAGAAATCTTTATTTTTTGCCTATTTTCGAACAGGATTTCTTGATAAATTACGGAAATAAGAGAGGGATTTAATGTCGTTGTAGAATAAACGATATTTCTGTAATACATTTTCCATTCCTATACCATTTAAGTAGACAATAAAACACAATAATACAAACATTTACGAGGCAGTTATATTTTAGTGATTTATTTTTCTTTTAATGACCTGAATTTTTCGAGGTTGCTTTAATTATTGAATTACAAATTATTTGTCGGTTTTTATAAAGAAAGGAGGATCGGTAAAAATCATGTTGATTTGATTTTCGCAATGTCGTGAAATATTAAAATGGCTTGGCCAAATGTTCCAAATGTCAAAATGGTACTATTATTGTTGTTATAAGTTGTTGCGTCTTGATTCCCACGTTGCATTAATTGTTTTCCAAAATATCATATTTTGGTCTCATTGTGAAAGAATTGAAATGCTTTGGATTGTTTATCATTGAGTAAAAAGTTTCAATTTTCTCATAGCGAGGGAAGAAATAAATTTACTGGGTAGATACCGTATAACTTTCAAGTTTGCTTCCCTTTGTTGAAGTCTCCACCATCCTTCAGTTTTCTCGTTTCTCTTTAATATTGCGGGTCTGTGAAAAGTTAAGCGAAGTCGAAACGACGTTATATTATAGTATCATTTTTATTTTCAGGAACCAATTTACTATAGTTAATAACTAGTTACTTTACTTGTATTTCTCTTACTAACATACAAATAATGACAAACTATGGTTTGTAGTCTGGAGACGTTTGAACAAGAACAAGAACAAAACGACAAAAGTTCACACCACGTTAACCCTCAATACACCTTTGTTGTTCGAAAGGTGCTAGACGATCTTTTGTTGTCGACTGGCGGGGACTAGATCAAAGCTGGCAAAGGCGTATTACAGAACCACTGAACAGTGCAAGCTGTTCTTTTAGAATTGCTAGTTGGTACGCTGTTCTTGTCGTTCACCAAACTTTCACTTCGGTCTCGCGAATAATTGCCTACTCTCTGAACATGAGCGCGCGGGAGAGCTAGTCAGGACTCGATCCAAAGACCTTGGAACAAATGATAGAGCTTGAAGAAAGTGAAATGGAGAAAGGTGAGTAAACTGGGTAAGAAGAGAAGAATGAATTACGAAGAATCAAATAAAAAAAAGGTACCACGTTAGACAAAATGAAATCATTATTATAAAAAAATTAATTTGGCAATGAAGGAGTTGAAAAAAATATTGTATGGGATGATTGATAGGTGACTATATGTAATTAATATATTAAATATAGTAAATTACGAAAATCCAAATTAGAAACCCTTAACAATCGAAGCAAGACAAATGCGAGTGAATTATTTATTGTCAAAAAGCTCCATAAGCTTCAAAACTGAGTGTAACCAAGTGAAGACCAAGATGCTCATTTACTTTTCCCGAGAACGCAGAGAACCACCTCATCAATTCCGATTAATGTGCTCTACAGAAAATCAGAGAAGAACCTGGATCGGAATTGGGGTACAAATATAATGCAGATTGGACAACCGTTCCAAGAATTACCAGCATGAAATACAAATGTAAAAGAATAACAGTGCGGTAAAGAATGTTCAAAATTTTTATTCATTGTCATTAAATTTATTGTTGTAATGATGCGATAAGTATACAAGGTGTTAAAGTGCTGCTAAAACCGCTTTATAATACTCACTATTAACTTGAATATAAAATTTGTATGAAGTCAACAAAAACTGTATAAATTTAAACTTTTCTTAATTAAATTAATATATTACGTACATTTCAGATGCATTGATACAATGGGAAGTGTTAAACGGTTCAATTGACGAGATTCAATGAGAAATCTATTTTGTGTCTTTTGGGAGAATTATTCAGAGGTTCCTGATTCATGAGAATGTCATGACTCTTTTTTGTAAAGGATGGTTGAAAGGCTTGGACAATGAATAATATTTTTGTTTATAACATCCATTCAGTCGTTTCTAACATTATTCAAAATGAGAAGAAAAAATTATAATGTGAAATTTACCGTTAAAACAAAAATAAGGATTATCTTCAAATGAAAAGTTAGCACCTAGGTGTTCATATAGACACCCGTTTAAATATTTAACGGAAGAGAGGTGTAATATCAATCACTGGAATATAAATAGAAAGAATAAATATATCATAGAAAAGTACCGGTTATAATTCATGAGCGTTTGTGAAGAACAATAATATAAATATACAAGGGGGAAGGATGGTGATACAGGATGGCATAAGGTCTCCCAGTACCCGATAGTTCAATATTCTAAATCGATTAATTCACTGCCAGTCTTTTTATGAAACCTCATATACATATTAGAAAATATGCGTTAATATTTGCTCCCAAAACTGAATATAAGGTTTCCTGGAACTAGCCATTACTGTTGAAGAGTTAAGTGGATGAAGATAGTAATGAAAAAAATAGCTACATGAACAATTGAAAATTATATAAGCTTCGGATTTCTGATAAGTTTTATCAGGGAAGTTTTCTTTTATTTCATTTGTACGAGGAGAATATTTTCCCCGCTGAGCAAAAGGAAGTACTTTCCATTGTTTCCAAAGTGTTACATCCTTAATTGGCCTATGATTGAACCGTGAACAATTCCGGGGCAGAAAATAAAAGAACGCTCCAAAGGAACTACTGAAGGTGGTATGACGTGGCGTGATCCGCCTCTCCGAGGACATGTACAAGAACACCGCGCTACGCGGATATGAGTAAACTAGTCGCTGATGGGAGACACATCATATATCGAAGGACGTTATGAATGATAATAATGTTTTCGAAACCGTACCTAAAGCTTAAATTTAAGTTAAGATACCTGTTCTTAAATTATATAAAAAGATTTTTATATCAAATCTTTCCACTACTTTTCTTTGTTACGAAAACCCTAATTCGAAGATGATTTCATAAAGATAATTGCTAGGTTATATTTTGTAGAAACATGTTTCCAAACACTTTGACATTATTTATTTCTTACTTTTAGCCACAGAAAATATCTGATAGGGGGATTTTTATCCAAGTTAGAATTGGTTACACACCGTAGAAAATAGTCTGCACTTTAATTTTGATAAATGTATTGTTATTTCGTTTTTTCGAAGTTTTAAAAATTGACGACTTTGGGGTCTAAATAACGTAAAAGGCAACAAAAAAAACACATTAGAACCTGATTAGGTAATATCAAGGATATTTCCATGTCGTTAACATGAGTGTGTGGAAAATTTGAATTACTCTAATTTCCAGATATGTTACTTTGCTGTTCAAAACTCAGCGGAACCGAGCTAATAGATAAAATGAACCTAGTGATATTTTTTTAAAGAACAATCATTTGACCTTACCATAAATGTTTGTATGCACATTTCTCGCAAGTATTTTTTTTTTATCGATGATTTTGGTTTATGAAATGTATCTACCAATGAAATTAGACCTTGTAAGAGATTCTTTGACCAGTTTGACTCACAGCAACGAATACACAAAACTAGCTTGATTCGTTTTCTTTATGTTCATTCATCATTATCGGTATAATTTTTTTGAATCGGTAAAGTAAGATTATTCACGAGTAATATAGTAATTACATTCTTGTAATAATTCTAATCACTTCTTTCTACAGAATATCTCGAGGCGTGCGCGATTTTTATGAACGTGATAACGCGTAAGGCCACGTATGTGTCACTACCGGAAAGTCTTTTCCGTTTTCCTGCGGAATGATGTCATTCTTGTTGTATAACTATATCAAAAACAACACTGCAGTAGTAATAGTATTTCGTTTTGATAACACAAGAATAAATGCCTCTAAATTGTTCTTATCTTTATTTCTCCTTTATACGTCCTGGTAACTGATGAGCAATTATGAGTTAAAGAGCTGTTCCTTTCGATGTACTACATTCTACAAATTTGCGAAAAATATTACTACAATTAAAAGATTATACGTGATTTTTTTCTACTTAAATTGTTCGTGTGAAATTCAATTCATGTAAATTCAATTGTTTATTTATTTACGACTTAAGAGTTACATTTTTCAATAGTCAGCGATATGACGAAAAATTATTCCTACAAAGGATACCATTTCATAAGTAACTTAAAACTTATGTTGTCCTAAAATGCATTTTGACTAATGTGAGATTATGAATCAGGGATGATTGGTTCTGTTCTTAAGATTGATTAGCATTTTTTTTTCATCAACGAATCATGCATCTTTTGTGTTTCAAATTGTAGTTTTTTGCATTAATTAGAAAAAAAATGGTTATACGATGCTTCCTTTTCCCGATGAATGTAGAATGATGAATTTATTTTGTTAAATATTTGAGATACGTAAGCCATGTGTAAAATACCAAAATTTCTGTCCAAAAATTATATTTCACAATAATTACTGGTACACACTTCAATGGAATACAATGCGGATGTATTGAAGGATAATTTAGTTACTATATTAATTGAGCAAACATCATAAAATTACATTGCTTCCGATGATGTTAATTTACTGTGCAATCCATGTTACGGGAAGCAACACATTAGGATAGCCTGTGTTACGAAGCTATCAACACACCATAGTAAGAATACTTGATTTTACAACATTTCTCTAATACATATCTTCATGCTGTACGAGAATTCAACAGTTTCTAAACTCTTTTCCATCTACAGCTAATAGACGTGAACAAGGACGTAAGTAATTTTTCTCCAAAATAATCGGATCGGAGTAAAAAGAAGTGAAATTATAAATAATATAGCAGCAACAAAAGATCACTCGTGTTGATTACGTAGACAAACAGCTATTCCCTGCGGAAGTAAACGAAAAACAAACCCATGAATCAAAGTACCCAACGGATAATTTGAAGAAAACTTCAGATCAGAATCGGATTGCAGGGATTAAATTCACTTTCAAGAGAAGTTGGGTACACATAAGAAATAGTATTATTTATGAATAAAGAAACAATAATTAGCGTACATTAATATGAGTGTTTCTTTCATAGTGAAGTGAAATGAGTACTAGTAAAAGTGTTCAGAAAAAGGTGTGAATAATTATACATTTAATATTAAATGATTTCTTTATTCCGTAAATCTTTGATAGCTCTGAATAGACGCTGGAATCAAAATGTTTTAAAAAAGATTCAGAAACAGTCTGAACCGTGTATGACGTTTCGTATTCTCCACGTAAAAATGAAATGCTATCATGTGATAACCTTTTAGAAAGAGGAAATGCAATGATTAGCGATTGTGCTTCTAGTAAAAACCACATCCTGAAACAAAACAAAAAGTATCCCATGAATTTGCATTTTTGACACAAAGAAGTGGCGGCACAACTTTTTTAAATAAAAGGTTCAATCGTATAAGTGTTACTAATAGTAGAAAATCTTAAGTTCAATGACATTTCGCTGTTCGTAAATATTGATGTTTACATATCTATTAACTGAAATTAATTTTTTGAAAATTGAATGGAGTTTTTTCACATTCTAAAATTGTGAGGTTTTAATGGTCGTGATAAAATGAATATTTATTTTGCTTGTTAAAAAAATATTTGAAATTGGTTTTTAGGTTTGTTTTACTATGATATCTGACATATGTAGTGAATTTCTATCTTGTGAACGCAATGTATTTCCTTTTCTCTCAGTGCCCAGGTTAATTGAAATGGAGCTACTTAAAATGATATACAGAATAATTAAGTAGTAGTGTATACTATGGTCAATTCACTTAATTCTTGATCGATGTATCCTCCAGATGACAAAAAAAAAGTTTCATCTGAGTGATTATTGACTTATTATAACAACAATGTTAAGAAACAAATAATACAATAAAATATTTATAATAATAGTAGTCGTAATAAAACCCGTATGTTTGTGAAGAAGTAAAATAAAAATCCGCATTTTCAATCTCCGATAACACTTAATGCTCTAATTTTGGGTGAGATGTTCAAAGCGTGAGGCCATTTCTTCCGCCAATCCTCCGATAAAGGATTGGAAGTTTGAGAAGGAAAAATATATCGTTACCGTGGTTACTCCAGTTACTGCACTATATTTTTCTGCAGTGGGAGACGTCTGATCCCAGCCGAAAATCTATCCGAGGAGGATCGAACTGGAGACTCATGGAAATAATTTATTTTACGAGACAGATTCGAACATTTTGTTTAATAAAAAACATTAAGGTATTTTTTTGTACTATTAATTCGTTATATTTATTTCTACTTGTTATATTATTGGCACTTAACTTTATTGGCCATTTATACTGATTTACAAGAAGCGTATGCCATATTAAATTTAGTCCCCATTTCTTGCGTATACTATACCTTGATATCAGCTTTAGGAAAAATATCTAAATTTTGAAGAAATAAAATTATATATTAGGGAATATTATGAATACCATGTGATTTGTTTTACCGACCCGAGTCGTGTATGAGCAGCTCAATGGTCTTATTTTATAAATCTCTTTCAAGGGAATTATTTTCTCTTGTCATCCCAGCACGCTGGTGATCGATGCAAGGAAGCCATGGACGTACCCATAAATTCTAGAAAGATATGATGAATCTATTAGAGAAGAACAATAATAATAATAATAATAATAAAATGACTGCAGTTAATGATAACAATTGATACCTCATTGTTTGCTTTTCTTCGTAAAAATTATGGGAAAAACACATGTCATGTTTACCTCAAATTCTGTGTGGCGCCTTTTTCGACATTGGCAAACTATTAAAAAAATTGTAAACAAAAGTAAATTACAAAATTACATTATTACTTACATGTACAACGTTTGACAAACTTATCGCATCATTCATGCATCACAACAAATCACCAGACATAAGAGCACATAAGAATGAAAGTAGAAAAATATTTATGCAAAGATGCAGAAACGCGCTCTTATATTTGAAGAATTTCACAAAATAAATTAATGTACATAATTTCTTTGAGATTGAACAAGTTAATATAAAACACTCCAAAATATGTGTCACTATTAAAGACAATCAACCACTTTCACAAAACTATATTCTGCATCAACTCACTTCTCACATTCCATTTAAATTTTTTTTGGAAAATTGAGAGTTGAAATATCACAACAATAATAGGACTTCATTTATTAATAATAAAGTTATTTATTGCCAACGTTTCGAGATTCATGTTTATCTCATCCTCAGGGCAAGCTAAAATACAAATACAAAGCGGTAATATACAGAAATAGTATTTTGCAATCTACAATTTACATCATATTTATTACATTAAATAATCATAAACTATTAAAATCTGTAACATACCTGTAATGTAGTACATAAAATTCTTCTTAAATTTCTTAAGTTAATATAAAAGATTAATGGGATAATACTCCACTAAAGTTTGTTCTGAACATCATCATTATTCAGAAGAATCATTGAAGGCTTTCTTTACGATTGGTTTCGTGTTCCAGGAGAGAAGTTACTGACCTATGCCAACAACACATGGCTTGACCATTCTCCACATCTGTCCCTCCACTTGGAGTCCAGGTGAACGGCGAGGCGTATAACGACCTGCATCAATTTCGCAAATACAAGCCATGCAGCGACAGGTGCTAGCTCCATCAACGAACAAGAGATGTCCGTAAGGACGTACGCTTTGTTGGAAACGTCTAGGCCCCGCTGCACGCTAGAGCTAGAGAGGAAGGGGTAATAGAACGCATCGGTTGCGAGAGGAATGGAGCAATGGCAGGTGGTGCTAATAGTGGCAGGGGGTAGAGGTCGCTGAACTATTGTACGGTCATTGCCCGCCAGATGCATAGAAACTAAAGCCTATTGAGAAGCATAAAAATCCTCTTCGTCTATTGTGCATTCGAGGGGGCGGGGTAGCTATGTCAATGGCTGGTAAGTGTGTGTGTGTGAGTGTGATGGGTGAAGGAGGTGTTCGTTCTGGCGGCTTAGGTGTTTTTGTACTTATTACATTAAATTTCCTATTTTTTTATTTTCAAGCATAACAAAGTTTAATTTGGATTGTCTACCCCAAACGATCATACAAAATATTTTTGGAAGTGCAATTAATTTGAATATATTCTTCGGTGAATTCCTTCTGCAAAAATTTGAACTCCTCTTTAGATGAGGCTCGTGCAAATTGAGTGGTATTGAGTTGTGTTTTTCATAGTGCAATAACTTTTTCATCTAAGAAAATATTGGGAATGACTTTTATGTTGTGTTCTGTTGTTCTGTTAAGGGCAGAATTGTTTAGCTTCACCTTCACCTTAATTTATCACGTTTTAGGTCATTTTCTGTGTACTTGTTAGATGCAATAAGCATTAAAATTACGAACTGCTCCGACATGAAAGCATTACTGCCTGCACTTTGGCGCTGCATCCCTGTCAATCATCAAGATTTTTAGGTTTCCAGATTNGTGCCTGCACTTTGGCGCTGCATCCCTGTCAATCATCAAGATTTTTAGGTTTCCAGATTTTTAAGAGGTCGCATTACTCGTGTTTCCATCGATTTACCGAAATTTGAGCGCCGATTCTTTAAAAAAATTATTCGCGTTGCGTACAGTTAAACATAGGCGTGCATTCACATCACTGCCACTTGGACTCGAAGCGCGTATGGAGAAATGGTCAACTCACGTGACGTTCCTCAGGGGTCAGTCAATTCAAAAAATAAGTCATCTACTCAAGGAACCTCTTGCACGATGCAATAAAAATGATTTTATTGAACTTAAGACATCTGGAAAAATTTTATATTATTTTGTGTAAGTATTTTATGAATTGAAGGGTTCCTTTCATTGTGTCACTTTTAGTATATTTTTTTTACTTTTTTCGCACCTATTTATTGTTGAGATAGTATATTCCACGCCGTTAATAACTTATGTATGACGAAAATACCGAGCTATAAGTATCTCTGTGTTGAGGTTGCATCATAAGGAGTAGCAAAAATAACTTGGAGCTCAGAGTAGTACTGGTTTATAAGTTCGATCTACAAATTTATTTTCTCTATAATAGTCTAATTTCAAACAACATCGCTGAGAAACTTGATTCTTGAATCCTCAATTGTGATGTGAATTAAAATTGATCATACTTTACAGTATAAAAATCGTTTCATTTTATAAGAGCATGTCTCTGTGGTGATAAATTTTCTTGAAAACTTGTGAAGTCATTCACGTCCTTATTGTTAGTCAAATGTCCGGCGACAATTTATCAGACGAATGTTTATGGCAGTTGCAGAAAAGAAAGGATGCAATGGTGAATCGAGATGTCATTACATTAAACTTTAATAGTGTTGAGATTTAAATAGATAAATATTTGCTTTTTTTTTTTTTTTTTTTT
>NNCF01126527.1:515867-582098 GCA_002313205.1 Laupala kohalensis
TAAAAAACAAAGTAGAGGTAAATGAAAAAAAAGTAAGTAACTTCCAGGTATGCACTCGCGTTTTTCGATGAATTCATCCCAAAAAATTCTCACTACTGAAAGTACGTTTGGAAAGAAGAAATAAAACGCAAGTCCCAATTATATTTCTGGCTTCATTACTGAGCAAGTAACAAGACGGCAGACACGAATTTTTCCTCTCGTGTTTCTAGATTAGTGAGATTCAAATTCGGTTGAGTAATGGTCATCGTCAATACCACTTCAGTAATTATGATTACTACGAGGGGTAAACACAAAATACGAGGACACGAATTAAGATAATACTTTTTCAGTTCTGTAATTTCTTTTTTGAATAATTTTGTGTGATCCTGCTTTAAATAAAAGACTCGACAAATATTGAACGGAAACGTGTCATAATTCAAAGATGCATATGTTTTATGGAATTGATTTTTAATTAGTTTCACCAATAGTACTTTATCCGTAAAAATCATGTTATTCGAGGCTATATTACCTCGTGATTTTTTCTCGGCCGATTCATATTGACAACAAGTGTGGGACTATCTATAAATATTTATTTTCAGATGGCATCATCTCATTTGAAATCACTTGCAAAAACATACGATTGTCGATACCCCAAGGAATCATAAACGTCACATCTAATTCCGTAACATTGCACCCGCATTTTAATCTCGATTTATCTCGTGGCCGTGATAAATCGCACGTTTATTTGTTATTTGCACGAGTACAATACGAATCATCAGGTTTTATCGTTCCTCTCTTATCGCGGTCTGTATTACGTCAAAGAGTGTTACCTCCATATAAGATAGTATTTTCATTCCCTCCATTTTGCAATCGAAATATCATATTTCTATTTATTTATTTCTTATGTGCCAGTAAGTGTCGGATGACAACTTTTGTCGATAACTGTACAAGATATATCAAGTCACTCTGCTATGTTATTAAATGTAGGATGGTAGAACTCGTATATATGTCTACATAATATATTATATACACTCGTATATATGAGTATTTAATATATTATATATTATTATTATTTTTATATATTATTATTATTTTTATATATTATTATTATATACAAATATAGAAATTTAGAACATTTTAAATAGAAAATTAAACTTTCAGATCATTATGCGATTGGAATATCTGTGGAATACTCAAATATGAATATTACAAAAAATCAGGGAAAAAAGAGTTGCATATGTAAATATGAAAACAGAAAGTTGCTAAAAGAAAATTTAACCAAATTAAAGATAGAAAATATCAATGTTAAAGGAGCTGACGATATTTACAAAGAAGTTTGTGAAATTTTTAATCAAGTGTGGAAACAAAGGGCAAAATGAAAAAAAAAAATAGTAACTTCAAATCATGGATGAATAATGAAATTAGAGAATTAATGAATGAAAGGAACACGACATTTAAAAAGTGGAAAGGAACATCCATTTTAAATTTAGAATCTAAAAACATACTTAGAACAGAATATATAGCGTTAAGGCATAAAATCAACATCCTAATAGTAAAACAAAAAAGAATATACTTTGCTGAGCAATTTGAAAAGAATAAATTCAATGCCAAAAAAACATGGCAAACAATTAATGCATTATTGGACTATAAAGATAAATAATCAGTGGAGACAATTATAATGTAAAAATTAGGCAGAACGAATAGTATTAAAAGTATAAGTAACAATTTCGCACATAACTTCAAAAATCAAATTGATAAGATATCAAATAAGTGTGATATAGAAACCTTTAAATTCAACAAAAATAATTCAGGAAGTAACTTTTTTTACCTGCCAGAAGCAGATAATGAGGAATAAAAAGATCATTTTGAAAATGGACAGTATCAAAGCGCTAGGAACAGATTATATAAAAATTGAACATATTAAAGAAAATGCAAACATACTAATTCAACTAATAACAATTATAATTAATAAAAGTATAATTTCAGTACAGTTTCCAAGTAATCTTAAGCAGACAATTATAAGACCAATTCATAAAGGAGGTTCTTTTCTAAATTATGATAACTATAGACCAATTTCGATTTTAAATTCAATAGGAAAGATTTTTCAAAAATATATTTCTTTCAAATTAATAAATTATATAGAAAAATCCAAAATCATCATAGATGAACAATTTGCATATCAAACTAACAAAAGTACAGTAAAGCTTTTGGACAAATTTGCTAATTTAATAAACACAAGATTCGATAAATGTGAACATATTTTGATGTTATCCATAGATATGTCAAAAGCTTGTGATATGATTGACCATGAAAAATTGGGGAAATTGAGAAAAAATAGGTATAAGAAGAAACGTACTAAAATTATTTAAAAGCTACCTAAGTGAAAGATCGTACAAAGTTAAAGTAGAGGATAATTATCGTGACAGCATAAAAGTAGATAAATGAATCCCGCAAGGATGTTATTTGGCACACCTGCTGTACATTATATATGTAAATGATGTTAAAGAATGTTTTGAAAAATGTAAATTCTTCATCTATGCAGATGACAATTTAATAATTTCATTCAACAAAGACCAAAAAATGACTTCACAAATTTTGCAAAATGAATTCAATAAGTTTCTAAGTTGGATTCATGAAAAAGGATATAAAAATAATAAAATTAAAACCAAATTATTACATATCACAACGTCACATACTATAGGGAACAGATGCAAAAATAATATTTCATAACACAAACTGTTTACACAAATATTTATAAAATTGTGAATGTACAGATAATATAGAATTAGTTAATAACCTTAAATATTTAGGATTAATTATAGATAAGAATTTTTTATGGAAGGAGCATGCTTTATATATAACAAAGAAACTTAGAATATGCATATGGAGAATGAACGACATAAAATAAATTACACCAAGGCAGATACTTAAAATTATTTATTTTGCATTATCTGATTCAGTTTTAAGATATGGAATCTCAATACGGGGATCCACATCATATTCTCACATAAAAATATTACAAAAACTTCAGGATAAAGCAATGAAATTCTTTAGTAAAGATAAAGTAAACAATATTGATAAAATGTATTCAGAAGAAAAAAATGTATACATTAAAAACATGTACAAATTTGAACTTTTATTAAAAAATAGGTTTAATTCAAACAAATTAGAATTACATGAACATGAGCATAAAACAAGAAGAAGAAAAAACAATTTTCAGATTCCATACCACTTTCATAAATATGGAGAAAGAAAATTAGGGATTATAGTACCAAAATTATTAAATAAATTACCAGATAATCTAACTGAAATACAATCGATGCATATTTTCAAAAAGGAATTAAAAATTTGTATATTAAATAACAATACACTTGTTACATGTAAATAGTTCATCATTTAAATGTGAAAATAATTATGAAATTGTTGAACTGTAAAGTAAAAAGTATTTATAGTAGAAGTAAACAAATTACTAATCTAAAAATGATTAAAAAGGGTTTTGTCTTAGTTGTTGCTGTTAAAACTTTTTTAATAATTCTTTTTGAAAACTCTTTGTTAAATTTTTTGTTAAACCAATGTAAGATTGTTGCAAAACTGGAAAATAAATTTCAAATTCTAATTCAAAAGAAAAGGATTTTGAAATACCATACACACATATTAGTAGTACAGTAAAGGTTATAATCAGAATTAAAAACTAAATAATCTCTCTGACAAGTTCTTGTGAACTTAGAGAGATTCTTATTTAATAATTAACATTAATTAAAGAAATTTGTAAAAACTTTATTATGCATTTTGAACAGTAATTATATTGAATCAATGTAAAATTTAAAAATATGTTTTTGTTAATTATATACTTATGTAATATTTCAGGAAATAAATTTCAATTTCAATTCAATTATTTTGACTTGGACTCTCTTTCGAGATGGATGTGTAATATATTAAAACGTAATGCAGTAGAAGGTAATTGCTATAGTGGAGAGAATTTGACTTCAGGGTTTTGAAATCAGAGAATGGCTCTGCTTTACCCTTCTTTGTGTCAGAGGAGCGAAACTACTTCATTGGTCGGTTTGTGGAAATTTCCACTTCAGCGGGCGACTCTGTGCACCACCGCTGGATGGGGGTGGTGGTAAGGGGAGAACAAGTGTTGGGTCGCCCGTCGGCTGACGAGACAATGGCTGTGGTGAAGGTCACGGAAGCCGTTAAATGATGGCGAAAAATCAATCCAATTCATATTGACTGTGCTAAATTGAGTCATGAGTAATTTTAAATCTCAATAGATAATTTTCTGAATTTACGCAGACACGTTTATCGTATTTTACTCTGGTAAACGTATCTGGTAAAGAGTTTGTTCTTCTGCATCACATACGCAAAGATGAAAATGGAGACGGACCCCGGTTCGAACCAAATACCTCGTGATCCGTCCCGGGTTCGAGTAGATCATCAATTGCATCTGGCCGAAGATGATATGCTCCACATTTATCATTCAGTCTACGAGGATTGCAAAATTATTTCTTTTTAACATAAATTGTTTGAATATACACTATAATGTTCGAAAAAAAACTATTTTTTCCAGAGATTTTGATTTCCATAAATAAAAAGCGTTGAGTTAAGAGTCAGTCAATAATGTCTGTCTATATTACAACAATTATTTATTTTTTACTATTCAACATAATTTTCAATGTAAAATAGTTTAAAATGTCGAATGTAAAATAGTTTAGTTACGTATTCGGTTGCCCAATTACGAAAGCTATTAGAGATGATAAGACCTAGGAGGGAAAATAAAAACCGTTGTAAATACAAAATGAATAATCATTTTTGCTTTCATAAAATTGTTCATAATTTCTTAAGGTAAAATTTTTCCACTTTTACTAAACTATCAAATCGTAATCAACGAGCTGGTAACGATTGAAGAAACCACCGAACTTCGATCAGCTCATAACATATGTGCAATTAGTGTGAAAATAAGAGTGTAAGTCTCATATTTACCTATTTTATTATTTGTATACCATGACGTACTCAAAAAGTATTGAAGCATAGTGCAATGAAGATGGGTTAATTAAGAAGAATCATCATGTGCCAACGTCAAACGACTTAATTTGCTAAAATTATTTAATTCATGTATTTAAGGAACTTGTTTTTAATTTTCTTTAGTTTATACAAAAACATTTTAGATATGTAAAAATTATCTTGTTGCGAAATTAATAGATGGAGGGAAAGAAGTGGAGATACATGGTAAATATATTACACCTGATAATCGAAACCACCTTCCCTGTGTTTTATTTTCTTTGCATTTAACGTTGCGTCGTTCGGTACAAAAGATGGTATTGCGAGGATTGATACATTAGATGAAAGAAGCCTACCTTTTATATAAAATTCTATGATCCTGTTGACAGCTGTCTTATTGGTGTGCAGATTTCAAACTCTCGTTTTAAGTGTTTAAACAAGTATCAGATACCAAAGCATGAGGAAATAAAACGTAATCTCCAACAATTTGAGAAATCTATTTTCATTCTTATTTTGGTCAAGGATAATGTACGTGAGTTTGTTTTTGTACCTGTAACTTTCGGACGATAACTCCTCTTCGTTTAATATTGTTTATCTTTACTGGAGAAAAAGTCTCTTAATCTCTGAATGTTCTATTTTGTACTGGACATGTAAACGAAATATAAAATTTATGTTCTCTATCACAGCCACCATGATTTATTTTCCCACCCCATCACCCAACCTCGCCTTCATTGCTACGCCCCTCTCCAATATCTTCCTGGGCACCAATTCCGGCCGAGACTTATCCCCTCAACAATACTACTTGTTTCTCTCCGACACGTTCGTCGTCGACGTCGCAAATCCTCGACCTGCGTGTCTGGAGCCCGCCACCAATCCGCTTCCAGCAGCAAGTTCTTTGGTCGCTATCCCGAGGCGCGGGGCGGAATAGTGCGACCCGTAGCCGGCACAGGCGGTCTCCTCAGAGGCGCGCGCGCTTGGCGACAGAGGGGCAGGGGGCAGGAGCGGAGCGGCACGACTGCGAACAAGCACGGACTCGTTCTTGGAATCGGTGTCCTGTTTCTGGGAAGAGAACTGCTCACAGTGTTACCACATGCAGTGTTGAGAACAGAAATAAACGATTGCATCGAATCGGGAATACCCCGCGTAGTACAAGCAATAATTGTCGAGTACGAATTCTCAATATGGATATTATTTTATACGTTTATTGATTATAGTGAACAAGAACACACTCGTAAATTTCGGATGAACACCGCAATAATCTCATTTTTTGTGTAATAAAATAAAAAGTAATGTAGGGATTGGGTTTCTTGCAGTTAGGCCGGACAAATATATACAGAATTATATCATTTTGTCAACATTTTGACTGTTTATTGTAGGCATCATCAGGGTTCAATGAAAAAAAAGAAGAGTTATTTACCAAGCCACATATCTACTTAAACATCTTCATGGTGACCACCACACACATTTTACTCAAAATGACCCACGTAGCATATAGCACACCTAGTTATTTACACCACCTTACTCATACAAAGGAAATTATGTATGGAAAGTAATTAGAAATGATATTAAAACGTTATCTGTGAGGTGTCACGTAAACGAACAATCCACTGTATGATAGAGGGGCATTACTCACAGTGGTTACCTATCCCCACAGCGGAAGAAAATAAAACTGTTATACACAAACCATTCATTTATTGTTTTTTTAATGCCTTCATATCTTTTTAACATTTTATAAAATTTTGGATGTATCAAATTTGGCTATTACATTCGTTGTATTTACTGAAGTACCATTATGAGTGACATTGTTCTAACCAGAATTAAATCAATTTAATTCGGCTTTCGTTCTTGATTTAATGAATTAGATTTGTTTGTACGGAATGAATGTGCGGTGCAGTAGTTATTTCGTGATTTTCTCCGGATCATACTTGAAACGTAATATTTCTGTGAATCTCCTGCGCGTAACGGCAGCCACCTGCCATATGGAAGTGTTAGCAGTCAATGCTTCCTCGTCCAAGTGTCTGTTGCGCAACCTATGTTTGCAGAGGCGATGACGAGCCCCTAACGGCATTATAACAGTGGCGTGGCCACACCCACCTTTCCACGCAGTGTATTTCTCTTCCCACTCTCCTCCTCCTCTCTCTCTCTCTCTCTCTCTCCCTTCCCCTCCTCTTTTCTTTAACACGTAGGCGTTAAAACAGCAGCTGGCGAGAGAGACAGATAAGCACACTTTCCAGCGACTGTTGCTGGGTGCAAATAACCTCGGACAATGAGCAATTTGTTGCATATTTTTTTAGGAAGGAGCTTCAAATTTCAGATTTAGTTAAATTAAAATGACGTAGACCCTTCAGGTCAAGACCCCCGAAACACCGTATTTTGTTAAATGAACACATACATTTCAAAACTCGAACTGTGCTTTCCGAGTGTATTTGGTTATGGAACACCTTCGTTTTAGGGAATACATGTGGAACACTGAAAAATCATCAAATATTAGTGAAAGCTGAACAAAAATGTCGTAAATTTTAACTGTTTACTTATTATAAATTGATCAATTTTGAACATCGAGAGTACGATTTTATGAAGTAATATTACAATGTTCATTGACATAAATTACCATCCAGTAATGCCAGTGATACAACTGTACTGTGGATATTGGATATTGATTATTTTGTTTCTTGCTATTAGTCCTTTTCTTGACACGTGCCCGAGAATGTGGTGGCTGATTTCTGATACAAGTAACTTATTTCATCAGCTACCCGAAGCCTAAAAGTACTTCTTTTAAAATTAATCGAAAATTACTCAGACCGGTTGAGAACACTATCTACATGTTTCGTGGAACATTAATAATTGGATAATATTAATGAGATAAATGACATTTTTATTTACTTCGATAATATTTTTAATAGGTAATCGGAAATNTTGCCGGTAAAATTTAAGTAAACCGAAGCTGACGTTAAGTTATGAGGTGTTCATTGCCACTTTATATCTGTTTGGGTAACGCAAAGAAACCACACATTCTTGAACTTACTCCACTCTTTGCGGTTTTAGGTCAGTGAGATCTCGTGACAGAATTTGTCTCACGCAACAAATGAAGTCAAATGACGTTTCACAAAATCGATCAAATAGATGTATGATTCTATTTTAATTATAAAAATAAATTATCTGAAGTATCGTGGTAACATTTCCTCCTTCAGAGAGGAATCTTCAATCTTTTCTAAACTGTCATCACTTATAATTACTAATATTTTATTATTACACTATCGATTAGTTTTTTCCAGAATTATTTTGAGGGATGATTTAAAACGAACAGATACAGTACCGATGAAGAAACCTCATTTTTCTTGTACCTGGGACAGGTTCTTGGACCATTATTTAAAATGATTATATGACTATGACAGTTGAATGAAATACTAAGGTCTTAATTAATTGAAAATCCAAAGTCACTATATTTAAAGAAATGATATCAAATTTATGATTATAGTTTTAAAACATATTTTAATTCTAAGAACGTTGACAAAGTTTACCTGAAATATAAGTGATTTTTTATATTAAACACAGTATTATAATGACTAAATACGTTAAGAAGAAATGTTTAATCCATATTGGGGAGATAATAGTCTCATATTTAAGCGTTTCATTTGTAGAATTTAAACACTAATTGATTCGGAGTAAACGTCGGCTTCCATGGCCGGAGTCAATATAAACTTGTTTGTCCGGGACATACCGCGTCTCAATAGACATAACTACCAACGTTTCGGCCATCTTTACAGACCGAGTACGACAACGACTTATAGTTGAGAGCCAACGACAAAAATTTGCTCACGTTTATAATACTTATCAATAGATGGTAGTTGATTGGAAGTATGAGAAAATGTAAGTCTGCCAACCGGTTCGAGAAACGAACGTATTTATAACTTAATTTAAATAATTAAAAAAAGGAGGCAAGATACTCCTTTTGCTCATAGTTCATACTTCGTATAGTAGCCTAGTGTAGCCTGCTAATGGTGGGAAAAATAATAATTTCAGGCGATTTGGACGTGATATAACTGTGACGTCATTTAAAGGTTATACTTACTGAGACGCGATTTGTCCCGAGCAGACAAATTTATAATTGATTCGGTGTATCTATCAGACTGTGTAGGAATATTTTCATCGCCCAGGATTCACTATTATCGAAACGTAGTGTGTCATTGTCAGCTATTATCAAAAAAATGTAAACACTAATGTTTCTCAGATTCGTTCAACAGTTTTCAGTAATGTGTACAAAAGAGAGAGAAGAGAATTACAAATTTAAAAGTGAATAAAAAAGTCCCTAGTGAATCAATAACATTAATTAAACATAATTAAAGAAATTACAGATGCTTTAAGGAGAGATAACGTAAGAGTGAATAACAATAAACTTTTTGCGAGAAGTGTGAGGTCTCTCCATAATAAGTTTTTGGTTATCGAACCTTAAAACAAGTTAAATTATATGTATATTACATTGTCTAATAGTATAATATTTTGTACCGGAGAATTATCACATTTTTACACGTTCTTTAATTGTATTCTTCTGATGGACTTTAATCGCGAGGTGCCCTCCGTGGCTGTCGATAATTGGGAATGTCAACTTACCTTGCTTTCCCGTATCATGTTATCTGGAAATTGATAAATTCATTGGATACCGGAGTGTTTGAACAGTTCTGATAAGTGATGCAAGAATTGCACAATTTTCTCGTGGTAACAAATGATTCATTGTTCAAGTGATTTTTATTTGCACTTAGAAGCCTTTTATGGAAAAGAATTTGCGTGGAGTGTATTATATTGGAATGATTCGAGAGAAATCGCGACCTACGGTGTTGGTGACACGATCACCAGAGTGTTGAAACAAGTTAACAAGTAGTGTAGCATTATACATTTTAAAAAGAGTAGATAATATATTAAAAAACGGAATGAAAATAACACGATACGAAAATCCTATAAATGGAAATCAAAAAGGAATATTTTGAAGACTCTAATCAAAATTTTTTGAAACTATTTCTTCACGAACTAAATAAAGTAATGCGGAAACGAAATAATATTTTTTAAGAACATCATTATTTTAGTTATCAACTTGAGTCGGATTATTTGGTGATCATTGTTCATTGTTCATTGTTCATTGGCCTATGCTTCATAATACAACTTCTCTTATTTAAATGTTATTTATTCCTTCCATAAGAATACAATTTTAATGTATTCGTTTACAGTATATTATATTGCTACATAAAGAATCAAACACATACATTTTACATCCCATATAGGTGTTATGAAACAAATATCGAAAGAGAACGAAAATTTATTGGCGTGAAATATTTTTTCATTAAAAGTACATTTAAAGTGATAAATTTATATTTTCACCTACATATCTAAGGCAAATTTTAGAGAAATAAAATTTACTTAACTGATTCCAAATGAGCTGGGTGAAAATGTCGAGTTATTAACAGAATTATTATTGAACATAATCTACATTTCACCACTTTTTTCGATTCGTATTCAAAAGAAATCAGAATAAATTATTACCATGTTAAAAATTTTGTAAAAAGTGACTAGAGACAAAATTAGGAAAACGCCTCGGAGAAATTGAGGTATTTCTGGTACCTTAGTCTGTTTTGCTGGTTGAAATTATCTTTGTTCTCTCCCATTGTACAAAATATAAACAAAATTGCAATAAATTTCGTGAAGATTGTAATATTATCTCGAAAATTTGGTGATAGATACTCACGTGGACTGAGATTATTACTCAAAAGAAAATTTTGTTTCATTTACAGTGTAACACTACGATATTTTTTTCTAGAAATAATAAATAGACTCTGAATTAGTTTTCTAGAAATATACGTCACCATTTTTATGGATATATGGATATATATATTTGCCTAAAGATGACAGCTGGATTTATCCAATTTTATCCCGTAATGTTTGTTTACAAATTTTGATATTTATTGCGTTATTTAAAGCTCTTAGACTTTGTTTTAACTGTCCCCATTCGAACGAAAACTTACCCATTGTTTTCTTTCAAAGCATGCTATCTCTCGTGAAATTCTGAATGTTTGTAATATTTGTCATGACAAGAATTGAGATATCTCGCGGTTCCGTCTATAATTAGTATCAAATGATGAGTATTAAATTTTAACTGAAACTGAAGAGGAATTGTTTTTTAAATTGGGGCTTTAGGGTTCGCCAACTTCTGGGTCATTAGATCCCTTAACTGAGGAGAAAATGATTGTTTCATTTCACAGACAAATCGAAACTTGGTTAGGTAAGGTGGCGTTGCCATCACCACCCGCAAAATAAATTCAGTTCGGTACTTCACGTTCCCCAGCAACCAAATATTTCTCTTTCCAAACTCTGCGAACAAATCGTGAATATGTAGAAGCACGAGCCTCATGAGCCGAACCTAGTTACAAAAATCATAAAACTAAAAAAATATAAATTAAGCATCAAGCGGCAATATATAAGAATAGAAAATTATGAATGATTTTTGTAACAATGAATGATTCTAATAGAAAAGAATTCTCCTTCATCCAGTTGATAAGACGAATTTTGCGATAGTTTCGAATTGGTTAACACGTGTAACGATACACGTAGGTTATTTTGTGCGCAGAGGAAAATTTTTCACATCATGATTCATTTCCTTTGTACACATGTGAATAAATCACGTCACTTAAAAAAACTCGTCACTTTATCTCAAACGTACTAACTCGAGATAGATACCGATAGTTTCGTTCGATTCAGTCAAGTGCGTAGAATATTTTATCAATTTTTCATTCGATGAATATGTGAAAAATATTCCTCTTTCGTGCAATCTTGATTAATTAAAGCAAATCAAAACTTCCTGGATTTGGTGGAGAACAGTGAACTCAATTTTCCATCCTTCCTTGGAACATATGGAAGTGCTGAGTTCATATAGGGAGGTAATGATATCCTTTCTTTTCGATGTATTGCCTGTAATGTTTCAAACAAACATTTGACCAAGTTTTAATACTTACAAATAAGTTCATAAATTATATTTTATTCTGTATGAAAAGTCGTATTGTTTCTTCCTTAGAGTCTCATTGATCATTTTATTTCAAGAGAAAGTGGCGTTCTTCTGTGATTTTCATTATAAAAGTATGACCACGCTATCAAAGAAAAATTGGTCAGATACTATTTCTGGCGCTATCTGGTCATATGCCGTTTGGTTCAAAAAATACTATATCCATTTTGAAAGAGAATGATCATTAAATGTGTATCGTAATTAATTTCAAGGATTTCATATTGAGTTGGAAATTCATTGTATGTATAATGATGTTCCTGATAGTAGTAATGACAGAGTAGACCTCTCTCGCAGCATGCAACTTCATCCCCTGTTGGAAGGTTTGTTAATGTACCAGGGATGAGGACGTACAGAAAAAATATTGGAAAATAAGATTAACAGTGGATAAACATACGGTGGAAAGAATGTGTTCCATTAAGTATGCAATAGAAAGAGAAGGACACGTAGTACTCGTCGGTAATACGAGAAAAAAGTAAGGTTGAATGATGTAGAATGCATGAAAATCTTGAATACCGGATAGGACGAAAGTAAGGAGGTGCAATATATACTAAAGTATTTTAAGGTAAAATGTCTAAGAAATTTGAAATTGTTGACAAATCTTGGACTGGTGACTTTTTATGCAGACTGTGATTCAACGTGTCTTCTAGAGCTAACAATACAACAGGAAATACCTTTTTAATTGATTCTGCAGATTCTTGCATACGCAGATGACCTGGCTATTCGCGGTCTACAAAGAAATTAGGACTTTAAATAACATTTCGAAAGTAAATGCGTGATATTTCAGAGATTGCCAACGAGCCAACGCAAATCGAAACTGCTGAGAAATTTTCAAGAGAGAGAGAGAGGAGTCTTTTCGGGGTTATTAGTTACCGGCTCAAATGAAATCGTATTGGAACAAGAATACAAATGAAAAGAGATAACAAATATTATGCTTTGGAGATGTTATAGAATTAAGAGGGAAATAAATTTTACAGTAATTTTAACTTACGGCTTAATAAAATGGTAATGAGATCCGGAATTACACCTGTAATTAATAAACGAGATCAAGCTGCATTAATATAATTCCTATCAGTTCCATTAACTTTTCCTACGCCGTGAGATGTGTTCGACTATTATTTAGGTCCGGATATAGTTATATATAGTTATTTAGGTCTGGAGAAATTAATATCAGCGCTTGCAGGGGTAGTATTTCTTTGAATCCAACTTTTTTTCCATAAATTACATTATCTTGCAATTGTGAGTTGCCTGATAATCGGAATACAACCAAAGAATGTAAATAATGAACTAACTATTAATTATACCAACCTATGAGGGAATAAAGTGCATGGGAATAAAGAACCTACAAAATCATCCCAAAAACCCACAGGGGATGGGAATATAGCAACAGGTTCTAAATTTGTTAGTGTTGGGAAACTAATTTCATGTACAGCTGCGGTTATTCCGCATATTAATCTCTATGATTGAATCTGCATCTAATATTATGTAAAATAGTATTCCGGTCTCAAAGTTCAACTCTAATCGATGTCTCGACGTGTAATATCGCACAGCAACCATAGCAATCGAAACCGTCTACACTTCGCTGTTATCACAGATTGAAGTGGCGACGTGCAGTCTGCTCCTACGGTCAAATTGCCTTTTACGTCCAAATCTCTCGCGGATGACTCAGCAAATTTCAAGCATATAATTTTCTAGAATATCCATCGACATTGATGCCATTGTTATTATTGACCTCTGACGTATTAAAGGATCTCAATCAGTGACGGAGTGTGTTTGGCAGTAATAATACATTTATTGTCGAAAACAGCATCTGCGTATGACCACATGGATGACAATGAGCTAGTTTACTGCACGGAAGCAAGCAAGGGACCATCCCATTAATTCCCCAGACCCGCATTAATTCCCTTAATTCCCCAGGGACCATCCCAACAAGAACCCCAGAGGTAAATTTAACATTTCAGCACGATACAAAGATAAGAATAAAAGTAATTCGGTACGTTTTACAATATTGACAATATATACAAATAACTTGTATTTAATGAAAAAGTTATTTCACGATTACGTGTTAGTATAAACTATAGATTATTAGGAAAATATTGTTTATAATTCGTAACTATTAAAATATCTCTTAATTCGAGGTCTATTATCTCAATGGTCGCCCCTGAAGACCACAGCCTAGAGAGAGCCTGTATAAAAAATCAACCTCTACCCGAAGGAAAACCGGAGAAAAACTCGGGCCAGGATAGGGCTACATAATTATTGTACACTACCGTGATAAGGTTGAGAACAGGTAAAACTAAACTTATATGAATAAAAAGAAATAATACAAGTATGCAGGAATAGTCTGATCGCAGTAGATTTGCCAGTAGCAAAATAGTCCAATCGCAGAAAATAGATTTTCACTGTTGTCATCTTTCTCGAAGCACCTAAATACTTTTGTAATTCTCACTTGCCAGCGGCATAAGACTTCCTAATCAAGGATAGTGTTTAACTAAGTAGTTATAAACCCCAGACTTCCAGTGAGACCGGAATCAGTGAGAGGTATGTTAATGTCCACCTTCTGACACAGGAGAAAGCCGTAAAACTCATGCAAAAGTTCAGAATCAATTAAATTTTTTACAGACTCATTGTTGTCCTTAAGATGCGTTTCAGGTAGCATAATAAAAATTGGTTCAAAATTAATGTTCCCGCACTGTACCATATCGGGATTGGTGGTAATAGTTGCAATACTGTGCCATACTTTTTGAAAGATAAAAGCTTTCAATTTATGCAACTTTTGAGAAAATATTACGTTGCGGAGTATTTTTACAAGGATATGGAAGGGATTTAAATATAGTGAATAAAATATGCTAACGTGGCACATGGAGAAGTAATTTAAAATATAAATATAAATGCCTTTTTTTTCAAGCGCACAGATATTTTAGAGGCATTTTTAATTTTGAATCGTGTCATGAAGTTGCCATTGGATCCTAAAGTACCTATTTGAATAAAGAGCGTACACTTAAATGATTTATATGATATGGAATTATAAAAATTACATAAACGAAGATTTATACTGAATTGTTTTGCTTGATTTCTGAAAATGCTACTTGATATGATAATAACTTCTCATAATTATTCAACTGTAAATGATTAAAAGTAGATTTTTTTGTATTATTTTATTTAATCGTATTAATAATAATATATTGGAACGTCAGAATATCTGGATGTTTGTGTGACTTTACAAGTTATAATGTTCACAAATCAAAAAAGTATTGGAAAATTCTAGAAATGTTTTCTCGAACTACACTAGTGATGAGAGGCTATTTTAGAGATATTTGGGGACAAAGAGGAGGAATCCATGTAATATATTTTACTAAATAAGAAATTGAAAGAAATACGTACATTCTGTACGATAATGTGAAGTATTAATTTGAGCAAGACTAATTAATTTTTCTGGATAGTATGGGCCAAGCAGTTAGTTTTAGGCAAATTTCACTCGGGTACATATTTATCAACAAACAATGTAAACAAGACATACAAGTTATAAATAGCATATAATAATACATAATGTAGCACCTTACACCTCACATGCAATTCCCCACGAATATTTTTATACCAGTAAGGCCAGACACGTAAGTATTTCATTTGTCCGGAATCAAGAAGTCTAGTTACTTCGTTTTAAAAGAAATGAGTTTAGTAGCGTCTTTTCTTGATGTGATATTTAAATGCTGTTATCTGGGAAAGGAAAAGCTGAAAAATGAAACAATAGACGTTTTTTTTAATGCTCGGAAGTAAGGTGCACCACTTGTGTGATTTGCTCCATCCGGTTATGCAGAAAAGAAACGAAAAATCTAGGGGATATTTGCGTACTTATGTATACTATGGTGTCCCTGACAGTGGATGGCGGAATCAAATTGAGTGCATTCGAGATTTTATGTGGAAGTACTCGAAGACTTCCTGTTCGTTGAGCATCCTGCCATTCTTCCGGATGGGGCAGCGTTGAAGGAGTGTTGTTCCTCGCAGTGGGCGGCCGGAGATACGACATACGTCTGGGGCTCGACTGGGGTGGTGAGAAAAAGGCTAACAAATTTACCCAACCGAATACAGAAAATCATCCTCTCCAGTTCGCAGTAATATGAGAACGTTTCGAGTTTCGTAGAAAAACGAGGCGTGCAAGGTGGTGAAAGTCGGACCTGAAATTTCGATACAAATGACTCTATAATTATTACTCCGGTGGCTTCTTTTTATTAAAATCGTATGTATGAAAAATTGTAATTTGAAAATACAAAAAAAAATCTATGAGGGTTTCTGAAGATTTTATTTGAAGGGAACCAAATTGTTTCCACTTTAATCCTATTATCTTTAATTAATTTTAGTACTGATATTTAACAATAAAAACACAAGTTATGATTAATTAGAAATGAAATACTGTTACTAATATTCATCTGGTTAATCTTATCACGAACCGTCCTTGATCCTCGGCCTCCAGTGACGTTTCATGACGTTTCTTCTGTATTTATTAAAATCTCCGTGAGCAGAGGCACGCACCCCGGACCGGCCCCTCTCCGCGGAACTGCCGCGCCATCTGCCATTGATAAGCGGAGGGGGCTCCTACAGGTAGCTGTGCACTGCGTCGCGCCGCGCCGCGCCGCGCCGCGCCGCGCCGCGCCGCGCCGCGCCGGCTGGTCGCTTATCGCTTGCAGATACCAGCCCCCGACCCCGACGACCGATCACCTCCACCTTTGGCCAATGCATTCGCACTGTGCCAAGCGTACGGAGGCACGTGCAGGGTGGGGTTTAAAGGGGATGCTCGAGTATCTCGTTCTAGTGTTCCCGAGATGGAGTCAAATATGGCCCCGGGGTTCACAGAGGGTAGAGATCTGCAATGTCCTGGTCTTGGAACAATTGTGTGACGATGTGACCGGAATCATGCTCATTTGGTCCAGGAAAAATAAATATTCCACGACGCAAATATTAGCATAGAATTGGAATGTGATATACATCTTAATGTGTGGAATGTGGATAACACAAAGTTTCTTTGTAGGCAATTTTATGATCTATAAAATTTATAACAATTACTTTTACGATAAAACGTATCGCTGAAGAAAAACAGATTTTCGGGACATTTGACTTTGAATAAAATTTCAGCATAAGTAGGATCGATGGGAACTTTTGATATTTCATTTGAAATGATGAATTTAAGGTGTATAATTTTTTTTATTTCTATGCATATTTTTTCCTAACTTCCTTTTTTTTTAAATTTTCCTTGGGCTAAATTCAATTTAACCCCAGAATAAACCTGATATTCATTTGAAGCATGCGAAGTATGCCTTGGAATCAGACACGTTGATTCTAGAGGAATAATGTCATGACCTCATTGGCTGTACAGGTTCTGCAACTAAACAGCGTTCTATAAACTTACATCGGAAGTAATGACACATCATCTCATTCATATTCGTACGAATTTATTTATGCTTTGGTTATAAACTTAGAGACTAATTAGAAAAGTCTATTAGCATATATATTCTCATGTATAGTCTTGATAGAGGTTTCAAATTGTTAACTTAGTTGACTTAGTTTGATGGATTCGTTGTAAAATAAGTACACTTACTGATTTTTTAACCATGTTAAATGTGAGTCAAATTTGGAACTCCGGGAAGCTATCGGTAATTTACTTCGCCTTCTGCAAATTGTGCCACATTTTGCAGAGTTTTCCCCTGGTTACATATTTCTACAATAATTGATGGAGGTATAGCTTAGGATATTTGACCGACGCGTCGTGACATGTCTGTATACACATTGCTCGTACAATACAGTAATGCCATGATGAAGGTAAGAACTTACATTCATTCACTAAAGAAGTTACTTTGTTTTTATTTGTGTCGTAAATACATGGATATTACTGAATCTTGTCAAGGAAAGTTAGAGATTATAGATTACAGATATAGGATTATAGATATTGGCTGATACGCGTGTTCACTGATGAGAATCAAAAGACATAGACTTTAAATTAGATTCAGCACGTGTTTGGTAATAGTTAAGTGAACTGTGTCAAATATTACCCACTCACGTAATAATTAATAGATAGAAACATAGGAATAAAAACAGTTTATAAACTGGATCAAATTTGTCCAATTAGAAAGTAAGATGGTAATATTAGAATACAAATGTTTTGATGTTCCATCCTGATCACTCGGCAACACACTCAAATTAAATAAAGGTCTAAGATTTCGAAACAGAACATGCGAAACTGGAACGACACTTGTCCTAATCATATTATAAAGACTATTTAATGATTTATCACTATTCATATATTTGAAATTCGACTTCATTTCTGAAAAAAGCTTTAGATAAGCTAATCAAACATCGCTCAGAGTTTTCCTCCAAAAGGAATCTTAATAGCAGGAAGGTCTCAAAAAATGACCTACTTCTCTTAATGGTGATTAAGAAATCTAAGTTCATTTAAGTTACGAAACATATAGAAAGATAAATATCCTTATGATAAGTATGGCAAATAGGGAATCTCTATTCTGTTACGAATAACATATCGCATTTATTTATACAGTTACGTAATTGTTTCCGTCCTTCGTTGAATCATATATCCTCCATTAAACGAAAAAAAAAGTTCAGTAATAAGTACGTTTGAACATGATTCTCCTGATTATAGTTGCTATCCCAGTTCGATATTTCTCCTATTTTTCTTCTTGGGCTTCGATCAAAATTCACGGTCCCTTGCTTGCTTCCGGTAGGTAAATTGTCTAACTGTCCTTCACCTTCATACGCTGTTTTAAATCGTCTTTTTAATCAATAAACTACTTATATTGGAACGACGGAAAAAACTTTTAAATTTTTATAAAAAGTAATTGTATTTAGTATATTTAAAAAATATGGTTAATGGGAAAGAACTGGCCTGTCTAACGACATTAACGTAAGAAATATAGTCATGCCTTTCAAATATTTATTGGAACGGTTTGGGTCTTTACAAATGATTACAACTCATACAGTCTCTAGAATTACATCTTAACCCGTGAATTAAGATGACATCGACAACGTGCCAATTGATGTTTATAATATTTCTATGACGTAAATAAAGTAATAATTTTGACTGTCCATAAAATTATTTTAAAAATCACAATAGATTGTGCAATTACCTATGATCAGTGTCGTGATGACTTAGAAGTGCTGAATTCCCTAGTACATAAAATCCTTACCATTCCTACTTTGCACAAATGAAGAAAGTCTACATGGAATCTAATTTACTTTTTTTAAATGCATTTGTTGAGAAAAAAACCTACTTAAAAAGCAAACTTGAATATATAAAGCTTGAAAAATAACAATTTTCTTCTAAAAATTGCCTTGGTTAGAAATTATTAAAGTACCAAGAAAGATAAATTTACATGCGCGAATTAAGCATTGTTTAGAATTTATAGAGATTAAAATGTAACTTTAGCATAATCTGCGTAATCTCTAGAATTAATATTTTATATGACCTCTTTAGTATACCTACATCCTGCAGTGGCCTCTAGATGTGCGGTTTTACGACGTTGTTAACTAGGTGTTGGGATTACCAAAACATAAATTGTCAGGACTGACTTTGAAAATTATGGGCCATTTGTTATTTCTTCTTGGAGTCTTTTACTCTCCTGGAGAATCATGAATTCGTTATCTGAACGAATAGCGAAATGTAAAATTGAAGCCGGAAATTGTAATTAAATGCAAAAACCTTTTACAAATTCATAGAAGTCGCCCAACTAATAAAAGACGTGTTGGTTCATTTTTTTAAGACATTTGTAAAGAATCAATAATCTATTAATCGGTAATTTTCAAAAAATGTAATATTTTTCAACCATTTATGTGGCTTATGAAAACTTAATCGATGCAGTCAATATAATCATTGATAAAACATGAACTTGCATAACGAATAATCGGTAAGATATGTATTTTCTAATATATTAGTTCATTTCTTAATTTAATTTTCTTCAGTATATTTATATGAAAGGAATGTAAAATAAATCAAACTTATTTAAAACAAGTTGAAAATTTTATAATTTTAAATGAAATTGCTTTAAGAGTTGTAACAACAGGAAATGTACTGTACATTTTTATATTGATAAAGCAAGGAATGACCTGTTTTGGCGTCCAACAATATTGTTCATACAATGAAACTCAATGATGACTTACTCAGTCATTTTGTCATGTTTTTTAATCTTTTAAAAGAAGTAGAAAGTATGTGGTATCTATTACACTAAACATCCAAGAGACAGATTTATTTCTCATTCTAGTAACAAAATAAAGAGGTTTAATGACGTTCACGCGGAATATTTGTGTAAATAGACAATATTTACTAAACAATACTCATGGAAACCTCGTTACTGTTACTATTCTTATAATAAATCGATAACAAATGTTTTCGGGAAAGAGGTACGGAAAGCGAGTATTCAGGCATGACTGTTATCTGGCGAATCTAATGGTTAAAAATAGTCATTTACATGACAAGAGATCATTTCGTTTGGAACTTTCTTTACTAATAATAATAAAATTTCACTTTTTATTTAACACATAAATGTTACGTTTCCCTCACCGACTAATTTTTTACTCACGATTTTCTATGAGCGGGATATAAGAGGTTTTTGTGCTTAAAGGGAGGATTGAAATTGTATGCTGTTTGAAAAAATAATTGAATTTCCCAATTATTCATACTCGAGCAATGTGTTCCTTAATTTAATGTAAAACTATTCAAAAATCGACTAGAATTTAAGGATTCGTGATGTGTTACTGAAGCCTTATAGCTTATTTTTATTGTGAATATTATACGACTCAATTTTTTTGAAAAATTTGAAGACTCGCCTCTGGTGTAGGAGATGCTCCCCGATCCTTACACAAGTAAAACCATCAATATTTCTCTAATTATTCTCCCCGCATAATCAAATACCGTTGTCCTATCTGTACAATATCTCATTTAGGGAAAAAATATCATTTCCTGTTTTCTTGTTTAGACTCCTGGTAATGAAACTCGTCCGCTCTTTTTTTTTCATAAGAAGCTCTTCAGCTGAAAGCAACATTTTTAAGGTAAAAACTCGATTTTCGCGGAATTGATTCAATATCTACGATATCTAACAAACACATTTTCCTAATTTCCTTTTCAACCTCGTGTATCAGCGGAATTACGTACTCAGATGCAGACCCTCTTATCTGTAATAAGATTAACTTCCGGTGGATCGACTTTTACCTGGAAAACGAGATTCCCTGGTCCCTGGGTGAAATTGAAGCTTTCTGATTTATAGCTCTCTCCTCTCGACACGCTTGGAATTTTCCAATCAAGAACTATGAAAATGTAGTGCTTGCTATTAAGATAAAGTGTTAATTGATAGGTATGCATTTTTATGTCTATATTTTTTGTGCCGAACGTTAGGTGGTGTTTATGAGGGATTAACAATGCGCTAAAAGAGCGATGGTTAATTTATCAATCGTTTCATATTAGAGTCATGAGCCGAGGAATTACCATACGTTTAACTTTAATGATGTGTACTTTCCCTTCCCTCTCCAAGATCAGGGAGTACTAACAACGTAATTAAAAAATATTGTGAATCAAATTGCTCATTGGAGTGGAAGTCCTTCTGAAAACATCTTTTCTTTCTTATTCAGCTCTAATTCTAAGCTTATCATTAACTTTTCAATTAAGTTCGCCATTTGATTTCACTTTTATTCGCACATCATTGGTAAACACTTCAAACCAATTAGAACTTGTCGTTCTTCTCGTCTGCATAGTATTTGTTGAATTATTTACATATATCATTATTATTTACAATGTATTAAATATTTTTTACTTTTTTCTGACAACTTATCAATATACTTTTTAGACAACAAAATTTCAGTTAGGATTTTTGTATTTTTCAGATGCTTACATATGGTATGTAACTAGGAATAAAAACATCATATTTAATACTTTACATTGATTCATAATATATTTAATACTATATGTCGTTAAGTTGCAATGTTAAGTTTTAAAAGTTACTAAAATTAAGAAGATAATTTTGAAAGTGTTTTGAAATTAAAGATAATATAAACATAGCTAAACGTGTGTGAAGACGAGAAGTAAAAGTGGGATGCCATAGCTTGATCAAGCACTTCAAGCTTCTACGATGAACAATATTCCCTATATTAAACCGTTCAATATGTTCATCGAAAAATCATTTTTTTCGCTGCTACATCTAGTATATGTGTAGGGAAAAATAAACTCTAACAAGGTCTTATATCAAATTATTTTCTTGTATTATTTATTCAACGAGTAATTTAACTAATTTAACTAATTGGAGACCACGATTAAGATCTCCAAAGGCACCATGATTTCGCTCCACATTTCGTTTGGGTGAGTCAACCTGATGTGTCTCCCTGTGATGGAATCAGGAATACCTGTGGGAAGCGTAGAGCGTGAATTGACGTCAATTCCACTCTTTTCTGTGAAGATGGACGTGGGGAATGAGGGCGTGCGTGACGGACCGTGTGTTTGAGGCCTCAGGCATTTAGCTCACCTCAAACAATAGAACCGGACGGATTCTACGGCTAACGATCGATGCAGGAGGATTGAGACGAAAATTAGGAAAGGGCACAATAGACACCATCGTTTGCACTCTGCTTTAAAGTGGCTACTTATATCTTAATGATCGAATATAATTCTGTATAATCGAATACAGTCATTATTTGTCTGTTATGTTCATGTTACATGTGAGATATATTGATTAAGATGTATTGTATTGACGCTGTCTGGAGATGTAATAAATGACCTAGAAGTAAGAAATGCAAACTGGGTATTGTTTTTAAAACATGATTATAATAGCAATATTTAAATATATTTTAAACATATATTAAAATTTACATAACATGAAAGTAACTTAAGGCAATATAATAATAATAATAATAATAATAATACATAATTCAAATACACGTATAATTCAAATGCTTACGTACTATAATATATTCGTAATAATAACAAATTGTCATTCTGAGGAGAGACTCTAGTTTGCTCTTCCACCTGGCCAGCAACAATAATTTGTCGGTCGGTCTTATAAAATATATATTAATTTGCGAAAAGTCAATTTTAAAATAATTTGTGAACTACTTTCATTATTATTATTATTATTATTATTATTATTATTATTTATTAAACTGTGCTCGGAAGAGATGGTTTCAATCTTGGAATCATCTGGGCATTTAGTCTAATCTCATCGAGGGTACTTATCAGGTCCACGCACCTCATTACGACAATAATGTAACGAAGGAAAGGAAGTCCTAGTAAATATTCGAAAAAATACCCACAATCCGAAAAATATTCAGCATTACGATGCACTAAATATGAATGAAATATCAAATAGGTTGCCATAAAATTAGAATAAATATCATAATGACATTATAAAAGGCTACAAGTTAAAACAGACATTACTAGGTTTCAAGAGTGGTCCCTGGTGGGTCAAGTTCATATAATACTTCTTTAGAGGGTCGAGGTAGTTTTCATTTGTGTCAAATATTCGGAAATCCCAATTTTAAGTGTTCGTTCCGCATGTTTGAGCAGTGTAACATTTTTTCATGAAAACTTGTTCGGGAGTCCTGCGTATTGTGACGCAAGACGGCGTGTAACGGGACACATTGACGTAGGGCAGTGCCACAATAAGTGGACAGTCATGATTTTCGCGTTCTCGTTTTTCAAAATGCTTCAGAGATTGGTATTTCACGATTCTTTCCACTAAGAGTGACTACATTTTCATACTTCCGTTTTCTCAATTTTTTATCCAGCAAATTGATATGAACCTATGAGTTGAAGATGAATCAAATCACAATCTGGATTGTACTTCGCATATGTCTTCAGTTAAACTTTTTTACTCTTTGTGTTTCTCTCCTAGGGTAGAAAGTCTTATCTGTTCAGACTCTTCGAAAGCGAAATTTATTCACGTGACGTCAGTTTTGTATTAATAAGTGCGACAAACATCAATCGTACTATGAGTTGACAAATAACTGACATTTGCAATGACATTAACACAAAAAATTGTATTGTCATTATTCTAGTCTACAATCATCGCAAATCAAAGAACATCAGCGTAATATAAACACACCAGAACATAATTATTTCATTACACCGTTTAAATTTGAATCATTCAATAGATCGGGAAAATGTTTTAAGTTTAGATCGGGAGCCAAATTATTATAAACGTATTATTTCAGAAATGTTGCACATAAAATTTACGAAAAAAACCATTAAATTTACAAGCAGACACAGATATCACCTAAAATTTATACTAGTTTAGAAAGATTTTCTGCTTCGATGGTTTGTTTTTTCAAGTTATTTAATTTTTCTATGTCATTGTTTTACTTGTATATTGTGTTTAATTTTTTTTTTCAACTTGTTACCAAGATATATCAACATTTGTTTATATAATCAAAAACATACATTCACCTGACGATGGCAGGGACTTCTGCTGAAACATTGTGAGATAATACATAATTGTTTCAGAAAAAAGTCTGTTTTATATCAATACAAAAAATTGTACTTATTGTTTCTTTGACCCGTTGCTTTTGGAAATGACAGAATCCCAAACATTTTCTGACGATTAAAAAGAAATTTCTTCATTCACTGCATAACATGAAATTTGTCATTCACAGTTCACCTTACTTTCCTTACAATTTTCGTGAACCCCACATACTTTACATCTTAAAAAATAATGAAAACAAAAGGAATTTGTTATTATAACCATAAATGTATCATAGCGGAAACTTAGGAAGTGAAAGGTGTTGCAAGACATAATCGACTCTGTAGAAGGAGCATGAGACATCAGAGCGTGGGAGTTCTATGCCAACTCATCGCTCCTCACGTGACCACAGCGACGGAGCTGTTTCGGAGAAGAATGGATGGATTCCTAACTAGAGTTCTTATTGCTTTTCTCACCAATATTTCTTTGTTTTACTCTCTGATTTTCTGTTTCGGGGAAAAATAAGTAAAAATTATAAATATTTAAATGTGATTAACTTTTTTTAATATATGTACTTTATGAACAGTATAATGTTCAAATAACGCAAAATATTTGAAAGATACACGCACGGATTAGTTGGAACGTTTTTACTTTCGCCTTTAACAACCCAATACTTACAGAAGAAAGTATTCTTTTTTGTATATTTGTTATTCTGACCGTTAAAGGAAAAGGAAAATAAGTATCAAATCTCTTTTTCCTTTATATAGGCGCGTACATCAGTTTTCACCGTCGTTAAATGATCGGTTCACTAAATAGTACACGTCTGTCTTGCGTCCCTCGAGATACAGACATGGGATTACGCATATACATTAAATCTATTCAACGCGCATCTACTCCCATATGAAATATCCAGAGTAAATTTTCTTTTTTCAATTTCCAAGACACAAGTGTCAAAATTTAAAAACAAAAAATATTTTTCAAAAGTAATATATTCTTTTGCTCGAAGTGTAATAGTGAAAGGTAAAAACCGTATGGTTTTTGGACTTTAAGTAACATCAGAAGAGATGAAATAACGCAAAATGAGTACACGGTGGATGGTTCTCCTCTTTTGGTATTGTAATTGTTACTTTGTTATTTTTCATCTTAGTTTTTACAATTATTCCAAAATAAAATCTTCGTCAAAATTTGGTGGTTTATTACGGGTTTTTCTTATTCTTTTGTTTTTTCAACGATTATAAATATATTATGAGCTGAAAACTAATCCCAACAAAACAAGGATATAAGGAAATGTGCGTGAAAATAAATATTAATTTAAATATATTTTCAAAACTATTTATAAAATTTTTAAAAAATTGTGTAAATAACATTAACTTAAACACTGGTTTTGCAACAAGTCTTTAATCTACTACGTGCGAACTGGTATACCATTTAGCATGTTGGAATTATTCATAACTTTCCTCCTTCGATAAACATATCGATTAGCTCATAGTTTAAACGAATACGTATCGTATAGGAGATACCGACAAACGTGCTTTATTCAGCGTTGACTGAGAAAAACTAGACGCAAGTTATGCAATAAAACATATAATCTGCAGAGAACTCAGTTATCATTATTCTTACAATTTTGTATTTGGTTACGTAATGACAAATTACGATTTTAAGAACATGCAGTGCTTTTATCAAGTTGCAATACTTTTATGAAGAAAAAATCAGAATTTTTATAATAAACGTGTGAGAATTTTAAAATGGTTCAGACTAACATTAAGTGAGAAGTCGTCTTCTCCCTCATTCCTCAGATCATAATGACTTGCCTCGGTAATGAGATGTAGGTTTAAACCTCACCACTGAACAGTGGTGATAAGGAAAGTAGAACAAATATTTTATCTCAGTTCATGTGAAATTATATCTCAATTTTTCTCATTTTGACCTCCTTGTGAAAATCGACCCAGGTTTCAATTTCTATACTCATTCTGCTAGTATGCTATAAGAGAAATAATGTTGATTTTGTTCTATCCATAACAGCAAAATGTGTAAGTGTAAACAATATACTGTTACTTTTACTGAGCGACAAAAGCTTACGGATCTGAACCCTGCCTTAATCTTAACAACCCCTGTTCTAGCCGCGGGATAGTCACATTTGTACCTATTCTTGCCCAGACTAACTTTTGCCCAATGACGATTTATCGTGATTGTTAATACATGGGGAGAACTAATGAAAATGCTGTACATGATTGGTGGTGAATGTATTTCAGTATTTTAATTCGACAAATTTGATATTTGTAACGATGATATCTTTTCTTCCCAATAATGCCCTACATTTCTCTGAAAAAGTCGCACCTACGTGTCTCCGTCACAACCTTCAATGATCTCATTCACAATTCCATTACGAACCGCTGTGTTGAGCAAATCGTTGCAACGCGTTCCGTTACTCTGAAGGTATATCATTGCGACAGTATACGACGTTCAACGACCTTTCAATCACGCATACTGAAATATTGCACTACGTTTTAGCAAAGTCAAATGAATATTTTGATATGAATTAAAATGAATTATGAAAGTTATAAATTATTACTGTTTGTTGTGTAGAATCAGGGGATTCTTTAGAACGAAAAAATCTTCTAAATACTAAGTTCCAGATAAATAATTTTTAATTGCGATGTAAGGATATCATTTTGACAGGAAACACCGAAGAAGGAATAGGTTGCCCGCTACACATTTTTTTCCTACCCAAATTACCAAATCATTCCAGATGGGAGAAAACTTTGCAAATTTTAAGAAAACTAGTGCAAAAATTTGATTTTCCCTGTTATGTGGAAACTTTTGACATGCAAATCTTCGTATTTGTTAATTTATCTGGGTAATGTTGATTGGGATGACCCGTGATATTGACAGGTAGTACCCAAATTATTATTATTAATGTTTTGTCTTTTGGCATTAGCATATGTAAGAGAATATGTCAATAACACGGACACTGGTTTGATAACATTTTTTATGCACTATAATGAACACTGAAGCTTAGCATTGCTTCCATGTTTCTTTTGAACGATAACAAATGCCAACGATGAACTATATAGATGCTCCAAATCCTTCTATACTAACGTTGTTAGCAAATCTACGGACCCTCGTGTAGGTGATGCCTATTATTATAATTATCACATTACTAGAACATAAATGGATAAACAATTACATTTCTCAGTTTTTCATTGCATCATCATTCTTCTCTTCTACGTTTCGTTTCTTGTTCATGATCCTTTGATATTGCCAACATGCGCACCTGCGAAGAATCAGTGCGTGAGAATAACAAAATGGCGTAGTTCATAACTGAAATCCCACATTTCTGCAGGTACATAGTTGCATGGGTTTTGACTTCAGGGGTGATATTTTCGCAATTATTTCTTTTTACGTGAAATGACAATCTCTGCAGTCAGGTGTGTAGTCTGTAATGGCTTAATGAATCATCTTTGTTTTGTAAATAGTCAATGAAAAGTAACTTGTTATGTATTGCTGCCGCAACTTTCAAAGCACCTGATGATGTGTGAAGTAATTATGCTATTAAATGTCAGAATTCTTCTTCTTGAATTTAAGTAAAACGACTAATTATTATTTTCCTATTTGTATGTTAAATTTATGGTATTCTCGTAAGTAGAATCTACAAATTTAAGTTCAGCTGTATTCGTAAATTTAAATTCGTGTACTTTCAATAAATAGCCACTTGTCTGTAACGTTTGAAAATTTCTGACAAATTTTCTATGGATTTTTTGAAACTTATATAGTAACAAAATATTCATGGAATAAGATATTAAATGTCACGTAACTTTGTACACCATGCAATGCCATGACTGTTTCAATGTATGGAGTTATTTGTAATTGATTTTTTTATTAAATAGGCAACAAACATTTAAAATATGGGTTAATTGTTTTGAAACTTGTTAATTTTGAAACATTTTAAGTACGGAATTCAAACTGTACATTTTTTTTAATTCTCTGAAAATCTTATAAATTCTACCGTATATTCTCAGACACGCAAATATACTAGTCCCGTAAAAATATACACAAAAGGAGGTCCAGCGCGTAAAGAGTCGTATAGTTCTGATTTTTTATTTGTTTTTTGGAGGGTTTTACTTAAAACCCAAATTTTACTTAAAACTCAAATAACACTCCATCAAAACATCTAGTAAATAGATTACATTTAATTTGATTATTCATGTTATTATTAATCTTAAGATTTATTGCGTCTGATACATATCTCCGAAGGTAATTTTCTTCACGATCAATGATCTTAGCACCAAGAGAATCCATATACTACATGTTTTGATGGAGTTTTACAGATGTTACAAGAATATAATAGTAAGAAATAAATTTATGAGGTTGGCATACTTGCTTTTTAGTCCTTGTGTTGGTAGTAGAATTGTGTAATATGGTTTAATGCTGTCTGTGATGTAGTTACGAAGGTAACGATACTATGTAGTACAAAGTATTGTATGAAATGGTTTTGTATGTTATAAATGACATGTGGATTTGGTATTCACAATGTATAATGGATATATAGTTGAGGTACGTTTTTATATTTGTATTTTCTTAAATAGTTTAATGTGTGGAAGCACTGGGATGATATTATGACATGTACGATGTTTTTGTTTTGTAATATAGTGTTAATGAATCGGACAGACCTGAAGAGGAGGCCAGAAATCTAGTGCCTCGAAACGTTGTCATCTAAGGTCAACCCAAATGTTTACAATATGATGAAATAAAGAGATGATGAATTTCTAATTTTTAATGTGAATCAAAGTTGTGTTTTTTGACTGTCTATAATAAGGCTCGGTGTTCTTGTAAGTTAATGATATATGAGAGTCAGAGAAAGCGTTGATGAATACATCAGCATAACTATTGTTTTTCAAGAAGATAAAATTTTCAAAAATGCAGTGGTATAATGAGCACAGTCGATATAATGTTTTATCGAGATACAGCTTTTTGTAAAATGTTTATTTTTATTGTCAAAAATGGCAAAAGTTCTCAATTTATGTGAATCATTGCTAAATAATTTTTAAACGACTTCTCTAACAACAAAATTTGTCACATACAAATTTCAAGTAGAGTAAATTTTCTACTATACCAGCACAATTGCGAATTTGTAGTGGACTTACGTATAGTCTATGAGATAAAGCAAAATGAGTTAGCAGTAAAAAATTTTATTTGAGGAACGCATCGTTAAGGCATTTTCCAAGAAATAATGAGCAAGGTCCAAAATTTTGATTTTTTTTCTCTGCAAAATGATGACACGTGACAACGCCTCGATGTCAAAAACGTGGGTTTTAAGTTAAGGCTCTGGCGCCAATAACATCAAAATATCAGAACTACGCGACCTTTTGAAAGGTAAAATGTTTATTTTTACTGGACTATACTGCTTGTATGCGCAGTATAGTCACATTTTATGCTCGTTTTTAATATGTTACCATGTTATAGGTTTAAGGAACGTGGTTCGTGGTGTAATATGTTTAAGATGTGATCCGTTAGTAGAATAGTGAATACTCGCAGTGCATTACGGTATTATTTCAAGATTATTTTTCTATTATTAGTTTGTATATAGACCAAATAAATGGTATCAAAACTTTATTGCTTCAGACGTTGGCTATCTGAAACAGTATAATTGGTAAATCTTCAATAAACACCAAATTCACGTTGAAGTTATTTTAGAAAATAGTTTTCCCATATTTACCAATATCTTCCAGGAAAGTCTGTCTAATGTTTTGTTACAGGAATATTAAGTTAGGAAATTTAAATGAGCAAATTTTAACTGAATTTTATAAAAAATAGAGTTTTCAAAGATGCGATTGTTTGTAGATTAATGTTCTTTGTAATTCTTGTTTCGAATTATTTCGTGGAAAAAGAAAAAAATAGGTGAAATTAAAATGTGGTAGATTGACGACACAAAGAGAGTTGCAAAACCACGCGTTCCTTAGCCACCGCTAACTACAACGGAGACACAGAAGAGGAGTATAGGATCCGTTAGGATGTGTCATCGCTGGTAAACAGACTGCACGGAGCACTGTCCCTCTCACCGCTTCGTTCTGCCCCCCCCCCCCCCCCCCNGCGTCAACGGTGCAAGAAAACTCATATTCTGGTCATGGGTCGTGTTTCCACGCTGAATATGGATTGGAGTGCGCATCCTTTACTCTTTGCGATCAATTCGTATCGATACTATGTGCTATTCAAGTATATAATTGATTTAGAGTAAGTATCCCTTTCTCGGTTAAATTTTCGATATCCGATTTCATCAGTTCTCCCCATGTCCCTCTGTCCACTCCGTGTTCGGTCTAACGAATTAAATTCGTCTCACTTCCATTATAGTTAATTCACCGGAAACATACTTTTACAGATATTTGCTTTTTTACATCACTGAGTCAAACTACTCAAACATTCTTTTATAATTTTCCAGTACTTATCTCAATCAGAAAATTGATTCGTATGTAATAGTCTACTTCCCTGTTTATTTGAACTGGGACCCAGGGACGAATTGATTGTATCTACAATTTAACAAAAAAATCAGTTTTGAAAGAAAAACAATGATTCTTATGAATTAACTCAGGGATCAATTTTTTTTATTTTCTAATTTATTTAGGTATTGCAGATTAAATATAAAACGCATAAGTTTTAAAGAACAAAATTTAAGATGTTATGTTCTCAAGTTTTGGGGTCATTGAAATTTTTTCGTAATGAAAGATTTCATTCGTTATAAGCTTTCCCAACACAATAATATTAATTTCGATCTCATATATTGCACCTGGAGTCAACGTGGCCGAAGTCGTTTAACCACTATCATGCCTTCTTCGTTTGTTGCTGTAGCATTTGGTTGGCCTCGATCCTTCGACAGTCGTCCTGTACTCTCATATTTGTTCTTTTGGTCATCCCTCGCGAGATGTGGCGTGATTCAAGCTCAGGTGCACGTCTCTCGCCTGCTGCCCTTTCCACCATCCCCATCCCCATCGCCATCTCTTCACGCGCCATCTCGGAAGACACAGGTTTACTATCAGTGATGAAATTTAAAAAATCCAACACGTTTATTTGCAGAATATTTGTATACATTATGATCCCGAGCTACTTTCTTTCCATTGGTAGTAATTTACAAATTGCGAAGTGAGTCGAATTCGATCCAGAATTGCCCTCAAATTCCTCAGTGAATGACATCAAAATCTACATGTCATTATTTGTCAAGAATATACGTCTCTCGTCCTGAGTATTCGGATTTGGCGTATATTCAATATATCTAAGCGTTCCATCTTTCGTGACACTTAATATGCTTCTCATTCTTTCCGAAAAACAATCTTCAAATAATTGAATTATGTATTCTCATTTAGAGAGTTTTTAAATTTAAATTCAGAGATGGAAATCAATTCATTTGATGACATCAATCTTTTGAAACTTAACATTGTTTTCTTATCGACCAAATTATTTTTCATCTTCTCTGCCAGACTATAATTGCTCTACTCTCACATATCTTTATAATTGAAGTATTGAACACTCGTATCAGAGGTAAAATAATTCGTTGATTTGATTTTTTGTCGGTCCCTATTTAATACATTCTTGGGGAGTGCCTTCTTCAAAATTCAGTTAAATAAATTTTCAAAAATAACTTCGTTAATAATATTGTATGTTATTCCTAATATCCTGAAATTAATCTCGAACTCAGTGATTTCCTTCACATACCTTATGATTTTCTGTTATTTGGTGTTGTATTTGACTAAGATCACCCTCTTTTTTACAACTCGAAAATTGTGTCTGGTGCATTGAAAAGAATTTACATTATCGTTCATACATAGTGGACGTACGAGTTAATAATTGTTTTTGGAAAATTAAGGATGTTTGCGAAGTTTAAGAATGTTGTACCATTTTTAAAATAAAAAGAACAATCGAAATGAGGTATCTTCCGCGCTAGTTTACATTAACTGGTTTCATATACAATTCGTATAATACGTGATCAAATTTGTAAGAGAAAGTACTAAAGGTAAAGTCAGAAAAATATATTATATTTAAATTTATGATGTCGTGTGTGGCGGCAATGACTATGTTTTTTGGCATCCTAGGACGCCGCGGTGCACAGTTTGGGAATCACTAAAACGATCGAAATTGTGAACATGGAATGATGTAGAGATCCACCACTGACGATGAAATGTAACTAATTGTAGAGTGGATTAAGGAATCTGTGAAAAATATAATAGAGAAAGAAATCGATGGAACTGATCGGAAGGAGGGTTCCTCTTCTCCAACAATTTCAGCGANAAACTGATCGGAAGGAGGGTTCCTCTTCTCCAACAATTTCAGCGATAGCTCTCCTACGGCATGAAAATATGATTCATCATGTTTATCTATTTCGGACGGTTGTTGACGATAACTTGTGCAGATGTGAGGGTGCAAATCAACACTTGACAGGTCAGGATTGCACACCTCGCTTTTGCGAAACCAATGTGCACTGTAGATAATCCTTATCTGCATTTCCTCGCAGCAAACGTGACTCGGAAACTTGATACGGTCCATCACATAGCGCGTGCTGCTTGTAGATGGCGACGATGCAAAAAAAAAGCTACTGTCCAGATAATGCTGACAAGATCAGATCTTAACCGACGAAATTCGCTTACTCTAGATTTCATAACAAAACGAGTGGCTTTTCGTTTTCGTCAGCGACTACACTTCCTTGATTGCAGTGCTCATACGCAGCGAAAGGGATATGTGTTTCTTCGTTTAGTGAATGTTATTATCATATTTGTCTTGGCTACCCGGATTAACCATATCTCGTGCAATTATCATTATTAAGTAAGTTGAAGAATATTTCTCCATGCTTTGTTTTGGCATCCGCATGTTCGTATTTTACTATGGAGTTGCTATATTTCTTTACACGAGTCAAGTATTGAGATATATTTTCTGAGTTGTCATATAATTACGTTATTTTAAAATCAATAATGTCAATATTGTATAATAAATATTTACATAGTACTGTTTTTCTTCAAGGTGGTAACCCCTTGCAGAAAAGTGTGATAAAAATTTAAGGAAATTTTTTTTCGTGAGAAAGAATGTTGTGGGTGTGATGGAATTCTATACCCTTCAAGTAACTGGCACAATTGTGTGAAATGGCCTAGACAGTGCGCTATTTAATTTTTCCCTCGTCGTTGACAAACGGAGCGTGTTTTTAAACAAATAGCCGTTGCCAAAGAAAAATAATAACGCTAAACCTAGACCTCTAGTTCGTAGCTGCAAGGTACCGAAATAGAAGACTCTCGAGAAAATAATCTCTCAACTATAAATTTTATATCGATCAGTTGTGGTTTCAAAAACATTTTCTCTTTATTATAGCACAGAAAAGATGAGGTTAAGGATACCAATGAACATTACATATGAACATTAAGAAACCACCAACATGAATAAATATTATTTATACAAAAAGAAACATACAGGTACAAAATAGTCAACTATGCAACGCATGGACAATTATTTTTCTTTCAAAATCATGCACCGCAAATGTAAATGAAGTAGTTAAAGCTTACTCCTGATAAATTAGTAATAGTTTGTAGCGCTGAACACAAAAGCGAAGGGGTGTGTGAGACTTGTGTCCTTCTATGAATTAAAACCCTTAAGAAGGTGATAAAAAACTATTATCCAACGCGAACTATCTATACATTTGTCAATATGTTGAATTATTTCATTTTGTAAAAATAAATCGTAAAATTTCCAAAGAGTTGGGGGGAAAACGTATGAAGAGAAGTCTCTGGGGTGGGAGAGTGGAAAAGTGTGAAAAAAAATTGTAAAATCATCTTATATTGTTGCCTATTTGCAGGCAAAGAAATGTTCATGGGATTGTATTCGATAATATAGAGTACCTCCCTTCAGTGTTACAAAGTTTATTTCATTCCGTTGACTAAAAACTATTCATATTTAATAGCTCCGAAAAACATCTAATTAGAGTACGTGCGATTGAGGAGAAATAAAAGCCTTTCTTTTTACTAATTTATTTATTTACTTCAATAATAATTTCCTATTTTTATTATACCCATGACTTGACCTAAATTTTACCCTTGTGATATGCACTTCAGTTCAATCAAAGATAATGATAAAGATACTAAACCAATCTTGTGATATACAGCTCAAACATATTAATACTCGTATCTTCGTCAACTGATTCAGGTTTATCTGATCACATGATAATGTATATTGTTTTTACGAAAGCGCAGAAAAAACTGAACAATTTTCGCGCATGATTCATCTCGTGAACACAAGAACATCCAGCCTTGATACCTATCGTTTGAATCATCTAGTAACTGAAGATGAAAGCTCTGAGAAACGCTTGAGTCAACACACTGTTCCCTCTCTTAAGTTTCTTCCAATGGTGTTGTGAAGGGGTGTTGATAATTCGCCCCCCCCCATTGCAAACATAATTTTTAGAAATGGAAATACGTATTATTTTTCTCTAATAATCCATTCTCTTATATTGTGGTTATGACTGACTATACTCTCTGAAATTGAAATAAATTATATATTAATTTTTATCTTTTACAAATTATTGAAATTTGTACTAAATTTGGACACAAAACAGAGAAGAGTCGGGAACGAGGGAGGCGATTCTTGGTTTTATTCTAGACCTGTCGCAATTTACCTCTAACGAAACATTTGGTATTTAGTATATTTTTCGTATTTGGACAATCTTATTTTGACATGAAAGATTGACATCAATTCGCCTGTTTAATTGTTTGAGAAAAATACGTTACTTAGGGGTGGATAAATAACCCAATAAACAAACCCCAAATTTTTCGGGTTTTGGTGGCTTCGGGGTGTGAAGTTTGTAATCGAAAACAGATCGTTTTACGAATCAGTTTATTGAAACGTTGTCGTCTCAGTTAACATCTGCAACGGCGTTCTTTCAATATTCCGATTGGTTTTCGACTTAACCGACTTCACGATCTGATCATACCCAACCGCACACGACCGAATCTGAAAATTTGTTTTTGGTTTCGGTTGGTTATTTGTACACTCCTTACGATATTGGTTTCCTTTCATAGCATTTTCAACTTGGCATAGTGTCCTTCATCTATTTGCCTAGACCTGGATTCAAAATTTTTGTGTCGGAGGAGTCATTTAGGAAGCGAGTCTCCAATGCCATTAAGGAGAGATACATTTAAAGGAAAATGGTGTTTGAGAAAGGGGAACACATTAGGCGCGAGAGATAAGGCAAGTAGGACAAACAGATTTGTGATTTCATTCCATATTTATATCGTGACACAATCTCTTGAGTTGAATTTTCTATTTATGATTTGAAAACTCTTACCAATATTATTCACTTGTTTATTATAAGTGTAGTTGTCAAAACATTGTTACTCACGGCAATGGTATGAATACCTGAGTGTATGGAACGATAGTTAATGGCTCAGAATTTCTGACTTGGTCCAGCTTTTGAACACCTGCTAATTATTATATTGTAATAAACTCTGATTTAATTAATTTCTTGCATTATTGTATCATCCGTGTACTAAACCACAATTATTTTGTAGTTATTTCGAAAATTATTGAAACAAAAATTTTTAAACTATTAAATCAAAATTATCCCCTCCGTGGCTACGGTGTCAGCGTGATCGCTCATCACCAAGTCATCCCGGGTTCAATTCCCAGGTGGGGCAAGTTAAAATTTGTAGCTTTTCACTTCCATGCCTCAGTTTAAATAGCTTTGATGTATGAAAAGTTCACCCTCTGCGACTAACAACCGCAATTGTAATACTCGGATACAGCAATCTGGATCCGATCTAGACGCTGTTCCTCCGATCTCGGTAAAATTCACTTAGTGTCTATTGAGTAAATTCACACAAAAACTGAGCCTTACTGGCACTCGTCATTCATGGTTTATTTGGTTGGGGCTTTAGGGCTCGTATTCATGGTTTAGTTGGCCGAAACGAGATACATATATACATAGATCAAAATTATATTCTAGACCCTTGAAGTGTAGTTCATTCTTATTTCTCTATAATCTATCTAACGTACCTCTCCTCCCACTTATTTTGGTCATAGTCTGAGCTATATCTAGTACATGTACGTCGTATGATGGAACTCGGACAACTAGGGATGGGTGAATATCAAAAATATTTTGATCAATCTGTATTAGATGGATACAATTCAACGATTAATATCCGTCGTTGAACCGTTTTCTATTAATCCATCAATGCAGTTATCGACTAGATTTTTAACGCAAATTTAATTTCTGTAGTTTCCTGAACGAGTTTAAAACTGTTAAACTGTGTGATTCTTCGGGATTAAGTACCTAGAGATTTCTTGTACATCATTATAATGACACTCTAAGAATCGTTATCATTAGAAAAATAAATTAGATAAGTTTATGATATTCAATATATGGTACGTTGAAATGAAATACAAAATTACAAAAACTGGGGTCCTCTTAAATGCCTCCACCCGTAATATAATGACATTTTCTTGACAATTTTATAAAATATTGCAATGATATATGAAACGACAAGTTTCTAAAGTTAAACCTCCCCCCTCTACGTTTCCTGTAAGTTGAACACTGATGTTATGGGTTCCTTAGTCGAAGACCTGATGCATCGGATGTTGCGATTGAGACCAGATGTTGAGTCGCGAGTTCGTAAGTATTGTATACATAACAGCAATCGAGAGTTGTGCTTGAAGGTGCTGAGGCGCCTGAAGCATTTAGGTGAGACACCGTTGCGTCTGTTGTGCGTTCACCGCTCGAGTGTAAACAGACTCCGATGAGTAAGTCGAAGCTGCTGAGTCACAGGTGTCGCTAGCAAAGCGATGGCTTCATGATGATGCGTGAGAGGGGGGACAGGGTTTAGTGGTGTCGTAGGCGGCGGCATGGACTCAGAAGATGCGGTGGCGGCGGAAATGCTTTGAAGGCGCCAACAATAAAAAAGAATGCCTCGAAATTATATTTCTTCGTAGGATCCATCTCCTTCAAACTCAACGAAATGAGACATTTTTGTGATTGATGATATCAAATTATACTTCTCTAACTTGCCTCAATTCTTGATGTTTATTTGGCCATTGGTTGATTCAAGGAATTTGAGATTTTTAGTTAGATTCCTCTGGGCCGTAATTTCAAAGGAATCATTCACAATAAATGTGATTTTTTCTTTCTATTTTTTATGATGAAGTTTTTCCCTCGCTATATTTAAAAATGTGCCCTGTCAAATGAAAGAGGACTTACTAAGAATGTTGTGTTACACTGAAAGATAAATTGTTCATTATTTTATACGAATCCTGTTCGAGTGACCTACTTGCATGGAATCGATATTAGCGCCAATTATATCTCTCGGAAACCCCAGTTCTTTTCAAATTTGAAGCGTCGCGTGCCCCAGTTAACGTTGGTGACAATCGTGTCGTTACGAGCTCGAGTGGCCCCGTTCCGGTCGCAGACGGTCGGTGCATCACATTCGCTCGCTAATGACACCTGGTGACGTCACACGAAGACGAAGTGAGAAAGTGATGGCTCTAGAGACCAGCTTGCGAAGCGATCAATGTTCTCTTGTTCAGTCAACGTAATTGAACTTTGTGCCTCTTTGGCTTGAAAATGTCTTATGGAAGCTATAGTCCCCTGTTAAATACAGTTTCCGCAGTCCTTCTGGAACGGATATACAAATCAAAAATATTTAAAGGGTCGGGAGAATTTACATGACGAATCGATTGCTGAATTAATCACATTTGTGTGGTCATAGTGATTTCATGAATTCGATTTGGTAAGTGTCTTTATACTCACGAACATCTATCAAACTTCGAAATTTGGCGACATTTGTTGTCATTACATGTCAATAAATTTCAATTTTTGCAAAAAATTATTCGTCTAAAATTTGATGAACCTTTCGTTTTGACATTTTCAGACATTAATCCAGAAACTTTTTAAAGGTACAATCGCATTTATTTCGAAATAACTTTGTTTTGTTTTTGCAAATTAAAGACGGGGGTGGAAACAAATTTTCGACCCTTTGAATAATATCGAAAAGAGAAGTGTGGTGACAATATCACGAGAAAAGTACTTAAGTTTCACAACTAAAGATTTGATGAAGACTCTCTCTGCAATTTTACAAAGCGGGACTGAGCAATATGTTCTGCAGACACCGCCCTTCCAATGTACGAGTCTTACTGACACGTCAACCAGTACTGCACGACAGCTTCGAGGACGATGAATCATGTGAATGCGCTGAGTGGTTGAGCTGTTGCTTTACTCTCGTGTGCATACGAAGAATTTTTAATAGGTTCAGAATCTTTGAACAACATTAATACTTTTGGGTAGATTTATATCATATCATTTCTTTCATTACTAATTATAATACTCAATGTAAATTACAACGTGTTGAAATAATTAAATAGTTTATGTTAACGCAATAAATTTACTGGCAGTATGAAACAAATTACTGCAAATGAAACATGAGCTGATTTTGTAGTACAACTAATCCTGATGAAACGGAGAGCCATGTGAATGGTGTACGGGCTTTGGGAGTGAAAGTGGATGATGCAGTGGACAGCGCACTTGCGGCCAGAGCGGGAAGTACCGGGTTCGAGTCCCTCTCCGTCGCCATTTTCACCTCGCCGTTGACGATGCGATTAAACGATGTTCTCATGGACATCTTAATTGTTTATGATAATTCAGAACGACTGTCGACGAGAAATTGATCAGATCGGAGCGAGTCATTGAGCGAACCCTTTGCCAGCTTGAAATTCTCTCTAGACTCAATGGCGTTGTCGCGCAACCAAACGTGAGATATGGTGAAAAGTCTGCAAGGAAAACGAGACACCCCGTGAGCAATTTCACTCATGTGAATATACACTCGGAGGAGAAACATTATGAGGCGAGACATTGCAAGGCGAGACATTGCAAGGCGAGACATTGCAAGGCGAGACATTGCAAGGCGAGACATTGCAAGGCGAGACATTGCAAGGCGAGACATTGCGAGGCGAGACATTGCGAGGCGAGACATTGCGAGGCGAGACGTGACGAAGCAAGGTAAGCGTTTCATGCTCGCTGAGTTTTCGTTGCCTTAGCGAGTGTAGATAGGGATTCTCTCGCTTCCTTTATGGATCCCTCCCCAGACTCTCGGCGGTAGCTGCGCGGTTACTTCCGTTGGGTCTCACTGAGGATATGGTAGTGAGAATAATACAACCCCTCTCGACTTGAAGCTGCGTGCCTCTGCCTTGAGTCACATCACCCGCTAATCCACTCCCTTCTCCCCCGCCGTCGGAGACAATGGCCGTGGAATGGGTTCGCCATCTGCTCTCCATGAAGAACCTTCGGTCGGAGACGCCGTCGTAGTGGAATGAGGTGAAGTGGCTGGCAGGAGGCCTGGAGGAGTGCGGGTGTGGTCGTCGCGAGCGAACACCTGTCTTTAGGAATGAGCCAACTCCATATGCAGATGAAACACTCTGAGCGCTGAAATGTGAGATCGTATCATTAGATCACGCAGATATATTCTTACTCATTCTACGTGTTATTGAAGCATTGCATGAATGATTTCAATTCAATTGTAACACCATTTTACACCTCGTTATAACTTCCCCTTTTTCTATGTTGTCTGGTGTGGTGTCTCAATCTTATCAACACGATCAGGTGCTAGATCTTGTCACCTAAGTGATAATTAAAAGAATTTTTTGAGTAATGACCATGACNCTGGTGTGGTGTCTCAATCTTATCAACACGATCAGGTGCTAGATCTTGTCACCTAAGTGATAATTAAAAGAATTTTTTGAGTAATGACCATGACACTCTGGTAGCTTGGATAGTAAAAGTTTTGGATCAGACTATTCTAAGAACGCTGTAATAATTTCTTTATATGCGGAACAGATTTGCTAAACATTTGTTAAAATTATTTATATTAAAAGATATTTATTCCTTCTTGTCATCTAATGTAGAAATTATTCTTCAAATAACATTTCTTAAATTAACACTATCATACAAAGCAAATCATATTTATTTTCATTATGAATTCGTGAGAAAGTTTTTCTTATGATAATGTCTATATCGTTTTAATTGATGATTCTTTACAATTCATTATTTCGTAAAATAAATGAATTTTAAATCTGAAAATTACTCTGGTCGTAACCTTCTCTTCCGCAATTGCACCTAATTGGACTTAAATATTTTCTCATTCTCATTTTAAAGAATGTGACTTCGATATTAATTAAATATTTTCATGGTGTGAGACATGAAAACGTACTATTTATAAGTAAACTATTATGTTGACCACTTTTCCCAATCCTCGAGAAAATAATGTTGTATACGAATGATATATCGAGTTTTCTAAAGAAAAAATAGAGATAATAGACATAAGTCAAATATCGATAACCAGATAAAGACTCTATTTCCTATTTTTTATTAAGTTTTCTGAGTAGGTACATCTTCGGTTGAGAAAATAGAATGCTTATAAATCTCGTGAAGTCTGTCGTAATTTATTAAACACTCGTGGTTATGTCATTCTTCAAATAGAGTATAAACCTTACATTACCATAATGCGTGTTTCACCCGAGAGTATCTCAAAGGGAGATATTTTGTTTTGATTTTTTACCCACACTAAGGTCATGAAAGTGATGTAGCCTCATAGTTTGAGGAACTCGACGAAAGGCCATAAGCAGACACTTCTTTTCCTCGATGTCGTTTCGTGAAGCTCTTGTTAGTATAATGTTCTTTTCTACGGGTAAATGTTTATCCCTCAGTAGTGGATCTTGAAAGCGCAATTTATGGTTCCGCTTTATCTAATTCTTCTTTATCCAAAGCAAAACGAACGTTTTTCAACAGTGCCACTAAATTCTTTTTACATACACAATGGGAATGGTGTTATTCTACTTATGTTTCTCATTTTCCCAGTCCTTCGCCGCGCGGTTTTGTGCCTCTGAACTATCGGTACGGAAGGTCTGTGTTATAGTCCCTTGTACTTAGTTTACGTACTTGACAGCAAATCTAATTTCTTCACAGTTCTATCGAACGATGTACGTTTCACCCCAACATTAGAACTTTTAATAAATTCATGTAAAAGTGTACTGTTACTATGAAGATGCTACGGAAGTTCTGAGCTCACGAGATGAGTTCGTGTAAATATATTTTTCATCCATACAACTAAATAAAATTAAAAACACATTTATGCTATTCTTTAGTGAGTATTTCAAGCATAGGATGTTTCTTATTGTTTTTTCAAGGCATGGATATATTATCTGTAAATTTGTGTTTATTAACAGTTTGATACGTATGATTACTATATAAGCTGCTCAACAGTTCAAATCTGTTATGATAAAATACACCATACCAAGCTCGCCACAATTGTGCATAAAATTGTTGATTGAGCATAAGATTAACTGTAACGTTTTCTATTGATTAACAAAAAAAAAAAAAATTGCGTCCAGACAACTAAGTTTGTTTACTGAGAAAATTAGTGTTAGGAAGTCCAATTTGATGTAATGAAACATTACTTGTTGAAATTAGTTTGTTAAAAGAACGCGTGAACTTATATGAACACGAAGCGCTACTCCATCTGTCTCGAATTCATCTGTTCCTGCATTTACGAAGCAGACCCCAGAACGCGCAGCTTCCTCGAACATCCGCCCGCGATCGTAACCCACCACACTCCTCTTACGCTCGCGTCTTCCCATCCTGCTCCCCTTCATTGCTTTGTATACACATACAAACCCGCGTCGCCACATCATTAAAGGACTGTCCAATAGATTGTGTTTATGTTACACTCGTCAGAGTTCATGAGTGGCTGTCTTGACGCTCAATATTGCGCTGTTCGTATAAAAAAAATTCTTCTTCAGTATGAAACGTTGACAAAAAGCGTTGTTAGATTACATGGAAATCATCTTGTATTTGTATCGTATTCATTTATATAAATTCATACGATAATACATTATTTCATTGAAATAATTTAAAGATTTTCTTCAGAGAAGTAAGTTGTTCCCGGTTTTCTACAGCAAAATTTGTCACATGTCAATACCCTACATTCCTGTCTCATTAGGTTTTATATTAAAAATAATTTAGTTATTGCTTATGACCATGCAAATCAAAGAACTTCATCTGATGAATTATTATCCGTAAATTGTTTTATTGTTTTTTTACTTGGAGATGAGGTTAGTGTGGAATATGAAGTAGTATGACGTCTGACAATCCACCTAAAGGGAAATAACAATAAAATGTTTGAGTCGAGGTAAAAAGAGATTGATGATTTTTTTTTCGTTTTATTGTATCATCGTCTATGTTCAAAATATTTGGGAAAATAATCAATTTTGATTAATTTCACAGGTGCAATTTATGAGTTCAAACGCGCAAAACACATGAAAATAATATCTCAAAATATTTATTTAAATTTGAATAAAGTCCGTACCTTCTCACAGCAACACCATTTTCTTAATCCCGTTATGGAGAAAATTATATGTTAGTACTTTAAAACAAAATTACCCTAGTTGTCACATACGTTACATGAGGAAGTTATGGGTTGTAAAAACGAAAATTGTGTCAAAAACTGTTGTCGATGGGGTTAGAACCAGGTTACACAGTGGTTCATTCGTTCTTCTGTGGTCCCACCGAGGTAACTGAATATTTGCTCATTTTCTCCATCAATAAATAAGCACGGATTTCAGTACATAACTCGTATTTTTAACTGAGAATCGAATTGATAAATTTAATTGCACGTTTCCGTGTAGACTATTCTGTTTATGAAATTACCTTGATCTATATTTACACTGATAATCGAGATCATCAAAGATCCACAACTACTTAACCTCTACAATACTTAATTCTTTCAATATTCTTATTGTCATAGATATCGTCATCCTTTTCTTAATTTGATACTTGGGATAATATCTTTATATTTCTTTCCTCTATTTAGTGTTGTTTAGTTTAAGTTGTAAGCCATCTTTTTGGAAACCTTTTCAATCACGTCACTTTAAAAATGTAATATAAAACACGTATTTGTTTCCTTTTTTGTTTTTATTAATCAAAATAAATTAATAATGTCGTATACTCACGTTGCTGATGAAGTAATTTCTTTCTTTTCCATAATTGCCTCAATTCGATATCATATGTGAAGTATTCTCCACTAAGTTTCCAGCAGAGCGTTGATCCGTTTCTATTTTAGTTTCTTAAAAAAATATTCCTTATTTCCGTGTCCAATAAGAATCTGTAACATTGATCTATTGAAACTAAACAATTTGTATGCATTACGTTAAGTTCGGCCTGCAATGCAACGGATCTAATGCCACTTTCGGAAGGGAGTCAATTGCGAGACGTTTCCGAAATGCAGTGCGGGTTGCATAAGAGCACTTCTTCGGGCACTGCCTTGCGGAGTGCGTAGACATACTCGTTGCGTGCGTGAACGCTGCGTGGCCACGCGCCGTCCGTGTCGTCCAAACGTCGCGCACGTGCGCTCATTTACACACGTTCTCGTATTCTGCTCTCTCTAAAAGAGGGGTGGACTTACGTAGGAACTTGTATATTGCGCTGGCCATAAGAGATTAAGCACATTAATCCATCCTGGCTCGAGTTTTTTCTCCGGTTTTCCTTCGGGTTGTAGTGGATTCTCCATAAACCGAAATGTCATTAATATCTTTATTATAATTAATCTTCAATCTTTATAATAATAATAATAATAATAATAATAATTATTATTATTATTATTATTACTTGTTTTGATTTTACTTAATTAACGGATTGCTAACGACCCACAGTGGTTTACACCAGAAAATATTGGGTTACAGGTCAGAGAGACAGGATAACAAGACGTCATATTAAAATGTGTTTAATGTGATATTGGTGAAATATATGGAAGAACTGACGAGATTTGATATGTTACTCTCTTTAAAATTATCCAACATTTTGGTATTACTTTTTAGATCTCCTTGCTCCTTTAATATTTTTTTATACATTTTCCTATAATTTAGCCTGTTCTTTCTGTAATATACAGATTTATTTGAACCAAAATGTCTTATTTTTGTCACTCAATGTAATTAATAGCACAGAAAATTCGTCTTAAGAATGTTAGAAATATGCATATTTAACAAATAACCGAACTATTCATTAGACTACTTATCCTCACGTACGAGGATCTTAAAAACGACTGAAACAAAACTACATGTTTATGAAAACTCCTGGGCCAAGCTTCTTAACAGCACAGTATTTTCATCATTAGAAATGTAATCGTTAAGCATATTTTTAAACGTCATGGCACGTTCCAAAGAAATGAAATTGCTTGTGTATTATGAACTCAATAACACCAATAGTTAAACGTCAGTAAAAACTTTATAACTTTTAAAGTACGATGGTTTCTCATAGTTCTATTGACCGTAAATGATGTTTATCAAGCATGGCTCATGTACACTTTTGAGCACCATCCGTGATATTTGGAGCGTTTATAGAAATCACATGTGCTCTCATTTTGCCTATTTTTCACTAAGAACGCTTTAAGCAGAACATAAATTTGAATATTTTTTTAAAGCGCCATAATTTCCAACATTAAACAAGAAGTCAGTGATGATTTTTTCATAGTTTTCAATAATCAATTACGGCGTTGAATCAGTTTTTTGAATGTCCTGTAAAAATATGTTTCTGTCAATGAGAACCTTTCTCATTTACATCCCTTAGTTTATGACTGAAAAGTTGACCTTATATTTTAATTTTTTTTTCTATTGTCTTTTATTCTGAAGATGAGTTCATTCTGAGAGCGTTTTTGAGAGCGACAAAAACGAAAATGATATGAAAATTCGTAATTTTGGAAAAGGTGGGGGGGGGGGATTTGGCTAGGTGCCAGTCTATTACGTGAATCCTCTGTGTTCTGTTCTACGAATATCTTTCTCAGAGAAGAGAATTGCAACTTTCAAGAATCTCGTGCGTAATTGTTGAAGCCAGACTGCGCGGCGCAGTAGTCGCGGATATGTGACAGCTGCGAACAAAAACATTTCACAAGGTGGTGACTCCACGGCGCGGCGGCGGACGGTGGTAATGAAATAGCGAACGCCTCGCAACAGTTTACGAAACCTTTTGCTCTGTGGAGGTGAAGCACCTGCGCGCAGATCACCAGATCAGAATGGATGAGAGTGATGAGGGGAAGGGCAGTACACGACGTCATCCACACAGGATAGATGCGCATATTCCTCAGTTCTCGCGAACATTAACATAGCTTGAATTAGAAGCTAATTATTGTAATAAGATTAATGAGTCGGTTTTAATACGTTTTTAATTATTATCACTTTACACCTTAAAAAAATATAAAGCACGGTATTTATTATTAAATAAATACATTGTATATTACAAATTTTATGAGATCTTGATACGGGTTCACGACTCTAACGGCCTAGTTGTTGGGGGCCCTGAAGCCTCGATAATAATAATATTAATAATAATGATAAGGTTCTCTTTGATAGAACCGAAACTTTAGAATTCGGAAATATAAATTACAGAAACAGGAACTGAGAAATCAGTTGAAGTGGAAAAATAGTAATAGATACTGGTTATATGAGAATAGTTCGAAGTAATAACGTTAATTGGGGTCAGCAATATGGAATAAAGTAAAATTCAGAGGTTGATTACTAAACTATTTGATAGTGAATAAGTGTATTGCGTTAATTACAATAAATTGTTTATTTTCTTTTTCTATTAGAAGTAATGAAGGATGAAAGAAATATATGGGAAATAGTTGAATACTGATAAGTTTGTCAATTTTTACAAATACATTACGATCACAATTAAATCTCGTCGCGTTAAACGAGTTGAACTCATGAATATTGCATTTGATTCATGTTAGCTCCAAACATGTAAGTTACGTGCAGAATGATCACACGGTGATTGCAAAGAAATATTTATTGAATTAGATAATTTTAAGATTTCACTGATATACTTAATTACTTCCTACTAGATTCGGTCACGTCCGCATTGGAACATAAAATTTGTTGTAGTTTATATATTACTGCATTGAAGATGTTACACTCACGCGGTTACAAAATATGGTAGTTACTTAGCCAATTTTATTATCTACACGCCTAATTAAAGCACTAAAGTTTTCACCAGGAAATCATTGACAAATTAAAGATTCCATTTGAACGAGTGATCCTGGTTTCGTCAAAATTTTCTGGATTCTTGTAAAACATGAATATGCGATAAGCATTTTTATTTACCTGTTTGATAGTACGATCAGATAAGACAGAACTATAGGATGACTCATCCTGAAAGAATAATAACATCGATAATAATCTATTCCTTCTGCTACACATCTGTAGAGGCTGCTTCTGCTTATAGGAAATAACCTAGGAGCTATTTCATTATACTGCGCTTCCATTAGTCAAATTTTGACTTCTTTAATGAATGTCCTCTTTCCGTGTGTTTGATGAAATAATTATTTTTTGTAGGTATACACAAGGTAAAAAACACGGAGTGTTATATTTGTGTATTACAACATATTTCTCTTATCCAACAAAAAGAATTGTAAAAACTCCGTTAATTTGTTTCAACTTCATGTGTTATATTTTGAAAATATTTGATAGGTAATGCGTTAGGAAGAGACACATAGTGTTGCTTTAGGGGCAAACGAGAAGTAGGATATGAGCATTAAATACATATTCATGCAAGTAATGTCATAGCATTTTCAAATAATAATTACGTATTAACAATCAAAGAAAGTCCTAATAATAATAATAATAATAATAATAACAATCGAAGAAATCTCTCCACATGAACTTGACTTAATAAACAATTTTTAATAACTGATTCGTTGATCTATCAATTAAGTTTGTCATACGTATGGACGTTAAATTCCTTCGAATTTTTAATAACAGTTACTAATGGGTCAAAACTTATGCCTGTAATTAATTAGAGCTAAAACTTCTTATTCAAATGCTGTAATGGAAACTGAATATGGGAGTCAAGTAGTCTAGGTTCTATTGTGTGAGCGTTCATCTATGTTCTTTTTGGGCGTGAACAACGAATCTAGCATCTGATTTTCCTCAGTGAAATCACTTTGTTTTCTGGTACGTACTTTCAGTGAGTAATTTCTCGCTCGTACATGTTTCTTTATCTCTCGCAACTGTCATGTATTATACAACATTTCACTCCTCCTAACCTGTACAATTCACATTCACCGTACCTGAGTACCGGTTTATCACTCAGCTGTGGATTCTAACGGGATTACATGCGTCACCTTTCTCTATGCAGTTGAACGTTCATCTCGGAATATAAACATTACACAAATTGGCGCAACTCAGTAGGTCATGCTAGCTTCGAAACTTCTTTGAATTCTTCCCATTCTCTTCACAATTATTTGACATTACTGTCTGGGTAAAACCCGTTTACTGACTCGACGTCTACAAAAATGTTTTGATGTGCATAATGTCAAATAAATAAAGAAATGTTGAGACGATGTGACTCATTATAGGAAAACAAACTCTGAAGATACCCACGTTGTATTTCTCAATGTCTTCATCTTTCTGCGGGAGGATAATTTTGTTTTCTTTTCAAGAGACCTTGAATATTGTACGTTAGTAGGTTTTATGTTTCGGCAACGTCCCGGAAACGCAGCAGACGGGATATTCCTATCTTGAATCCGGGATTTCAGGATCAAGAGCTAATTTTAGAGCAAGGTTCGGGTCCTATGCAATACTGGAAAATAAAAATAGATATACATGGGGAAAATAGAAAACAGTTAAATATTATAATAACTTACGATAACACTACATGAACATAAATTTAAGAAATCGAAAAAATCATATAAATATAAGAAGATTATAGTACATCCAAAAATTATGTTATCATCTAAAAATATGTGACTAAGCATTATTATTTTCATTTCTTAGGTAGTGTTGGCGGGCTGTTACTTTTTACTCCTTTGACAGGAGATGAATAAGTGACTAGTTTTTTGAAAATTCGGACGAAATTTAATTTTAGAAATAATTCAGGCATACTATTTTACGAAGGATAGATTACCTTCCTTCTCCATATTTTTATGGTTGCTTCCTTGTGAATCGTGTTCATCAATGTAGCAGATCATATGTACAATTCTTGTAGTTGAGAGGTCCAGTGGAATGATATTTCTTGACTTCATTTTCCAGTTATTTACACTTAACTTTCGAACCACGTTATTGACATTATATGAACCTCCCGAAACGTAAGATTTATCTCGAAAAATTATACACCCATAAACAAAGACTTTCATTATCTTGCCATTTTGACGATCATTTCTCATTTTACAAAAACAGTCCCTTAAAATATATTGGTCATTATTACCAAATTTGCAAATATATTATTTATCTTAATTTTAAACCTTTCAGTTCTACTCCATAGACTGTGATACATAAGAACTAGGTCTGTCCATGGAGTTATAAAATTGATAGTTTTGATAAAAATTAAGGTAGGGCACAAACGTGCAATAGTGACGTATTTAACTTTAAAGAGACCAACCACCATTTAATAATGTATACTAGTTTGTTTAAGTATTACTAGTCTATGCAAACAGGAATTCTCTAAACTAGATTCGCTGCATCTAATGTACATTTATTAAACTCGATACATCTTCGTACATTACTTCATAATCAAATCAATGACACTATAAATGAAATATAATGCTGGGCTCTATGCTCGTACGTTGCTCGTGTATTTTGAACTCTGTTTGTTCTTATCTCAGTTGCACCTCAAAATTCGGTTAAAATACCAAATTTACTGAGATATTCGTATACTAAACTCTGTTAAAATACAGTTTTTGAAATACTAACTTCAGAAGTATTTTTAAAAATTATAGAAACGTTAGATTTCTATTGATATTGATAGATAATGGCTGAAAACTTAGTTTCAAAGTGTAAAGTCCCGCTTTGCTGTTCATTGTTGAAATAAAATAAAATATAGACAGGACAAAAATTTTGAATGTTTTCTTTTTACATTTCAATACTGTTGTTTATTAAATTGTCAAGAAAATTGCATTAAATTTAGGGGGCAGGCATTGAAAACGACCTCATACTTTTGTAATTTTGCATTTAATTCAGATTATAAACTTGTATAATTTATTATTTTATAATAAATATTTCTATGGTGTCTTATTTTAGTGATGTGCATATATAGCATGAAATATTTGGTACATTAGTTGAAATTAATGCTTAATTTTCACAATTATTATTGACAATCACGAGNTTTGGTACATTAGTTGAAATTAATGCTTAATTTTCACAATTATTATTGACAATCACGAGAGGTGGAATCATTTTATCCTGATTGGGAAGAAACATAAGATGAGGAAGTTGAGGGAAAAAGTCAAAAGGGGAGAAACTCCTTGGTTTTCCCCCTTGTCCCCTTTGTTGCTATTGAATATCAAAATTGAAGGATGATGTCAGGGAAGAATAGTTCGCTCCATCTTCCAAACAAATTTCACCTAAAAAAAACCTGCTAAGAGAAAGAAACCAAGAAAAGGCGAAGAAGCAGGTCGCACGTGCGTATGCAATGCGTCTACGCAGCGGTCGCGGCTCGTGCGCCTGTCGTGTCGCCCTCTGCCAGCCGTTACAAAAACAAACGACGGCGGCGCCGCGCGATGCGTAGGGGCGGGCGGGGGTGCGTTCACACGTGTGCCGTACACTCGCCGCCCAGCGAAATGGGACTGATTTTACTCTTCGTCTTCTTCATTGTCGGCGCGAAAAGGTGATCTTCCTGTTCGATGAATCCCAGCTTTGATCTCGGTTAGCGTTGTTAGATCTCAAAACTCTAGGTTGCGCTATTAGCTGCCTGGAAGTTGGAAGTTGAGTACGAGGAACCGTTTCAGAGATTGATTCCACCGAACGAAAATGTTAAGTATAACTCAGTGATATTAAATTATATCACTCCCTTAGGCCCCTAGATCAGAACTGAAGGATGGTCCCTTGCTTGCTCTGGAGATTGAATTAATTTATTGTCGTCCACTTGGTCATACGCAACTTGTAACTGAATGAATTTATAATAAATATTATGTTACACAAATATTAAAAAGTATTCCGACATTTTATTCGAACTCTGCATTTTGTAGAGTATAGATTTCGGCGTCGGTAGGTGTAATCCAGTGCTAGTATCCATTTGATCGGTGCAATTTCTCTCTGATTATTTCTTTCAAACTCACTACTTCTTCCCCAGATCTAACGTTGTTTGGCAGGGAGAAATATAAAACCCAACTAAAACTTGGAAGAAACTACAACTTTTCCATAATGTATCTCTATAACGATATCGAAGGTACTGGGCGTTTTCATCGTTATAGAGAAAGATCATCATAGAGAGGAACCAAAATTTGTTGAAATATGTTTCAAAATAATGTAACAATAAAAGGTCACACAACAAATATCTATTACATCAAATATTACAATTATTTACTTACATTAAATTTGAGGAAAACCTCTTGCAGTACTTCAGTACTTTCAGGAGTATCTTCATATTTTCCCCCTTTTATATCCTATTATTTTCCTACTCTATTTACATGAATGGAAGTCCGCCTTAATAGTTTCCTTCCTTAATCCTTCCGTAAGTTTTCAGAGCATTGACCTGACTTCTTCCTGAAGATGTAAAGAACTAAAAGGACTTGAATGACTGACATATCTCATTAAAAAAAGAAAGAGCAATATCGGTATAGAATAATAAATACTGTTATGGCAAACCAAACTAATTGCGTTCATTTCATCGTTATGAAGAGATTATCGTCATAGGACGAATCGTTATAGAGAGTAACTACTGTACATTGTTTTCGACTTGAGAATTTCTGCTCTATCTGCATTGTTGCTTTTGTGAAACATGTTTTATAAAAGTTTTTTTTCGTGAAGATATACATCTGCTATTTTCAATTCCTCCTCCGAATTATTACCCTCGAAATGATTATTGCTTGTCGAAAAACAAAACGAAAAAAAGAAAGAGGGAATCATAAACTTGTGTGAAGCACCGACAGGTGGCGGGGGTGGAGGCTAGGTCGGGGCGGAGAAGTGACGCACGTGTGGAGATGACATGTGTGACACGTGCCTCCTCGCCTGTGTTCATGTGTGACACGTTTGTGGAGCTACGCGGCTCGTTGTTATACTCAGTAGAAAAAAAGTTTGATTTGACTTTCTTCTTTTTCTTCTCTTGTCTCCAGTACCTAGAAACGTTTTTACTCCGCGTACTGTAAACACGCCAGGAACGTGTACATGGTGAGCACACCTGTAATTTGTCAATAAAATTATAAACAACTATAAAGTTAACTTTTATAACAAGTTTATTTAGTATATTCGATACTTAATCGCCAAATTATTATTTACGTTTTATAGCAGCATATTGTTGCGTTTCCGGGGTTTTAAAGTTGACTATCCGTGTATACCAATGCGAAAAGTTTTAGCAAAATTGGAAAAAAAAAATCTTTTGCTTCCAGTTTAATCGCAAAGTTGTAGTTTTACAGTATTTATAATCATGGAGATCTTTCAATCCTATAAATATCATATTTTTATTAGGTATGTGAATGCACAAAAATATTTAAGTCTGAGATTTTATCACTTCCTATAGAAAATTACTTTCGAAAACACAAATTTATTCATTTTCAAACGTCTAATTCAAGACGCAAAATCAATTAGACACAGGTTGCTATAGAAGTTAAATATATGTTTAAACTGTAGTGTAGAATGTGCTAAACACAATGTCAGTCATTTTAAGGTGCTAAACAGAACCAATCTTGGGATATTAAAGCTTACGTGAACGCTTACAAAGGCCAAAAAACGGGGTGCGCGGAAGAACAAAAATGGCCGCCATTTTCAAACCAGACGTGGTGAATTTTTTTGAATTATGTTTTTCAACTCTCCAATAATACTAGAAACAACACACAAAATATGAAATTTTTCTGAGGGGTGTGGCGACACTTTATTTTTTTTTCTGAATCATTTAAAATGAATTGACCCCTGGTTCTATTAATCAACTCACAGCACGTATTCATTAACTCATAGGCAAACGTGTAAACAAATAATATTGGTGTTAGGAATAATTTTAGAAGAGCAAGATGGAAATAAAAAATAGGACTGTTGTCGCAACAAATGACAACTTGGGTTGATGTATTGTTGTGTATGGGGAACCGGCACAATGCGTCCGTAGCAGGAATCCCGGGTTCGAGTCGCAGTCCATCGTAATTTTCACTTGTGTTTATGTATTCTGAAGAAAATGAATAAATCACCCGTGAGAACGTGTATATTATCTTCCAAGAGGAAAAATTTAACTATGAACAAATTCAGATTTCGCAGAATTTCCTAGTTTTCCTAAGGTTAACATTTTCCTGTAGGAAACACTATCTTCGTATATCGCCATAGTCTCTTTATGTAAGTAGTAATTAATGTTTAATGAAATAATTCTAAGTAATATTAGAGTCAAATATGTAATATTTGTTTTATTGTAATGTTCAGAGACATATAGTAATATTTTCACGAAGTCGAATTTCAGAGCAACAACATCTAAATAACTTCGCTGAAAAAAAGTATAATTTAAATGAGTACACAAAATAATTGTATAAATGTAGAAAACTGAATGAACTGTGATAAATGAGCTAAAATGACAATGACAAAGGTTTCTTTATGTAAGAGTGGTTTTCTGCTCGGGACGGAAATATTTTTTAAACACTGGATATAAAATACTGTTGTATAAATATGACTTATAGTGTTGCATGGATTTGTTGCAGAATAACATTACGCACACATTTAAGTATTCTACGGTACTTCAATTAAATGAGTGAGATAACAATTCCATTTTTCATTAGTGTATCAGGAAAAGCATTACTTCTTTTTTTAGAAGCACAATAAAATGTGAATAAAGTGTAACAATTCTCCATTAAGGCTATTGAGTTGACATCAGATAGTAAGGGATAAGACTACTATATACCTTGAAAAATACGTATATCATACAAGTAGTCGTGTAAAAATTTCTGTCAGAAAATCTTATCCAACATTGTGAAATGAATTTGAGGGGAGCATAATTAGCTTTCAAGGATATTCATCTGAGAGCGTTCACCTCTGTTCGTTTCTTCTTTGCAGGGGGAGATCATTGTGCAATAACTTCTCAACACCTTTTACAGATTTTTTTTTCTTTATTATTTCCCCCTGACAGCCAAACTATGTGTAAATCCGCGTACCCCCAGTTTAGTGAGTTCAAAGAAGAATGAAAATTTAAATATTTGTGAATGTTATTTTACTTTGAATTTATTTATCCTGTGATCATTATCACCACAATGACGTATTTTCATAATTCCGATGTACATCTGTTTGGCGAGATCATGGGTTATAAGCGCATTGCATGCAACTCAAGTCATCGTATCACCCACAATTGGCTGCCATAGTGTGACGACACGCAAATGGAAATAAGTTTAAGAAGCGTATAATGACAATATATTCCAGTGATGGAATTTGTGACAGGCCACGGTGATTTTGCTTCTTACTTGAGACATTTCGGTAAGATATACGATGAGATGTGTCGGTGTGGACTGGATGCTGAAACACCAACGCATATGCTATGGGACTGTCCCTATTACGCTCAGGAGAGAGCTTCTTACATACGTGAAATGGGCACCATAGATTTGATAAATACCGTGAGCAAGGAACAAATAATAAATACTGGAGCAAAATACCGGGTATTCGAAGAGTTTGCATGTAAAATAGGTGCATTAAGAACTGCATATCGGAGATAGTGGAGACAGCACATGCCTAGGACGGGCAACGGGACAAAGGCAGACGAGATGTGCAGCAGCGCAGAATGAAAAGTGACAAAATGGAGAAAAAACATAAGATCTTCGAAAGAGGACATTTTGGTTGTATCCTATGAAATAGTTTATTGCCAATGTGTGAAATAAAATAATATTTCGAGACAAAAAGAAAATAAATGAAAAAAATATATATGCCAGTCAATATTTCGAAATCAAATTTGCTTCAATTAACTTTTATCCCTCATTTTATTTTAAGGACGTAAAGTCAACTATGTTTGCTTGTTGGATCCAAAATACAGCAAGAAGGTGATGATTTTGTATCTAAATTGGTTTCATAATATTTCAACACAACAGAGAACGTACGGGTGTCGAACTCCTCCCGCGCAGAACGTCGTATACTTAACGGTGAGGGCAACCCACGCATTTCGGAGAGCAACGCGTGAGTAGAAGTCGTTCTGACGTATCTGCGCGGGTCAGCTGATGTGGACCCAAGGTTACGAAGCTTGTACACTTATTCTTAGGTCTACTTTACGCTGTCTATTTTCATGTAGATTGGCTTAGCAGGATGTTCCTACAGCTTTCCCGTTTTTTTTTGTTGTTGTTGAATTTTGTATGGAAGGATTGACTTGTAGTGAGCGGTGAATGCTTGATGGCAAGTTGCAGTTCTTAAAACATATTGATCCCGCACACGAAGTATACAAACATAATGATGAAGGAGTGTTTTCCATAAGTCGTAAAAATGTCAATTCATCCTGAAAATGATGTGCATTGATCGGCCAGTGCGTGTAATGCTTAAAACGGTACGCATAATTTCTGTTCAGACATTTGTCATCACGCTTGACATCATCCAATTCTCGTCCATTTCTTCTACAGAAGATGCAAACTAAAAAAGAATAGGACTTTGTCAGGCGGGCTCTAATATTATTACAGCTGGATCCGATTACAGGCAGCGGAATTACACCAATTATAGGCGTCTCAATACAAAAAATAATTTTCACAGAAGTTATTAACTTTGTTATTTAAATTCATTCACGAAACACAATTTTTTTATATTTTGGAGAAGTATGACGAAGAAAAGAGTGATGATGACAGTAACAAAATTGTACGTCCTTAATCACTTTTCTTCCAACGCCGTCATCAACTTTTCCTTTCCGCCTCTTTAGCCAATCTGCGAATTGTATTGTGAACTAAGCGCTGCTGCTACGTATTTCTTGACCTTCAACACGCAGCAGCAGCTGCTGCATCAGGTTGCTGACCGGACAAGTCATCTGTCACCACATTGCGTCAGATTCTTCTAATATGGCTTTCCTCGTTAAATTACGTGAGCATAGAAAAAACATTTTCAAGAGTTAATGATTTTGTTAGGAACCTACCTTCACACGTCATATTTTAGCAATGGACTGAATCTTCAGGTATTAATTGGGTGTGAAGTGCAATGTGATTTTTTGCATGCGGATGACGTTGATCTAAGAAAATTTATCCACGGTTCCGAAATGGATTAATCTTATTTAAACATGTGTTTAATATATTTCACTATTTGTGTTTTTTGAAAAAAAATTAATATTGTACTGAGTTTCGATTAATACAGTAACCGACATCACATAAAAATTAAATGACAGAAAGATTCAAATGAAAAAACTAATCGATGAAAACTCGAAGGCTTCGAGAGAAGTTCATCGGTTGGTCAAGATGCCTTCTACTCTTGTCTGAGCGGGAGATATTAACCTTTCGTCAACACCGCCAACAAGCCGCGCATAGAGCGTGATGATTCTTTCATCACTTGCATGGCTCCCTTCTAGTGATTCGCATATTAGTCTTTCTGGAAAAGCAAGATGAAGACCAAATATTCGATGCAAGACTTATACGCAAGAACAAGACCATTCCTGAAAAAAAAAGCAAGTCTCTTGCAAAATTATCTCCGGAATGAGATTCATGAGCCTGGCAAAACTACTTCAGTAAAACCAAATGAAAACTAGATCAGCCTTTTAACTATGTATTGAATAATTAATTACCACAAAATGATATTTGACTTACGGAATTAGTTAACAACGTATTCATGGTTCTGCCAGATTGATATCTGACTGGCAGACCATACCGCAAATAATAAGCAGATCCAAATAAAAACTATATGGTAATTTTTGACTATTTATTGTCTAATCAATTTCTAAAGACATGATTTTTGATCGTATATGTTTATAACACTAGTTTTTTGTTGATATTGAAACATTTTGTTCACTAAATTGATACGTATATTTAAAATTCATTTTCCATATTTTTTTCACCAACAGGTAAATATTGATGCAAAAGCTAATTTAAAAAGGATTTTAATAATAATTGTTATTCGTGATAATTATTTAATCGGATAATATTTATCTAAAATACTAGTTGACCTAAATGCAAAAATACCTGTAGTGTCGTGTACGCCACAAATAATAACTAGACCCAGTTTCACCAGATCGATACCAATACCAGCAAGACCCGCGGGACCAAGACTCGTCGCACAAGCCCAAGCCCAAGACCAATATTATCTTTAAGAAGATTTATTTATTTGCATACACACACATACACCAAAAAAGGGGGGAGGGAAATCTATATGGTATATTTTCTTATTGTCCCAAAACCCTGTACATTAGCTGCCTTGGTCTTGCTTTGCGAATCACTCCTCCCTACCGTAGTTTCTCTTGTAGCGCTCGCTCAATCCCCGGCCCAATCCCTACTCAACGGTGACAGAGATACCTTCTTACCATTCCCTGTTGATGTTCATACCGCACTCTCAATGTTATAAGTCAACTACGCCTGAAGAGATCCGTCCGGGTTGTTATCCGATCGCTACATGGACATTCCAACAGAGAAGTCAAAATCCTCAGTTGAACCCTCGGTACCACCAATGCAGAAATTACCCGACTTCTGTAACACTGTAGACGAAACGTTTTTGAATCCCTAATGCGAGTCCAACACTTGCCTCTGCGTCCCGTGCGAGTTGTGTATCACGAGAAGGAAAAGGTACGCGACTCGACGAGGGATGTAACCTCAAATGGATGAGNTCACGAGAAGGAAAAGGTACGCGACTCGACGAGGGATGTAACCTCAAATGGATGAGTAAATATTATACTCTGTATAAAGTTTTTATTCTCACTTCACAATGAAATATATCCCAACTGTGATCGAAACCATGATACCTCTGTTATTCTTCATTTATAAAACCGATGATATTGATTTTCCCTCACTAGTTCATGCATATTCAATTCATAACTTTATCGAGTCATTTACGTTGTACAGTTCATTTAACATTCAGTGGGAAGTGTTAAACACAACAAGTAGGCGGTAAACAGCGTGTTCTCCAACATTTTCGTTCATTCTTTCGCATGTTACTTCACTCCTTTGTCTTGTTTTTTTTTTCATTGATAAAACGCTGTTGGTATCACTCCACCGGAACTAGGTTGTTGGTAATTAACGTAAAACGTTGATGGTTCTGTGAGTCCCTTCGGTGCGGCGAGGAGGCTCTGAAGTTCAAAGCCATTAGTCGCTCTGATTCGGAGGCACCTTTCACTCTCCGCTGAACTTGACTCACAATTGGTTGTGACTCACGTGACCTACATTGACGTCGTGGTGTTACGTTGGTGATAGTTATTGGTGGTAATGCAACGTAATTGCGGAGAATCTGCGTCAATTTTATTTATTTGTATATTTTCAGCCCGTGAATATTGAGACTTTCTCTTTCGCCATACAGATATTGCTAGATTTACATTAATGGATATATAATTAGTAATATGAAAGGATTACAGTAACTACAAGTAGTAGGATACCAGGTGTCGATTACAAGTTGTCAATCACAAGTTTCTTGTTGAACGATAATACTTAATTACACGTGATTGATTACAAGCAATTGAATACAAGGCACTGATTACAAGTTATTGATATAGATGAAATGTTTACAATAATACTTACGAGATAATTTCTGTACATAAAATTAGAAATTCAAAGGTCTAAATTGGCACTAAATAAATGTTTTCCGGAATACTCCTAATATTCCCCGGATACACATATACACGGTGTCAAATTCATTAGCAAAATGTCGTGAGAGAATAAATGTCGATCAATATCTCGGATACCGTGAATCTCTCTCATGTCCTTTTACGGAACAGCGAAAGTGGTCGCAATAATGCCATCGGTCTCTAGATCGATAAGTGTGAGAAGAATCGAAATCATTCAAATGTAACTAATATGGAGACATGAGGGTAACCGAAAATTCACTGGAGCAGAACACACAAACGCTTTCCATTTTGTTCCAGGATGATTCTAATACAGTATCACATTCTTTTATTTTCCAATAACCATATTTCCCTTCTCTTACGAACGCATTGTGTACTTTGAACATTATCCTTTCTTCTACCCCTTTATTCTTAAAACAATCTTCTCCCCTTCTTTTTCTTTTTTTTTCTTGATAGTACATCAACCTTTATTATTTCATATATTAAATCGTTTAATTTGTAACATAATTTAAAATGTAAACTACCTAAATGTAATACATTTTCATACGTAATTTCCTGTAATATTTACACAACAAAATATTCGAGTCCGTTTTGTAGAATGGATCTAAATTCTTGAATGCCAGGACGACGATGTAGTAATTTTGCAAAGACAATTTTTCGGAGGAAAGGGAAATTTTTAGCACGATTCAACTTTAAAATTGAATTGCTAACATCTGTCACTCATATTCGGAATTGCATGAGTAACTAAAGAATGAAGTGATATATTCCACTTGGGTTCTTAATTAATGAATAAATAAATGACTTTATTAGTGGCGAGGTTCAGCGTCTTTGCAAAATTACTACATCGTCGTCCTGGCATTCAAGAATTTAGATCCATTCTACAAAACGGACTCGAATATTTTGTTGTGTAAACCACGCACCTAGAAACTAGCCGTCGTAAAGAACATTAACGCAATCATAGAGAAAGCTCTCTAGATGCAAAGATGTCTAGACGATTGACGCAACGCTGTACAATGCGAAAGGTAAACAAAACGCAACTTTCTGTTTTTTGCGCATAATTCCATGGAACTGATTGCGAATTGCGCTTGTTCCAGTTTGCTCGGCGCCACCTCTGTTGTGTTTTGGTTGGAAGTGCGACGCAACATTGGTTTTTGTTCGTCATTTCCACGTAACCAGAACTTCTTACGAGCATTCGCTGTTAGATGATAATCGCGCTATTAGTTCTTTCGTGGCGTTTCCCGGTTTAATGGACTCTGTTAAAGTCCTGATATATTTTTATTTACAATCATTATTTATTAAAGAATACATTTTATGCGAGGTTTTTAAATATTTCTGGATTGTCTCAAGAAGATGACTCTATATTTATATTGTCTTTGTAAGTGCATAAATCATTCATTAAAATAATTTGCTGAAGGAAAGAAGAATCCATGTCATAATATCTTGACTGGACAAATCCTAGTTGCATATTTTTATACTATCATCAAGTGAAGTAAAACCAGAGGAAATTACAATCTGACATTATTCTATGGAATTGTGATAAATCTAAACACGGAGCAACGGATATTGTAAAATGTAGGCATTCTTTTCCTCATGTGAATAATAGTTTTTGTCTCAATGTAATCAAGATTGTGATTGTCTTCGTTCAGACATTACGATATTTTATTCTCCGTTAAAAAATGTGTTCTCCTATTGTGAACTAACATAACCATAATTCATTTTCTTGCCTAAAATACAAATATTGTTGGTATCTACTTCCCCGGTCAAATGATAAATCTGTACGTGAAATATTACATTATAGAAATTCATTAGTTCTTAATATGAGATATGTTTCTGGAGAAGCTACATATATTGGGGATTTGAAATAAAATAATCTTTTCTTTGCTCTGGAAGTAATTTGTTTGCTAACAATTGCATTATTGGAGATTTCTTCTAGAGAATTGTTTCAGAAATGCGTGGTGAATATTGTTACTGTCCAATGTTGAAGTGAAAAACAACTGAACTTCTAGTTTAACCTTCTTTCTTTACAAGTACTTATTGGAGGTTACATATACAGAGACATATTTATCCTGTCTCTGTATATTAAGTCTTCTTGACTGATGGAGGCAAAATTGCTTATATGTTTTTGTTTTAAAAAAAATCTTTTTACACTATGCTACTTCTAGTTTTAAAAAAACGAACTACAGATTCGCTCCGATTTCAAGATTTGCGTCTGCATTTTGAGATTTGCGTGAAACTCTATTATGATAAATTCATATCATCCAAGAAATGCTATTTCCTAGATAAAAAAACTGCTTGGTCATGGAACTAGACTTGGAGCCGTAAACTCGTTTAATAATGTCTATTTAGAACGTAGAGCTTAAATTGTGACTTCAGCAGGTACATGCGTAGGTGGATGTGGGATCTCAGCATTTTATCTCTCCTTGTGGGATCTTCACTGCTAGCGTCAGGCTTCAGGGAAGGCGAAGCTCCTCTACGTAGCGCTTCGAATCAGTCGACACTTCAGTATTGTTTTCTGAGAAAATGACGATTAGCTCTTGTCGATGAGACGAACACAGTGACTTGTATCATTTGAGTAAAAATTCCCTAATTCAAATATTCCTTTTGAATGTAAATGAATCAATAGAGTTTACATAAATAAATTTATTTTTTCCTTGTTCAAAGTTATGATTTTAGCTGTAGTGTTCGGTACCTATTGCGTCATTTGCTTTATTTCCCAATTCCTCGTTTCGGCGACATGTAAAACTTATCTTCTCGTGCCCCTCCGCGCGAGTTTTATACCCGTGCTATTTCCTTAATTTGATATCATTTACCTTTCCGGACCTTTCCTGTCTTTGCAACATATTTTTACCCATTGATGATTAAGACCAGGTGTGTTTTCTCGAAGACGTTTTGGTAGTTCTTGAACTTAAATTCTCTGCTTTTCATTTCAATTTTCCAATGACGTATCTGCGGTTTTCTTGGTCACGTATAACCTTTCAGTTCAACAAAGACAACGAAAATTTGTCTGGAGTGGGAAACACAATTTTCAGAGCAACACCAACATAGAAAAAATTAAGTTGGAAATGAATTTTTTACTTAGTAAGATTACTGTGACCGACATAATTACGACACTGACTGCCAATAGAAACAGCTAAATTATACACCGGTTGTGTTCTACAAGATATAGAATTGTCGATGAGCAGACCGTGCATTCTATCCCACGAATTGGTGGTTTCCATCACCTACCTCAGTCTGATTTCAGTCAGCTTCTCTGTACATCAAAATCTCTTCTTCGCATTCCCTTCTCTAAAATGTTGTTGGGTCGGAGAGCAAGAATGATGACTTACACTGTGCGGTATAAAATTGAAATAAGATATAAAAACATAAATTTTATAAATATTTTTCGAACTTTAATTATTCTACATTTCAGTGTTCGTTTGTGGCTAAATTGATAATATGTATTTCGTACTTCGTTGTTTCAAATTGCGAAGAAGAGATCTGATAAGTACGACCGGATGAAATATTGGCGTTCGGCACTCGAACCCAGGATCTCCAGAACTGAACGCAAAGATGTTGACCGTCACACCATCATTTCGCTTTCTGTAACAGCACACCAATCTCATCTATAGTTATCACGAAGAAAGAAAAGTATTGAGATACAGCCAATGGAGCAAAAGTGTGTTGTCAAGTGTCCTCCTTTGGGGGTGATCTAGCAAAGCTCCACCATTCGGAATAGCATGATGTGCTACTCGGACAGAGGTTGCTATAATCGACAGAGAAACTAACTTCAGGCAGCCTCCTTGCGACCATGGATTAGGTTAGGCTCATACAATCTCTCCATCACCGTTGGCACATCAATTACTGCCGGTTCTACGAATCGACGGATGTACGTGGCAGCATCCGAATGTAAACCGACTAAATAAAACGCCCCCGTGTCTGCAGCGAGAAGAAGAGTCGGCTATCACGTAATGCAAGCATTGGTTCATCGATTATCACGTGGCTTTTTCCCCCTCCATCATTAATTTTGTTTCGCCGCGAGTACTGTTTTATTACTGATATTTGGAAGACATATCCCCATAGGTGAACAGTTCTGGATGACGAACGCGACGGTCAACATACTTGCAAACAAGGCAAAAGATCTCTTGTTCGATTCTCGGCCAGCCAAGATTTTCATTTGGCTGTAATTAACATTTTACTGGCACAATTTCTATACAATTATTTGCCAAAATAGTATTGGGGGAGGGGATTAACCTTAGAATACATCTTCTGAGAAAGTGTGATATGAACCGTAAGTCTTTACATCAGAATTTAATCATACATTTTAACTACGTACGCCATTTTAAACTTACTAGTAGATTAATTAGTTTCACGTGTTTGTGATATGAATTTTGGGATATATTTTTTGCAATCTCGATCCCAATGGAAGAGACCCTGTAGTCATAGAGGGACTTCTTTGACTGTTGGAGAACAGAGGGGTATTGTGAGGAGAAACACGTCGTCACATGTTGGAACGCCATCGAGTCTGAGAGGCTGCATGGCTGCTGCGTCTGCAGCTACTTACGAATTCTGCGCCGGAACTAAAGAGTTGAAGGTGTCGACGGTGGAGGAGCCTCCCATGCAAGCATCGACATGTCTCCACTAACACACACACGCGTATGTAAACGCGCACGCACTTCAAATAGCTTGTCATGTCGACGTTCTTCCTCTTCCTCTTTATCATTTGCCGACTGGGTTTGTGGTTTCCACTTTTGTTTCTACGTTGTGGTAGCAGTCGACGAAAACTCAGAGCCGTGAATCTATTTCCATTTTTCAGAATCTTTAACGGGTAGTGGAATTGAGATAAGAAGAGTATTTGGAGAAAAAAAAATCCTTCTAATCACAAATATTCTACTCCTTGGATAGTATGTATCAGCATTTATTATTTAGATTATCTTCGAGGTTACAAAAAAAGATGATTCTAAATTAAGAATAGCTTTAATAGCAAATATAAATGACAGTCGTAGCCACAAGTAGTCTTAAAATACCGTTGATGTACCACAGTTGTATTTTTCTTTGTCGTCATTTGCCTCTACTACAATGCTTCGGTATTGTTTGCCTGAAGAATGTCAGATGTCATGAATCCAAATCGGATTCTGCAGCAACTCAACTTTGTCCATTTTCACGAACCCGCAGCGTTAAATTTTTTATGCCTTTTGTAAATCATGCGTTTCTTCTGCCATAACTGGAAACTTAGATTCACTTCCTTTCTTTATGTGCACCAACAAACTCGCCCAACAGATGATTTTTGCTAATCTGCATACCCCCACCCCCCCCAATCCTCCAGTAGTCCTACACTTGAGGGTCGAGTAGCCCTGTGTTTGGCGTGCCGACCGAACAATTAAGACTATTCCACTGAATCCCATTAGCGTGGCGAGGAGATTCTGAGAATCCCATTAATGCTAGACTCTTTGTTAATACTTATAATAGTCGAACTGATATGTTGACCTGGAGTCAGTGTGGTTCAGTTGCTGAGTTGCTGGCTGGAAACCGGGATTTGATCCCCGTTGGGGTGGGGATATTTCATCACACCTCAACATCCACACTGACTCCCAGGCCTACTCAGCCTGCTGTAAAATGAGTATCTGGACTATCCTGGGTCAAACCCATTGGAGTGAGGTGCAGGTCACATTTCCTCCTTCTGTCTAGGCCAAGAAATCGCAGAACTCTACCTTCCGCGAACCCCATGGACACATTGGAGACCTGTTGTGGGATAATTTCACTTTGACATGTTGACAAACAGAACGAATCCCAATGTTCATCATGACTTTTCTTTCACCCTTTTTCTTATTCAAGGGGTTGGAGGCGGAAAATGATCTCTATATTTTTTATTGCTGAAGAATTATGAAGACCACGGATGCCTTGCCTCGACATGTCCTTCAACACATGTTCTCCAAGGACAATCTGAAAATGGAACAAAACGAAAACGAATATAAAAATCTGGAGTGTGCCCCACTCAAGTGTCCAATTATAACTCCAATTAAAAAGGCAATAGAACTAAAACCCTATATTGCAATAAAAATATAAGAAAACACAAATATGTCCAAAAAAGGAATTATCGTATGATATTATTACCAAACTCATAACATATTCAGTCTATTGTTTTAATCATATTTATCCACACAACCGTCAAAAGTACAATTCTGAACATCTCTACAAATTCAAGTCTAGATTGCATGAATTATCTTCCACTTTAAAGTCTTTGCAATTGCCTTATAGGCCAATCTAAAAAAGACGCCAACAAGTTACCCCATATTTGCGTCGTAAATTTTCGCTGTATATTCAAAGCGGTGCGACAGGCAGAAATTCGGTTTAGCAATCTCTGTGCAGAATTAACTGAACAATCAAAATGCTTATGTTCATATTTTCAAAATTTTGAATTTTCAGAAACTAGAGGTGAAGTGCAGAGTGTAAAAGAGGTTGGTTTGAGTTGTCTGGTTTACATTCCCATTGCATTCCAAGTGAAATCTCAAGCTTGGTTCGATTCATCAATTTGTGAGATATAGAGGGAACAAAATTCTTAACATACATACGCAAACTCAAAACATTGGACATCATCTCCAAAATTTTAAAATTTGCTCTCCTGGAGCCATTTCGTCAAGATCCGAAGAGATCTCAACAATTTTTTCGACCTATTAAAATTTTTGCCTTACACATTATGTACAATTGGAATGAAAAAATACTGAACCAGACCGTGACATGAATTTTTAAAAACGGTCCATACAGCGGTATGTAGGAAGTCAAACTTGGAATTATCCCTTTCAGCTGCATGCTCCTGGGGGAGGAGGTCAAAATCAGTGTTAATTCCCACTGAAACAAAACTGATTGTAAGATGCGTTCTTTCCATGTATAGTTGAAGTCGAGTTATGTATTTTCACGGGGAAGGCGCAACGTGAAGGGTAGTTTCGTATCACAGGCGGTTGTCTTTGTGCCTGTTGTAAGTTCATACGATAGAATTATTCGACGGTAGGGAAGTGAGGTGGCAGCAGTAAAGTTATGTCTTATTCATAAAGAAGACTAGAATGACTGATGTGCCGTGGATTATGGATGTAGGTGCTATTGGCTCGCGGGCTGAGAATGCGGAAGACAAATGAAATTAGAATTTCATGATGACTTGAAGTCCGTGGGGAACTTAAAAGTGATATGGTGATACCAATCTAGATATGAGGTTTATTTTTAGTCATGTTTCTGTTAGTAGATTAATATCACAAACAAATATTATTTTAAACCTGAACGTATATTTTTATTTTATGTTCCTTTCCATTTCACCCTCGCTCCGTGAGTGAGAATATCTTTAGATTCTGATGAGAAATTGATGCCGGTGTATATTAATAAAATAAATACTTTATTCTTTATTGATTTTTTTTCTCTCCGAGTAGAAGTGGAAATTATTATTTTCTGAAAAATAATCCATATATTCTTCAGGAATATTTGTATAGAATATCACATAAAATATAACAAATACCATTCAAAAGTAAATTTCGTGATTTGAATCCTGAGTGCACTTAAACATTTCTTTTTCTTAAAGATGTTACCCGCTTCAGCAGCGTTATTCAAAGAAATTCCATTTTCATTCAATCACCCATGCTTACTATTTATTATACAACAATTTTACTTGATGTATGAAATTTATTTTCCTGAGAAATGATCATTATGTTGTGTTATGTTATGTTTGTCTATATCAAATATAATGAATTGTTTAGTACGAAGACGAACAACGAATATATTTTTGTGTAAAAAGAATGAAGAAACTTATGAATTTATGTGGGGAAAAAAGAGGAAAATTCATTTAATCTTTCATTGTAACATATAAACCATTTGTTAAAGATTATTTAAGTATATAAATAAATGTACATAACTGAAGAAAACGTTTATAACAAAATAAATTCAAATGAATTTGGCATGACATGAGACACTTCGAAATTAACAAATAAATTCTCATTTAATGGACTGAAGCCATTCGTTGTTAACTCTGAAATGATAAAGGTGAAGACAAGGTTGAGGAATGAAATTAAATAGCGTGATGTTAGAGACATGACATTTGTTTGAAGTAAGTGTTAATACATGTGATATACGTA
>NNCF01126527.1:582188-593187 GCA_002313205.1 Laupala kohalensis
ATAATACTAAACTTCCTCTGCAATGTCTAGCCTAAACGCAAAAATATTTTTATTGTGTAATATGAAGGCTGAAAATATGATCAACGTGATTTCTCACCGAAGTAATTCGAGGAATCTTCTGAAGGTGGAGTATATTGATGAAAATGTTTCTTCATGAATTAGCAATTTTCACGAATGTTTTGCATGATATCATAACTCCTCATGTAACGGATATCTTCTTCCATGGGACGCTACTTCCTCTCATTTTTATTCACTTCGTATTCAAAACCACATCCGTCTCAGCTGCATTAGATTACAGTATCTTGATTTTGCGCTTTAAGTTTCCGACATTGTTGCATGACAACGATTATGTCATCAAATTTCAACATTTACTTGTTTCCCTAGTCCCTGTTTATCTAAATTTTAATTATCCCAATATATTTTCAAATTTACAGTGAGTATAATAATGTGTATTTGTCACATATTAAATTCATTAAATAGTTTATCATAATTGTTATTCTGTTAAGTAAAATTAATTTAATATTCGTGTGGTTTTGCGCAGTCTCTGCAGTACCAGAACGTATTAATAGACAGGCTTTTTGAACAGGCGGAGTGGGGTTAGTCATCAAGGGGCAAAATAGATAACTTCGTCTCATCTCTTCAATAAGTACGCTGAAACGCGACACCAAGTCCTATCAAGATTCTAGATGTGGAGTTCACCAGATACTCCTTCACCGACTTGGACTTGAAGGTAATATGACAAAATATTGAAGTAGCGACGCCTAACATTATTTTCTATTGGATAATACGAATTAATAAATTGTATGTTAGATTCGTATGTGAATTTATCGTCCAGATGTGTTATTTACTCTCGGAAAATATAAATGGCTATCTTATCTACTTTTCTTTATTTTCATTTTGTTTTTTGGAGTATTCAGGTGAAGTGGAAAAAGTACATCTCCCTATCCGTACAAGGCTACTCCATGATGATGTGCCATTGGGTCATCTCAGTCCAAGTAACATCTTAAACTGATTCTTAAAATCAATCGAACTCTACTACAATTAACGTCCATTGTATAATTAAATTAAATAAATAATTCAAATAAATCACGAAATTTTTACTGTTCGTCTGTTAAAGGTTGCAAGTCTTGAATTATTAGACAGTTTTTGCTTAACGTACATGCTTCCTAGCGTATATTTTACGTTGATGATGCTAACCGCGTAACGTACATGGAAAGATCTTGTGCAGTCGATGCATTTTGTATAAAGTACCTTCGACTCAAATTATACTAAAAATTGTAAAAGCAAACAAACTACTAGTATGCAAGCGTACACAAGTAAATTGTACTGTGAGTACACCAGCACGTGTTGATACGGCACACGAAGCCAACAAATCTCTCGCATACCCTCTTAGATATCAACATAACCTCAAATCCAGACCAGAATCCACCATCACCTCGTCACTAGCGTTCCACTAACATCATACGCAAACAGAGGCGTTGTAACGAACTACGCTAGGAGAGTTAGTATACCACTAACTTCTGAGCATGCGCAGAAGGAACTTGCATGTGGATAGCGTATATTATATCTCGCAGGTACGTTGTGCAAAAACTCCCTATTATTGCATTTTTACTCCATACTGGTATTTCACCCCATGCCCCTCCCATGAGAAACAGTGAGATTCCGTACCAGGTAGAATTCATTGGGCTTCTATCTGAAGTATCGGTCATCAAGGGCGTAGTCAGAATTTTGAGCAGTGTGTGTGTGGGAGGGAAGGTCTGGACCTTTTAGGGAGTCGAGTAAAAAAATCATATCTGTTCACTAAACGTGACACAAACCCCTAACAGTTTGTGGAGTTCGTGAAGCTAGCCAGATATTTCTCAACCGGTGCGGACTGCAGACAGTAATACGACAGAATGCTGGAGTAGCGCGGATACCGCTTCATATTATTTTCTATTAGACAATAGACAGTTTTTCCATAACGTACACGTTTCCTAGCGTATAAGTTATGTTGATGATGCAAACCGCGTAACGTACGTGGAAAGATCTAGTGTAGTCGATGCATTTTGTATAGCGTACATTCGACTGAAATTATACTAAAAATTGTAAACGCAAACAAACCACTTCTATACAAGCGTACACAAGTAAACTGTACTGTGTGTACACCAGAACGTCCTCATACGGCACACAAAACCAACAAATCTCTGACATACCCTCTTAGATATCAACATAACCTCAAATCCAGACCTCTTTCACTAGAGTGCCACTAACATTAACAGAGGACTTGTAACTTACTACGCTAGGAGCATTAGTGTACCACTTCTGAGCATGCGCAGAAGAAACTTGCATGTGGGTAGCGTATACGTTAGCTCGCAGGTACGCCATGCAAAAACTCCCTATTTATACGAATCGAACTCTTTAGTTCTCTTCTCAGTTTTCATGTGCCTTCATTGAAATCTCTACGTGGTTGGTCTCCTTTTCATATCTTCCATGTAATTTTTCTTTGTAGAAGCGTATGTCTACGTTCCCCCGAAGCCCTCATTTCACGAGGAAGAAATAAAGAGCACCCGAGTATTTAATTTTCTGAGAAGCACGTTATCTCCAATGATTGCACAAGCAACGCTCGTCGCCATGGAAGAAGTCTGGGTGTCCGTCGTGTTGGGGGCGGGTGCATGAGTGTGATATGCCACCGCAGGCGAGGCGAGGCCAGGCGAAGCGACGCGCCTGCGGTCGACGTTGCTTCCGCCTGTGCATGCAGGTGGCCCCTGCAGTGGGCCCCTGCACCACAGGTGGCTGATCGGCTTCAATCTTCCATTTTATCTCTGCGATTTTCCGGTGTTCCGGGATTTGACTATCAGAAACAAAGAACATACATGCTTCTGGTTGGATATCGGATACTAGTATTCATTTTGAGAATAAATAACATAAGTGGTGTTGTCTACTAGTACAATTTTATTCTAATAAAGTACTTTCGCCAGCTTAGTTGGCATCTTCAGTTTGAAATGCCAAGTATCAAACGGTAAAAAAATTCGGCGAAAGTATTTCATTAGAATAAAAATTGTAGTCGTAGGCAACACCACTTCTGTAATTTATTTTCACACAAGCTCTTGATCAGAAAATAAATACGAAATGATAAAAGATAGTATGAGAGTGAGTTTACTTTCTTGAAAGATTTATTATTAAATATTCCGAATTCAAACATATTATTTAAAAAAATTGTCCATTCCTAAAAGTTGAGTTTTTCAAAATGTGGGAGAAACCAATGGAGAAACTGCAAATCTGTAGAACTTTCGAAATTAAACATCTAATTTTGTGCTTTGATGTATTATTCTCATTAAATTTTGGTATGAACTCAATATTCGCCATGAATCTGGTACTCCTGAACTTATAGGTCTAAAATGGTGTCACAGTACACACAAATTTAATTTTAGGGAGTATTTGAGTAAGGAATTTATGTTCTCAAAGGGGCTTAATCGTAGCTATTCTTTTGTGGTGGGGGATCTTATTCCAAAAGTTGAAGTACATTTTTAAAAAATTCTTGGACAATTGTTTAACTTCCACCCCCAGTTCATCACCTAAATATATTTCGGATCATCAGGGTTAAAAGTTATTTGAATATTTACGATGTTTTGTACTCTGCTCTAACATGTACAAAAATTGTAAAGTTGGAAGGCAAGGCAAAAACGCAAACGACTGAGTAGTGAAGAAGAAAAGAATTCAGAAAAAGATGTGTCTACTGATAGATAGAGAAAATAAATAAGTAACTTAATCCGGGGTGATTAAGATGCTTGCCACAATTATTATTACGTGTCGCAATTTTGCTTTTCATTTCTTAAGACTTAAGCTTGGTTATTATGTTTAATTTTTGGTAACAAATATTGTAAGTAAAGGAACAAAGCTTTCCAAAAATACGGAAGAACTCCTGTGATTTACATTTCACGACGAAGGGTTTGTGGGACTTTAATTTAATGTTCAAACAAATTACGTTTTCAGTGACACCAATGTAGTCATTTCTCATAATATATGCTACCATCATGTATTGTAATTATTCTACAAAATTTATATTTTAGTGAGAAGCGAGAGGCATTGTTTAAATATGGTCTCGAGTGGTTATTTGACGAGGGAGTTCTGCTATTAATATGCAGTGAAATGTTTCGAAATTCATTTTAAATATTCATGAAGATCAAATGTGTCGCCCTCTTATGAAACATAAGTGTAATATTGAATAGAAACTGAAAATAATGATTTTATGAATTTGTCGATTTTTTCTTCAGTTTCATGAGTTCGGGATGATTTTCAGGTGGGAGAAGGGGGCTATCGTGCTCAGAAAATTCTCACGAGATAGTAAATCCCTCTTTTCTGTAAATGTACTTCTAGAAGTAAACTCGCTATGTTGAAGTAACAGCAAAGTTTATTTAATGAGAAAAATATGCTCTTAGAATTCCATAGTTTCTGGATAGGGACGGGTGCGACCTTTCCCCAGGATACGCCAGTGGTTTGGGATTATGAAATCTGTGTTGTGTGGTTATCTCCATTCTACGCATCTCTTGGAACATCCGTTCTGTCGGCGTCCAGCGACAACGAGTAGTTTCGCACCACGTAGTCTCTTGCGCTTGCCCCCACCACTCGCCTGAAACCTCTTCCCCATCGCCAACAAGTGAAACGTCATAAACCGCTACGTCACTATGTTTGTCGCGTCCCTGAGTATCTAGTTTTCTCTTCCATAACACGGCTAAACAACTTCCCTAAGTGCGTGAAGAGACAAAACGTTTTTCATTCTATTAGTTTTTAGGTGTTTGTTGTTCATACTTTTACTTATCGCATTTGTAGTTAGATTATTAATGTGAAGTTTATTAGTAGTTTGCATTGTCAAGACAATTAATTTTATTACATATAAATTGACCTGTTGATGACCGAAATAGCGATTAAAAATAAAATTAACTTGTAATGAATGTATATACTTACATAGAAAGTAAAATTAAATGTATTAGTACGATAGTACACGTAAATATTATTAATGTTCAACAAAAATAACTAGACATGGAAGATATATATGTTTATCCTGCTTCTTTTTATATTTGCACTTGAAATTTTTTTTTTACTGCTTTAATTGTCAGGTTAAAAGGTGAAATTGCAGTCTGAGACTTGAACCTGGAACCTCCCGCTGGTTCAAGTCCCGGTCCGTTGCTATTTTCACTCGTGCGTGGGTAATGCTATCTAATTTTCCACGATTTTCACGATCCATTCGGAAGCCAAGACTAGTAAAAATTGCAAAGTTAGAAATGAAAAGACTTTTAATGCACTTTTTCTGCGCCTTCGTACATGTTTAATGACCCAACTATCTCAAATAGAGTGCAAGAGTATAACATTTTGAACAATGAATACCATCAATATTATATTTCTATAGCTGGCAACTGCTAGTGTTGGATGGATCTAATAACATTTTTATCCGATTTCGGAACGTATACGTCCATACTGTTTGTCATACAAAAAAAATCCTCAACTCAAGGACAGGGACAGCAATTTCATTCGAACACTTTCATTGTATGGACACAATCTGGGTTTTAATGTTCAAGTTCAATGATGTAGTGTATGTTAACTGCACGAAATTGAAATGTATTTTCAATACTTTCACATTAAAATTTAAATAGTAATCTCATGTTAAAATCAATTGATACGGATGAGCTGAAGCTCACGTGAATGAATGTGCACATCACGTTTCATTTTGGAGATACATGTTGAGAGATGACATTACACAATAGCCTTGAGTTGCTGACTTGTATGTGGTTTCTTAATTTTCCTTGAACGTTCTTAGAAAGAATTTTTCACAACTAACCAAGTATTCCATGTGCATATTTTGACACAAAGATTTCATTAATATTTTCTATCTCCTCTCCGTTTTTATTTACAATTCCACGTAAGATTTCATAATCCCATTCATTATACTCCATTGCTCCATTCAACATTGTAAAGTTAAATTCCAGTTAATATTTGAAATAAAATCTTTATCAAATACATGACATTATTTTAACCGTGTATCAACAATTTTCCTTGTTTTGTTTAGTGTTTTGGTAGAAAGTGAAAGGACGTTGTACAGAACTGACCCGAAACGACATCAAATCATAAATTAAATTTTCTAATGAGGGCAGCAAGTATAGCAACAGAAAACGCTGTTAACTAATTAACACTTTATTTTTCAGAATATTTTCTACAAGCAGCTCAACCATGGAGATTCGTAAGTTGATTTTGTATAATTTATATTTATAGAGCTTGTGACAGCATTTTTATGAAAACATATTTGAACAACTACTTTGGAATAAGCTTAATATTACTTTGGTTCGTTATCCCATTTTCGACACTTATTATTACACCACTTTCAATCGATATTTCGATAATGTGCGGAATGATATTTCCCCTTCTTCCAGAGACTCCAGGAATTATTTTTTCCCTATAGGTAATAAACAGAAATCGCTGCTTTTTGTAAAGGGCATAGGTAAATTATAATATAAACAAAAATTATTTTAAAGAATGCAAGTAAATCAGTTATTAGCATTTTTCACTGCGTTTATATATAAATCGATTCATGTAGGGAACTACATTCTATAGGAGTAAACTTACTGTTTCGCATATTCGAATGATCCAAATAATGCTTCGGAAAGTTTGATGTCGGATGATTTCAATGGTTCAAGTTGGGATTCGTTTGTAGAGAGTTATCGTTTATTGAATGGTTATATTAAGTGTTTATAATGAGATGTGAAGAAAATGGGTCAGTGCTTTTTAAAACATTTCAATTAGGAAAACGTTTTAAGGAATCAAAATTGAACAATTAAATAAAATATTATGTGAATATGTTCTTAGACTGTAATATTTTCTGTGATGTGTACAATTTTTAAAATACTAATTTGTTCAGTTTTTTTTATTTAAGCATACATCGGTTTCAATAATGCTCAATATATTTATATAGATTTACTTCTAATGAAGGAATTTTTTGATAACTTGATTTTTTTAAAATAGAGTGGAAATTTGGGGATGCACTCCATAATTTCTTTCGCGACGATTCCAATGAACACTCAATCAATTATATTCGGTGACTAAGTGCCAAATAATTTATATCAGTGACACAGTTTTTACATATACTTAAATCTCGAGAAATTACAGGAACTTCTCGCGATCCTAAATTCGCTCATGTACTTATAAAGCAGACGTAAACAGAACGCCATAATGATAGTGGAAGGATTCTTCAAGAATGTTCCAGATGGATACTTCTACATCTTTTTCGAATTAGGTGACGACGCAGTGCCCATATCGTAGCAGCTGTGCATGCGGATGCAGCGGGTTGCGGTGGCAATTGGAAACCGCGAAAGCGTCAACCGTGATAAGCACCACACGACACCTCTCGACACGTCCGCCTCCACGCCGTCTCTGGAGGACCTCCTTCGGCATCACTCCATCATTTCTAACGAACATTTTACGCTCCTTTCGTCATATATTTGTCCAAATTACGATAATAAAGCTTTCTCTAATTACATTTCCCTCATTTGACTTAGTACAGAGCTGTCCAACTTATCTTCTTTTCCCACGGTCCATTTTCTATACACTTTCGATAGATCACGGCGGCACGAGATTGGGTTTGACAAAATGTTGTCCGAAGAAGACACTAATGGGTTGTATTTATTTATTTGTAACGCGATATTTTGATTCTCATAAAAAAAAATTATATACCACGCAAGAAAAATTAAATAGTATAATTCTATAATGTAATTTATTTTAACCGAATTCAGTGATATATGTTTACTTTATCAACGTTTCCGTCTTTACCAGTGAGAACCCTTATCAATATGTGCTCCAAATAACACACGTTGTGATAAAAGTGATTGACATGGGAACTTGGATAACTTGGATTTAAATATGTTCCCGAAGTATTGTTTGTTTGATATTCTATAATGTGGTTTTAACTACTTTTAATTATTGACACATTGTGTTCATGGTCCTGTGTAAATATGTATGCTTTTATTCTTCTTCCATTAACTGATTGTATAATGACTGGTACATATATTTGTATTATTTAGAGCACATCGTAATATAGGTTTTTCTTGGTAAGGACCGAAACGTTGATGAATTAAACTTATGTGACTGGTAATTCGATTAAAATAAATTACATTCTCAACTATACCATTGTATAATTCATATGTATATCTCTATTTTTTAAGGTATTTTTAATATACAGTATTAATATTTTGTGTTATAGTAAAATATTTTCATGTAAGATGGGTTAATTTGAAACACAGTTTCCCGCCTCAGCGGACTGTTTTGGGTACGTGTTTGTAACAGTTTTCATAGTTAGATAGGGAGTAATCGATATATTATTTGTATTAATAAGATGTTTCAAAGTGTTCTCTAAATATGTAAATTGTGTATGTTCATTGTAGCCCTGATGATGGCAAAATAAAATGCCGAAACGTTGGCGTTGTAGAAGAAAGAATCCTTTTTTTAAATTGTTGACGAATCCTCGAAGATATCTTTCTGTTATTTAATATATTGGTCAAGATCAACAACAATATTTATTATATAAATGTTTTGGAACGACGTTTTGAAGCATAATAACTGATTCGCAATTCAGCGGAGTTTTGGTGTGTTTCCATTTTTAGGGAATTCTGGAATCTCCACCTTGTGACTGCTTCATGAGGGATCATGTTGGTTTGGCGCAGTTGGTCACGGTCTTACACGTCAGAGTGCACCATCTTTAAGACTATGCGCGCAGTAGTTACACGACTGCACAACGTAAGGCTTTCTTATGTCACTTGTGTGTGCTCACTGCCTTTGACCTCAGCGCTCGGTCCGACAGTCACACAATTTGTGGGACTGGGGGCACGAGTGCCCCTAGACAACCATTTTCCTCTCTTAGTCGCCAGTGTGCGCTTTCTAACTGCAGTTACTGGCCGCTGCGACAGATATGGCGAAGCGGTTTTTTGTCTTAAGAACAAAAAGTAACCAGTTTGCGGTAACCGAAACGAAATTCAATATTAAGCACTTATATCCCTTATTTAAGTGAGTAATAGTGGGTAAATATTTTCTCGATAACTGCTCGTGTATAAAGGTTATTAATTTTAAGATTTTTTCTTTTTTCGTATAACGAATTCGTTGAGGGGACCCTTATTTCAGTGAAAATAGGGTTAAAGGGCATACTCGAACAGATGCATGAAGGTAACTCGATAAGATTTCTTGCTTTTATGTATCCTCGCGATTCCTCATAGTCTCATCTTTGTGATATTCGTTTCAGTTCTTTTTGAAGAGAAAATTCGGTACGTTGGAACAGTATAAACAATAACGAAAATTACATTTCCATATAAAGTATAAATGTTTCATCCTAACAAAGTTCTTCCATACAAACATTTTCTCATTTCATTGTATCTTTTTTTTAATACTACTGCAGCCTTTTGACAAATTGAATTCCAATAATTTGATTACCAGTTTTCTGTGTTATTGTTTATTTTTTCTCTCCTAACATAGTCTCAAATCAGAAACTGGGTGAGAAGATAACACAATCAAGTACACAATATATTTCTAAGATAAAAAAGTATTTATCGTAAGACAAAGTTTATAGTGCTTTTGAACACACAATTTAATGTTATTGGGTTCTATAAACTTTATTAATTCAGTGTATTTCCTAGCAAAAAATGTTCGAGAGCAATGTTATCACTCCAATCACCCTAATTGGAGTTGTTAAGTACCTCTACCCTCATATCTCTCCCCTATTCATAATTTTCCTCTCATATTAATTTATCTTGAGTGAACTAGTTCGTGAGTAACAGGCAGTAATAAGTTCACTCACCTTTTAAAATTAAATCACTTCCAATTTTAGTGCGAAGTGAATGCACCGTGCTTCCTTCGTGCAAGTGTTTCCTTTGTGCATGTCTCGACAGGCACCTGTCGCCCTTGCAATTGTCTGCTTCTTACAGAGTGACGTCAGTTTGGTCACGCCTTCACTTTTGCTCATGATCTTTGTGCATTTCATGGAATAAACGAAATAGCTTTGAACAGAAGATTATGTAATGATAAAAATAAAATCAATATTGCTAACATTGTTTATTAGATTAAGAATAAATTAATCTTTACATTATTTGCATTTGACAATGTAATAAAGAGTTCTAATAATACTTAGGTCTTCATCGAATGAACGTAGGCAGTAATTTCTAATCGTTATTTTCTGTTAACTAATGATGTCGTTTAACATTTCCCTTCACTTTTTTCTTGATGAAAATCATTTAATATTAGAAGCAATTCATTTATTTTATATTTATGATTTGTATCATGTTTACTTTTTGCTATAAATTTTTCTCTAAGAATTTGAGTGTCGCAAAGAAAGCAAAAACTGGATCGAATGAGCGAGACGAACCTCTACGTAACAAATAATATCTGCGCCACAAATACAGAAATATAATTAAATGCAATTTTTATCTACATTTTTAGTTTGACTTTTTCTTTCTAACAGTCCCGTATTGAATAAAATGTTCTGAGGTGTGTTATGTCGGTGAACTTCAGAAAACCTTATTGAATGAATTTATCAACAAAAATTCCGACGAAATACTTATCATGAAATGAGGGAGAAATGAGATTGTGTTGTCAGGACAGTTCAGTCCGATCGTATGACTTGTCGTAGCTGATGCTTAAGTCACAGAAATACACTACCGGATCACTGACGGAAAATGATGGGTGCGAATAGAAATCATGGCTAAGAGCACAGAACGGTTACGACATGCACTTACTATTACATCATGGATTCACAGAGAATTGATATTATATGTAGATGGTGTTGGTGATATTTTGATGGCGTAATTAAAAATGAAATTAATTTTCTTAGTCTCACCAACCATATATCTATTTCTAAAGTTAACTTCCGACTGCATAGCAGTCATCTTCAGTAATCTTCCTCCTGACAAGGAAAAGTGGCAAATGACTGCTATGCAGCCGAAAGTTCACCGAATAAAAATTTGTTTTAACTCTCACGTCAACAGTCAGG
>NNCF01126527.1:593259-623547 GCA_002313205.1 Laupala kohalensis
TCCCAAGTCCGTATGCAACTTCCACCCGGCCTGATCCGGTGAACCTGGGTCACATTCAGGGGATAAGTGACGCGTAAGTACGTGAAAACGGGGCTTAAGAGCAACCAGCATTGGTCACTTATCCTCTGAAATGGATACTGTTTACCCTTCGTTATAATTTCGTGTAGATAAAAATAAAAAATTTCTTTCAAAACTCGTGATATCTTCATTAGTTCGTAAGATAGTGACAACTCGAAAAAAAAATACTCCTTTAAAAATAGAAATGCCGAAAAATCCTTTTCTTAGTGAGCTTCTACAATACAAAAACAAAATCCCACCAAAATTTTTATGTTCCTTTTACACTTTTATCTTCTCTATGAATGAGTGTATCTGTTTGTCAATGTCAGATGCACACTCAGGTCAACGCCACTTATATTGTTACGTATGTGTAAATAATGTTGACAACCAGGGAAGGTGATTGAATCCCTGGTTGCTCCATGAGAATTTATCGAGAGAGAGAGAGCATGTTTGCAGCTGCTTCTCTCGTTTTACTGCCGTTTTTCTTTCCAACCATTATCCTTCTTCATTCCTTGATCTATTTTCCCCTCCTCTTCTACGGCAACGCATGAAGTAAGCGCACGGTAGTAGACTGTGATGATTAAAAATTACCAATAAAATTAATGATGAAAAGTAATTCTCCATATCCCAATTCGGAGCACATGTTTTTGCTCTTTAGTTGGACCCCACAAGAAACATTTTAGATGAATTTTTGAAGATTGGAATTACAGACCCCAGATATATTAATAAATTGATAATAACGAGAAAGAAATACGAAAATTTTGAGGATTATTGTGTGAAAATAATGTTTATCAGAAGAGTGATGCGAAAAAAGAATAAAATAGATGATACCAGAAACAGAGAAGTTAGATTGTAAAATCCTCTGCAATTACTATGTTTAGAGCAGGTGGCAGATAGGAGAAAATGGGCAGAAAAAGGGTTAATTCTTCGAAGGTGTTTATAAACAATTCAAGTGAAAATGGGGTAACTCCCGTATGAAATGTCGCGTTAAATTGTTAGGCGCAAAGTTTTAATCAAATCACTTTGCAATGAATATTTTGAGACTCTTAAACATTTTCGTGTACTGTTATTCGCCAACACTGAGTTCTTCTGGGTACTTGTTGACATTATTAAGTAATGTTCGAATGAAAAATATTATGTCTCAATGTTTAATATGTGCGGCTATTTCTATACGAAGGAGGTGCACCCCAGATTAGAATGTTTGGATAGTAAATGATCCCCTCGATAAATGTATTTGTTATTTTCACAAATAACAACCACACGATAATCTCAAGGCAACGGAGTTATACCCTTATCTAGATTGGGTTACTGTTGGTAAACCATTTTAATTGGGTAAATATTTATTCAAATAAGAAAAATATACGTATGATCGCCAGTGCCTTCGATTGTTTTTTTTTTACTAACAAAATTATTCTCGAGATGTATCAAAATTTTGATCAAAAAATTTCGTCCTATAGTAATTCTGATTTTTGTTTATGATTTGTGGTACATTTTTATTAATTTGAATAGATGTCAAAATCCAATTGCCATTTAAGTATTTGCTTTGTAGCTAAATGTAATTTGAAAAAAGTACAAGTAAGTAAAATTGAAATAAATAAGAAATTCATTTCTGGCGGATGGGAAATATTGATAAAATTGTTTTGAGTTACTTTTCTGTCATGAAAAACTGAGAAAGCCATCTCGTTGATGACAACGGGAACTTAAATATTTTATTGACAATAAGCAGTTAAAACTAAAAATCATTGCTTTTGCTTATATTTGTATCTGAAACCCAAATTAGTATTACCCTGTCATTTTCTATAAGATTTCCAATGAAATTAAGAGCACAGTTTCTATTTTCATGTCAGTGTTGTTTGTATCAATGGAGTTATGCTGGTATTAATTTTACCAATGAGTATTTCTTTAACGTTTGTCAAAGATAACTCAATAATTTTAACGTATTTCAAGAAATTTATGTATTTTGGGATAAGATGGTCTAACGTGATCTCCTTTCCGAGTAGGATCATTTAATTTCTTTTCTTTTGTTAGAAATACGTATATTACGGATTTAGTGAAGTGTTATGTTGGTTAATACGAATTTCAATACTATTATTTTAAAATCAGTTGCAGATTTCAATTCTACACTTGGGAGAGATTAATTTATGTATACAATTCGTTATTACATGAAAATAAGCTTATATAGATTGTAAGATGTCTTGACTACGTTGCTTTCCATTTAGGGAAGAACAATATTATTCTCTCTTTTGACATTCTAAAATGGTGAATTCTATAATATTCTTGATAATAAATTTTATTTTTTGTTTCATCAAATTAATATTTTATTTCAAATAAAATAAGTAATTAATAAACAACTAGAATTAAGAGATACTATTATATTTTAAATGAGTATAAGATTTGCATCTTTCTTCAATCTCCTATCCAAATTTTTATTCTAAAATGACTCACAAAATTTACACTCTCTTTAATTAGCATAAATTTTCATACTCATGTGAGCGTGTGTAATGACGCACTTGCTTTGATGCCTCAAATTGCTAACTACATCTCTTGACACGATTTGCATTATGGGATACGCCGTACTAATTAGAATGAGAGCCCTTGTGTTACACCGTCCTTTCGTCAGTTGTATTTTCAACGCAACTTTATTTTCTTCAGTGGAGGTAGCGCGATATTATTTTTCAAGGAGTCACAATTTGAAAAATAAAAAATAAAGGTCATTCAATTTTAATAATCTAAATTTATTCCTTTTCCATGAATCAAGTCATTAAATAATACACCTGATTTTTTAAAACTTGATCTGCACGAAATGATTGATGAATACAATTTTCATTGGAATATTCAACAACCGTCCCATCTCGGACTATATCAGCGCTGTCTCACGAGACTGTTCTTACAGGGAAAGACGTGTTTATAATTAAGTGAGTGAAATAACAACTTATCCAGGCAAATATGTTTAGGGCCTCTTGTAGAGTATTAATGAACAACAATATAATTATTTTTTAATATTCAAGTTCATTGTATACACATGTTAATTACTTATAAAAACAGTTTATTTGCACCTCTCACGTGAACTTTCCATGTTGGTGTCTGCAAAGGAATTGCGCCATTACAATTGCCGAAACACGGAACATCGAACCCATGTGGCGTGAAAAACGACCAAGGAAATATGCACTTTCCCATTAAGTTGTTTCATGTTTTCATTTTCAGAGAGTGATGTTATCTGTTTTAAAATATTCATAAATGTTGTTTTAATTTTTCTGAAGATGTGGAAAACGTATTAGCATTTTGTTTGGAAACGTTGTAACCATACAATACCAGCGATATAAATTCTGATGAACTTTTGATGAACTGATGAAAAAAATATTTAGTTCATAATGAAATGAGGAGATTTAAATAGAAATTCCCTATTGAAATGAATCTTGCTATGAATAATAATATGAATAAAGTATTTTGTTATACTTACATGCAATGATTTACATATTTTTACCCACCCTAGACAATAAATGTGAAAGAAGAGAAAATTCTGTTTGGGGGATATTTTATACTTATGTTCATACATAAATTATTCACATCTTTAATTTTTGCATATGCTCATGAAGAAATGCCTACAATTATTTCATAAAATACATACATTTTCAAACAAACATTTATTGTTAACATGTATGTATAGAGTAAGAAGCTCAAAAGCGAAAGACATGTTAATACCACATGAAAGTCGAGGAGTCAACGTCAGTATTGCGAGATTGCCGATTCTTTATTTCGCTGTAGACACGTGAGTTTTCCTCTAGTCAGCAGAATCTAATTTCCGTTGGAATGCTTCCGCCTACATCAGCCGATTCGTAGAACCGGCAATAAATGATATTCCAACGGGGACGGGCGATTTGATCGCTAACCTTTGGCATGCTTGACACTATCTGAAGTTAGCTTTTCCACGGGTTATAGGAGTCATGTGTGGGTGCTGTGGCATGTTGCCTGAGATGGATGGAGGACAACCTACGGTTGACTACCCCGCAGCAGACATACGACAACACCGTTCTTTCGCTCCATTGGTTTTCTTTCGTTGAGGGGACTATAGTTCTATCCTCAACCCTGTTCTCCTTTCTCACACTCGACGTGCGCACAATGACAGCTGCGGTGTGAGTCCACTGCCGCCCCGCGCGGTCCGCTCTCCCACTCACGCATTCTAGCGATCTGTTCTTCACGCTTTGTAAGAGAAGCTGGAGTGCGCGTAATTCGACGCATAACATTTCGCGCCCCAACCACTCGAGTAGAGCCAATCCTCTGTTGCACTCCACAAACGGATGCTAATTGTGCGAAACCAAAAAGGAGGAACAAGTGTGTGAGTATTTTTTTATCTGGGGAGACCAAGGTACGGGCTTGATGTAGGATGTTGGTTCTACCCTGCGTGGAGGAATCATGGAGGTCGGTTCAGAAATCGTATTAAGACTCCCTGGGGTCTCTGTTATACCGCGGATGCAGCTCTATCATTTTGTGAGGTAATATTAATTACACATTTGTACTATTCAATTGCTTGAATTTCATTGTTATATCCAAGAAAAGAATTTTTTAAATTTATTTTTGTATATCACATCATGTGACTCACAAGTCATGCACTGGTAAAATATTTAATTTCAAAATTTTTATGTAAACGCTTATTTCAGGGATCTGCGATTGCAATTAATACCTTTTTCTTAAATCGCTTAAGTGGGTGTCACTGTATGAGTAGCGCTTGTGCCAATTCCAATTTTGAGCTTCCTTTCTGATGCTTTATGTAATTAACAAATTATCATCACCAACTAAATCTCAAGAGTTTGAATATCACCAGAGTTTTTATTAAATTACTGCATATCACAAACTAATGGTAAAATGATCCAACTTTGTAGTGTTACCTCTTTCATCAAATTTCGTGTTCGTGGGGATTCAATGGTTCTCGTTTCATAATTCATATTTCAGCGCCTTTCTTAGATTGAAAGATCATTATTCACCGATTCGTGAGACTTGTCACTTTTAATGCAACATTAGCATGAAACAAAACTTTGAAATAACAGAAATTTGAGAGAGGGAGGGAGGGGAGAAGAGAAGGTATTAGTCATGCTCAAGGACTTTAGGGTGCCCTCGTGAACTCGGGATTTAACGAATCTTACCTTCTCCAGTGTGTAGGAACTATAAAGGAAGGGATTATTCAAAACGTTTGTTGATGGAAAACACTTGAGAACAACTGCTTGTCGCGTTTGTAAGCTCATTCGTGTTATTCATCGGCTCTGTTCAGATTATCCCTATTATCTCAAGAAAAAAGTATTTTGATATCAATCTGTGAATATTCTGGATGTATTATTGTTTCTAAATACTAATTTGACTTAAAATAACAACTTTTACTGCCTTATTCAGTTTTTTCGAACGTTCAATATACTTTACCACATGGAAGTATTTTATGGAATATAATTAAGAAAATACATGTATATTTCCGTACGTCATTTCATGACCATTCATTACAGCACTGCATTTGATATGGTTTAAAAATTTTAAACTCTTGTAATTTTTGTTTAATAGACTTGTGTTTGTAAATACTTTATCCTTCTTCAAATTTGAAAGAAAATCATTTGGAATGGAGAGATTATGCCGAATGTTTTCATTTTCCCAGTGTTAATTTTTAGAAGAACAGAAAGTAACTGTTTATTCCATTGGACGATCAATGGGAAATATTAGTTAATATTTAATTTTGTTTGGATTGACGTGAATGTCAGAAAATCAATTTAATTATGAGAACTTAACTGTGGACAAGGGGAAAGTATCGTCACTTAAAATATAGGTCCGTTTAATTAAAAATTTCTGAGGAATATTGTATTCATTGAGTTAAGAGTGTTTCTCTTTTGACGTGAAACATGAAAATAATTAAAATGTATTTCAGTTTTCAGAGATTTCAATAAATTTATTCTTCAAACTCTGTTATTACAAGCGAGCTGTTTCGGTTAAATATGTTAACTAAATTGCCTTAGTAGTTCACCTATGGTTCAGAAATCTGAAAAAGTTTTAATAAATTTGATTTATTTGAGTATTTTTAAGATCATTAACATTTTGTCTTCCTTCAAATTCATGTGTTCATGTTATTGCGTACATTACTGATGTGGGCTTAATAAAAATACGATGTATATGAATTGTTCGTTGCGTTTTGGAACAAAGTGGTTTAATTAGTCCCTGGAGAATGATTTGGCGATATACGCAAGGAGATTCTATTTTTCATTTTATTTAGTCTTGGCAAATCATACCGCCTTGTCTACAACTGAGTCATTACAAGGCTCATTTTTTTAATAAAACCATTTTTGTAAATCACTTGAATACTGAAATTCTTATCAACGAATGACTCATCACAACCACCAGTAAAGTTCAGAATTGTCGTCCTTACCACTACAAACCACTTAGTCACTAACTCTCATCTTGACGTTTCTTCATAATATCACGCACTTGTCCCAATCTGGTCACATATTCCCTGAACACTTGAAACTTCTCTTTCGTTGCAATGTGCTCAGGTGAATCTCTTGTTCTAAACAGTTCTGATAACTTTACATGTTTTATATACTCTCCTCTTTCGTGTCCGTACATAGGGCAGTCCCACTTCTGGTGCTGTCGTGTGTCATCATGTCCACAAATGCAGTCTCTCGTCTCTCTGAGACGCCGCTCCACAAGATAGGTATTGAAATTTCCGTGGCCAGTCAAATACTCTATTGCATAAAGCTTGAGTTTGAACCACCGTCTGTCCTTCTATGCAAATGACGCGTCTGGTAAATACTTATATGTTACCCGTCCTTTAATTGTCCTCGTCCATCTGATCTGCCATGCCTCCATCACAGCCTACGTTATGCGTCTTTTCCAATCTTTAGATCCCTTACTGATCTCTTTGCCATGCAACACCAGTTTTCCTTCCAATTCCAACCCTGTCATAGTTTCTATCTCCTCCATGTCAATTCCCAACTTAGGAGTACGTATTTCTGGCCGTGTTGGAAACAGCTGCGATAATATACCGTGTCCCATCGCTTCCCATGTACATTGCAAGTCTCCTTGTATCTTTACGCTGTGCCATGCCGTTTTTGACTTTACTTTCAGAGTTCCAATCTTGTTGGGCAATTACCAACACGAGCGCTGCATTATAGTTGCCACATATTGCGCCCAATCATTTTTTTTCCGCTCTTATTTCTGCTGTTTTAAACTCTCTTCTTGCCGTTCGATAGTCATCCCAGAGGTCCGTCTCGTGTTGACGCTTTTGCCGTCTCCGCATTAGTGTGCGTTTAATTTTAGTTTTTATTCTTTTACACTTTCCTAACTCCGTAGTTCACCATGATTGGCCCCTCTTCACCATTTTCGGTCGTTCATGCATGCCACCTCGTAAGATATTCAGCTGAACAGCATCAATCTCTTCATCAGTGTCATCAGTTGTACTCAAATCTGGTACTCCCTGACTCCATGTTTTTTTAGCCTCCTCTAGTTTTCTCCAATTTACCCTTAGGCGAAATTCATGGCGCACCTCCATTCTCAATCCTTTATTTGATTCTACTATTAATTCTATACCGTCGTGGTCACTCTCCACCCCATCACGTGTACCAGTGTGTGCTCCTTCCATGCATTAGTGAGTGTTAAATCAATAATTGAGGAACCATTTGTCCCCATAAAAGTGTTTTCACTATAGTCATTATGTATTATTAAATTTTCCTCCATCATGAATTGTTCGAATAATTTACCGCGTCTATTATTTGAAGATGTTCTACTATCGGATTTTTACTTCTATACCCCTGACTTCTAATTGCTATGGAGATAACACCAAAAATCGCAGAAAAAAACAGTTAGCCATTGGATTTATAATATTTTTGTCTATATACTCAAGTGAAAAATTTGGTTTTATGAATGAATATTAGTTTTTTAACCTGAAATATTTCAGGAAGCGTGATTTTACGGGTTTTTCCGATACGTCGATTATTTTTAATAAACTAAAACTAAGAGTTTCAAAAATAATTCTTATACAGCGAATGATCACTGTTGTGTTTGTGACAACATTTTAAGCTTCTTTTAGCAAAATATAATGAGTTATTAATTTTTTTAAAAAGGACCACACACGTTATTAAGGAATAAAATTTATACTGTCGCACTCAGAAGGTTGCCATGATCACATTACAATTGACTTAATATGAATAAAACTATTTAAGCAGCCTCCTCGATAAATAAACGATGTTTTGAATAATCGGTCAACAGTGCATTATAGTCACGCGCGTTTTGCCGATTTAGTATTCAGTCAATAGGTTGGACTCCACAGGTGACAAAACTGTACCTGCCAGTGCAGTGATACGCGCGGCAACAACACGCTGAATGAAATCCATCGCATATACAAATAAATGTAATACATCTTTTATTTATAGAAGTATCTCCTTCATCTCGGAACATATCACTTCTTATTATTGAAGAAAGCATTGTAAGTGCAGGTAACAAATAACTGTAATACTTTCCATGACATTGAAGACATAACAACAGTGAAATCATGTCCACTAGCATTAACCATGCACTCTGAATTTACTATTATATTTATTGTAGATTCGAATGAAAGGAAAACTGGATGAATCAGTTATTAAAATACATTTTTCATTGGCATCTCAATTCAATGGTGGGAGGCGCACATTTCCCCTGACGTGTTTTAGTTCTTTTTTTCATCTCTTTTACACGAGTCATTTTTCAGGGATAACTCTAATTGAATATTGACATTCATTTTTCTTTGTCCTTTTTAGTACAACGTCATATTGATTCAATGAATATAAAATAAGTCGATTCCCAATAATGTGCCTCCCCGGAGACTTTTTCCCTTGAAAATGACTGTAGAGCGGAAACGTAGCTACAATTTCTGTGTTTCGAATTTGGAGGAGGTGAAAAATTGAATCAAACACAGGATAATGGCGAAATTTCTCCTCTCAGACGTAATCTATCCCGTTTGATAGTGATTGACTTTTCACTGAAAAGCGTTCTGTATCAATGACCTCTCTGTGATCAAAACAACTCAAAAAACTTTTCAAAGCAAAATAAAATTTTCTTGCAGTGTTGTTTTTAGTTTACCCCTAATGTAATTAATATATAACGTTACAATGTAGAATTTTTTGTAAAGTAACATTTATATGTAATGTTTCAAAAATAATATAATTTTAATGACACTAGTTCTGAATTAATTTTGTAAATCTAAATTTATAGTTTTACTAATATTTTAGAGTAATTTTTTATATTGACTAGTCAGTAGTTTTATATTAATGGCGATTAGGATTTTTTTTTCATATTTAACAGATATTGAAGCTATTCTTTAACAATAATACAAAAATAATGCTAAAGAATGATTACATTCGAGTTATTAAAACTTATGACACTAAAAAAAACAAAGATTTCTTCTCGAATTTTGCATGGGTCATCTACGCAAATAATAATATTTTTTTGTTTCCTTCCAGTAAGTGATGTATTGATTCATCTATAAACATTTATGGTACTTTTTAATGATAAAATCTGTCGTATTTCTCTCCCCTTTCACGAGGGGATATTGCTATTGCGGAATCGTTAAGAATTGAAAAATATTAACATTCCGTGACAGAAGATTTCGCCGTTTTATTGAATTACTCAGCACGTTACTCTTTATATTGAGTAAATAAACACTCGGAAGTTGATACATTATTTCCAGTGCTTGCATTAGCGTCTGTGCTGTTAGCTGACATTATGACTAATGGTCATAGGTAAACAGCCGGTCCGATAAGCCTGGTAGTGTGTGAGTGAGAGAGACGCGCAGAGAAGAGAGGCGGGAGAAGTAGAGGGAGAAAGTAAGAGGTTGTTTATTCGCCCCACCCTATCTCGGCACATATTGCACGTGCGCGGACGAGCGATCGCCAAGAATTTTCTCTACCTTCCTTTTTCTTTGTGAAGCGTTGTCCTTCGTCGTATGATAAATACTGAATAATCAATGTTGCTTTTAACGAGAGTCGTGTTGGGTTATCAAATATGACAACATTTGGTACTTAGTCGATCATGCCCATGTCCGTGCGTAGAGAAAAGGAATGTATTGGCTTATTTTATGGAATTCAATTCATAACCTACATATTTGCGATGTGTGTTGATAAGTTAGCAAATCATTTGGTTTATGTCGTATCACTTCATATAAGCACATGTGCAATAAAGTTGTTCATACTTTCTCGACAACATATCTGCGTGTCAGTTCTCACAAAATCATATGCAGATACAGCGATTTTTTTTATATATGTAGAACGAAATAAACCTAAATTGTCAGTTTCCAGTTTTGAAAATGAAAATTTATTTACGATCTTCCTCGTGTAAATCTTGTCCATGATTCGGAACCGTCAGAAAAGCATCTTGAATTAGGGAAGGACAGGGAGCAGGGTCGGATCAAGATGAGAATCATGCCTCTCCCTTTTCATTCTGTGATTCATAAACGTTTACATATATTTCACTATTTATATAATTTTCGTTACATTTATTTATTTTATTAACTTACTTATGGCGTGGTTATTGCCATGAGGTCTGCTCTTCCATCTAACTTATTTTGGGTGAAGCAATTGGGAAAGATTTCTAGGTAGGTGAGATCTTTTGTATTGAACCGATATTGGTTAGGTATAGGTGAGGAAAACACCATTTCAAAACTCATCTCAGTTCATCCGAAAGGTATGTCGACCTCGCACTCCCTCACTCAACAGTACGTAAGGAACGCAGTCACTAAAAAGTAAATAAATTTACTTTATATAAAACTTGATATAAGTAAATATACAAAATCATTTATAATATACATTTTACATCAATGACGTGTAATTGGAAAAGGAGTAAAAAATCTGGACGAAATATTGTAAAGGAAACTTGTCAAATATATCTGAGTTAGTTTCTTCAATTTTTAACCGTTCTGTTTTCAGGAGGAAATTCGGATTTTGAATACAGGTTAACTCCAGACAAGAAGGTTGTTGAAACAAGCAATACATGGAATCATTTCACCTCACTTGAATAGTTAGCCTACGATTCTCTTTTGCTAGACTTTGGAAGAAGAAGTAAAAGTTGAGAGGCGAACTTTAAGTATTTCGTCTCATTTGTTCCACCTTTATCGTCTTAGTTCACAAAGGTTTGCTTTTAAGGAGATATAGAGTACGAACTACTAGTATTCATAGGTTTTTCACGCAGGAATTCGAATAGAAATGACTCATTTTTAATATTTCGAGCAATTTTCGCTGATTCTGGATTGCGTAATGCGTGGGACAGGAATATTGATACTGCTTAACGTAAGAGTGCTAAATCGTGCGAATCGGTAAATAGAGAAAACTGATGTCCAGGAATACAAGAATATAATGAATAACAGTAACCTTGGACGAACGAATCCGCATGGTTTGGTTTCTTGGTTCAGAATACTTCCTCTAGTTTCAAAATACTCGTTAACAGATGTTTTTAATCAAAGATATCCGTAATATCGATAATTATCGTCTAGGAGGACGAGGTTACTTCAAAACATGCGACTGACACATAAAATTTGTTTATTTGTGTATACATATGTCATGTACATTCAAGAACACTCAATAGTGGAGACAGTGCGTATGTGATTTTTATTTAATCGCACACATAATTCAAGGAAAATTCATCCTCCATGTTTTGTTGTAGAAATAGTTGCGTTATATGTTTTATTTTCCGAAGAGGGAGTGGTTCAACGCATGTCTCTTTCTTTCTTTCTTCCGTTTTCCTCTCTCGTGAAGCGTCAAAATACGTAAATCCTCGAAAGCGAAGATATCCTTCGCCATAGGCTACAGGAGGGTGGCGTGAGGTGCCGGCGTGGTGGAGGGGATGGTGGAGGGGTAGGGGGTGAGAGAGGCGAGCGGCGGTTGCATCAGCCCGAGAAGACACGTGCGTGGGTTGCTGCAGCGGGCGCGCGCTAGGCGGGAACTCAGGCTCCGTCCGTCTGTGCGTCAGGAGTCCCCGCGCTGTTGCCAGGTCATTTGCACAAAAATAGTCGCGGACAATAGGTCAGATATCGTTGCATATATCTAGATTATCGCGAAGATTTGTTTTACATATTTAATAATTAAATAGTGTAATGTGCAAATTACCTTCAGTGATGGATTTAATTTTATTTTATTAGATTAAAATTAGTAGACATTAAAGAGATCTTGGGGTCCGAGAAAAACTATTCTCAAAGGTATGCGATGATGTTTCATAGCGTAAGTTTGCTTATTTTTTAGGTGTCCTTGATTAATTTTGTTGACTCGCCAATGTACAATTCTCGTCAAACGATGGTTTTTGCAGCAGGGGTCTTCCTCCATCTATGTCAGCAAAATGTCGGTTTTATGCCTTACATTTCCCGGAACCCCACCGCATCTCCGATTCCCTCACTCAAATGAGATGGTTCGGTAGAAAAGTCTCGTGGTTTGAATTCGACAGAAGATACAAAATAATATAGATCTTGTGAATATATCCCTAAATTTGAACAAATCCTTGAGAACTGTGTTTCATTTTTCTTGAAATTACATCCTCTTCATGGATAACTTACCTCATAAATTACTTCTGACTTACAAATAATTCTTTTATACAATGAAGAAAGCAATACTTTTTTTAGTTTAATCTCTCGCAAAACGTTGCACAGACGAAAGTTTTGTCATTTTCTTCACTCAGTTCAATTCAATTGGATGTGGAGCCTAAAGTGAAATACAGTTCTCAAAAGATCTGTCGAAATAAGTACACAAATAGTGGACCCAAGTAAAGATTATGCAGTCATTCTTACCAGTGAGTGGGTCCACCGTACCGTAAAAGCAGTAAATAACTTGTACAACACTACAGTATTTTTTTTTGAGGTATGCAAACGTAAACATATTAAAAATATTTGAGGATCAGGACGTTTATCGAAATTACAGAGCTGTATGTATACTCACGTGTGGGTCGGTTCATCAACTAATTGCAGTGCTTGCTGTCTTCATCGAGAGGAAAGTAGGGAGACATCGTTTGGGAGGCTGTTAAGAACTTACTACAATTCCAATTCAGTTTGAACTGAAAAACAAAATATACAAGAAATTAGACTATATAAAATGTGAGTTTACAATTCTTCTTAAATCCAACATATAATATTTATGATAATTCCTCTATTGTTTCAATTTATTGAGAATAACGAGGGAAAATTATATTTACAAAATGTTGCCTTTTAGAATAAAATCAGGCGATTTTATTGCTAATAAAGAAGTCTTGCCAAAAACCTTTCAACCACAATCCACATAATGTCTGTAATTACACCACGACCCATTATGATGTAATCGCTCTTTAATTAACAGTTGAAAGGATTTAGCAAGATATTTTTTTACAATGAGAAAAACATTTTTATGTTATTTGGTTGTACTATTGTGAATTTGAACGGAATTTTGAGTGAGATAATAATCCTGTTGAACTATGAGGCTTTCGTAACATGTTTACATGATAAATTTTAAAAACCTGAGTAAAGTGTTAATTATTGTATTGGTCCGTAATAAGACTTACGACCTTTTTATGGAGGAGTAACACTTATATTTACGTTTAATTACTCTGTTATGTTTCTTGTAATAATTAGTTACACTCGACGACGTCTTAAACCTAAAGAAAAAACTTTACAAAAAAAATTTCATCATAATTTTGAGTAAGTACTTGCAATTAAATGAGATAAGTTGGATAGCTTACAAAATCTGATAAAGTTTGATAATGGATACATTTTATGGAATTATGTAAAAAAATTTTGTTTTACTTATGAATCAGTATAGAATAATTACAACCTCATGAGGAAAGAGAATTTTGTCTCGAAACGTCGATTCATCATTGCATTTAATAAATAAATATATCATGTGTTGGTAATTTTTTTTTTATAATTCAATATGATTGTCTATGATAAATTATGTAAAGTGAAAAGTGACATTTGTATTATTGACAGACAATCAGAAACAAGGTGTTATATCTTAAATTATTTATTTATTTTTCTATGAATGGACATTAATAGTAGGAGAGTTGTAAACTAAAATCTCCTGAGGTATCCAGGTGGAAAAATATCACAGGAAACGAAGCAGTCGTAGATTTTCGCTTTCGTCCTTCGCGTCTCGTTCGATGCGACGTTCGTATGCGCATCTCGTCCGCTGCCGACATTTTTGCATCCAACGCGCGTTTGCCCTGTGCCGAAGCGCATGCTGATGTCAGACGAGCGACACGAGGTGGTGGGCATCGCCATAACACACGCAGATTCGCACCCTGGTTATGCACGCTATGGGACCATGTAAAAAGGAAGGCATTCGAGTGTTTCGAGAGATCGTTTTTAATTATAGTCATCTCTTTCGTGGAAACAATTGAACTACATAATTGAATACGCCTGAGACTTCAATTTTACTCTTAAATTGCTTTCATCTCTAGATTTATAGTAAGAAAACTGAAATGAGAGAAATATTAAAATATAGTCTAGCTGCCCTCTGAAAAGTTACCCAATTTGGGAGACCTGCCAACCTACCTTGATTCCCCCTATGTCGTATACTACTCGACTTAGTGATACTTTCAGAGTCTGTCCTTAAAATACTCTTTCTTATCCTTTGTAATGTAACGCAAAAGTAACATTCCTATTTATAAAATACATTGCGTGTATTATCCAAGAAATCTTAATTTATTAATCTACTTTCAACGAAATTCATTATACGGTAGTCTCTTTGTTGTTTCCATAGCGTTGGTACACCCGTTGGACTCCGTCATCTTGTTTTCTTAGTGCCCAAACTCTCGATAACTTAAGTATATGTAAGGGCTAACTTGAACCTTTCATCGACGGACCTGATCATAGGGCATTGAAGAAATGTGTAATGTTTACGTTTTAACCAAAAAATCAGAGAACTACTATAGGCCTAATTTAGAATGAAATAGAATAGTGAAAACGCCGAAATCTTTTCCATACATTTCACTGAGAAGGGCTCTAATGACCTTGATGTTGACGAGCCCTAAAGCCCCACAAAAAAAAACATTTCACTGAAATTCCAAAAAAGCTCTTCTTTATAGATAAGGAAAATTTCAAAATTTAATACTTGTAATTAATCGTCATTTACGTTCTAACTTTTTAGATGGGTTATTTACATTTTATACATTTATAATATTAAATAAATAAAGTGTTGTATAGCTCCGTGTTGTGACTTCAAAGTTCTTTTATCCTAGCGATTATTAGTATATTTACATAAAGTATTTAAAATGAATTTATGAACATTATTTCATGCTCTCTGTCAAAACATAAAGTATGCTTTTCTTAAATTGAAACTGTAGGGCTTGCCACATAAAGTATGTTCAGAATGATTTAATCATTTTGATCTTCCATCTCTTAGTTTCCTGCTCTTGATAGTAAGAACGGCACATTTAAACCAATCGATATCGAAATATTAATTCAGTTTGGTCCTGTAAGCATACGGATATTTTCATGTAACAGTTCATTGCATTCTGGTCACATACAATATCATCCACCGCTGATAACTGTGTTCGGAAAATCTACTTTATCACAGTGCCCACTGACCATCTTATATAATTCAGAACCTGGGTATGAATGTACACGCCGAAGAGATCGTGCCGTTAAGAGGAATAGTGCGAGTTTATACGACTGTGGGCATTGCCCCCGACGTGTCAACCGTCATGTGAAGTGACTGTGCTTTCATCCATACCAAAGAACCTCAAAGCCCTTTGTTTTGAATACAACACTCCTCATTTTCTTCCGTGTTGGGAAGAGGTATTTGAGTGCTTTTGATTAACTGGGCAACTCTCGCGTATCCGTGCGAGAACAAGATGGTGGTATTTTCGACTTCCATTGGTTTTATCATCGTGAGATCTGATTCTTCATTACCACATAAATGTCAATCATTTGTTCATCACAAATGTCAAGCAGTTGCTCAAAACAATAGTCTTAACCATTCCCCCCAAAACGCTTTTTCAATTTAATCCCTTTTATTTTTAAATTATTTATCGTAATAGTATTATAATATGTGTCCTGAATAATCTCAGTAAAGTCTGCGAAATAACTCTGCAACAGATACTTCTTCGCAGCCCAGCGTGGAAAAGCTGTAATACTGAGAGAAATGGGCAGTCAGAGGAAGTTTTATCTAGAGACTTGGCACTAACCATTCATAAACGTGGTTGGCTTATTTGTCCCACTGAAACGTTTTCAATATCCAGTTGCTTTGTCCCGATGAAATGTAGTTTTCTTTTCTAATTCTTTTGAATGAAATATAATTATCTAATCGCCATTGTTTGTTTATAAGAATCCAATTCATTAGGACTGGATGTTCCGTAGTGTTGCTGTGCAATATACGTACATTAGTATCTATAATCACCTTTTATCATTGCTTGAATAAAAAAAATTCTTTGACTGACAACTTGCGAATTGAAATAAATTACAATATATATTTATTAGGGTTGGAAATTGTCGCTTTTACTAGGGTTGGTAACAGGATCTAAGCCAAGTTTCATTTTGATATGACATCAGAGATAGAAATAGGTAACTAAATTCCAAAATCGAGTAGTTACTTTCCTATTATGGCATACGTATAGATTTCACTTGAAACTTCCCCATTCTGTTACGATACAATCTGCCTATTATCAGAAAGTAGTGATCTTACTCTGGTCTAGAAACCGCACATATCCTGTACGAATTCCTCATGTGCGTGGGTTGGCAGTGAGTGAGGATGGGGTCCTATGAACGACGTCATGATAACGTAGATGCGGTTTCTTTCGTCGCTGCAGGTCTCCCGGCGCCATCCGGCGATGCTATCGACGACACCTGTTGCTTCCCAGGACTCTTTCAAAGCAGGAGGCGCAAGCCATGCGGGGGATGGAAGCAAGATGTTGGTGGATAAAGGTTGTGTTCTAAGAGTACTAGTCTGTGGAGTATGGAGATTTCAATTGCGTCGTGGTGGAAGAGAAATGAATTACGAATCAGAATTAAAAGCTCATAACTTAATTTAAGTATCTACACATTTTAGTCAGCACAGTCTATTACTTTCGAGAGACACAGTTATATCATTGAAATGATAAGTCTCCAAACTCATAAGTAAACGTTTAATTAGCAATAACGATTAATTATAATTAATAAACATATTAATTACTTCCTCTTTGTTTAATTTAAAGTTTAGAAAAACGAGGATGGCTTAATATATCCAATACAAAAATATTGACGCGTAGTAAAAAATGCAATGTAATAAATTGAAATTTACTCAAAATAATACAATACGATGAAATTTTATGAGCTGAGTAAACGATAGGTGTTTAGAAAAATATTAAATCGGGTTTTGCGCGATTGATATATTAGAGTCATAAATGTATCGTGGTTATAGCACCTAGTATCATTGACAAATCACGGAGGCGTCATAAGAAGGTGAAAATAGAAACAATATATTTCATTATTTGAAAGCACGCTTGTGGTGTAAACACTCTGACGAGAAAAGCAATTGAAATATTGTTTCATTCTTTTTATTTATTACTTCTTTATGTTATTAAGATGTGGCGAGGTTCAGGTCATCAGACCTACTCTTCCTCCTAACCACATAATTTGTGCGAAGAAACTGGGAAGGAAAGATTTTTTTTTGTCGGGAATAAAAGGTGGTGTGGAGTAGATGAGGGGAGAATGTCATTCATCTGGGGTGCTTAACCATTGGCACGTGATTCAACCTCTACAAAGATGTAGCTCTAATGTAGAGAGACTGGATATGTGGCGAAGGTGGGGCGACGTTGCCGTGACAAGTATGTCGTCGATCAGATCGATAGCCTTTGGTCTTCTGGTCTCTTCGCGACGCGCCGCTGGCGTAATAGGGGCGGGGTCTTCATTACGAGGCAGAGAACGTCGCATGGCTCAGTCGACCGCCTCCCGCGAAGAAGCGTTTATTCACCTGCGATACAAGTGCGACGTTCACGGCACCCATGATGAACAGGATAAACTGTTCAGCTATGGAACTTATGCAGGATATCTGCCTGTGCTCGAGAACATGGATATAATGAGGAGGAAAATACAATAATAGGGGAGAGTTGGGTAATTGAAGGAAAATTGGTAATTATGCATATAGCATTACAAACAATCAAATTCTTATTTATTACATTGATGCATTTGTTACCTGACTAAAAGCGCGACAGTATCTACACTAACATTATAAAGTGTCATGTACCCTCAAAAACAAAACTGGCAAGCATGAGGTGGTAACGAATTGGAAGGAGTAATGACGTGTATTCTTATATCAGTTAGTTAAAGCTAAGTAGTTTCACTGACTATATTTATGGTTTAGCTATCTAAAGTATATCCAAAATATGAAAGTAATGATAAATCTTCTCTAAAAATAGTTGTGAATACGCCTCCGAAATTATCCCCAAAAAATATTTGCAATAAGATTTAAGACATAATTAACAACAAAAATATACTTGAAGTTCGCTATCTCGTGTTGTCTAGCGAAAAACCTATTAATAAAAAGCATATTAGAGAATCGAAATATTTAATTTAAATAATTGAAGAAACAGATTAAATAATAAATCAGATATTTGTAAGAATTGTCTCAAAATCAAATGTTGTGAAGTATTAGATAATGAGTTAGGTTTTCTTTCAAAAAGTATCTGAAATTATTTTTTTGGAACACAATCAATGATCAGAAACATTTTGAATACCGCAGTCTACTAACTTATTTTTGATAACGACCAAAAAAGATATTGAAAAAAATTGTTCTATTTAATATACCAAAAGTATGGATGTCTTTAGAATCGTAACGAAAAGTTTAATTGTTTATTTAATCAGACCAAAATCAAAAGAGATTATGTGTAACGTGTCGATGATAAGTACCGTGTCCAACACTTGATTGGGCATCAATTACATCAGAGATATGATTTTCCTTTCTACTACTCATTTCCTGTTTGTCAAATATGATTCTAATCAATTCAACATTCTAATATTTATGCGGTTTTTCTTCAACGGAAGAGCAACTGAAGAATTTAATATAAAAAATTGGTCTTATTTGTATATAAACAAACATTTCAATTCATATATTAACGTAGGCTTCAGCGGCCGAAGTCAGTATGAACATGTATGTCCGGGGCAAACCGCGTCTTAGTAGATACAACTACTAACGTTTCGGTCATAGAGAAGCGGCCTTCCTCAGGGCAATGTCAGAGGTGTACAGACCTAAGTCGCTGTCGTACTATGCGAGCAGAGATATTTCAATTCATGTCCGGATTTGTTTCGTACGGGGAAAGTTTTCTCGCGGTCCACTGCTTTAAAGGGTAATCTTTAAATTAGCCTGTCATAACTGCATTCATATTGGTTTTGATATGAAGTGGCTCATGATACAGAAGCACGTGTGTCACATTTGTAGAAGTAAGGTCAATGTGCTAAAAAAAGCTAAATAAATAAGTTAACATTGTCAGAAACGCAGTTGCAAACTACATGATCACGTGGGGGATAATAAACTACGACACTCTCCGTAAACAAGCAAGGGACCATCCCATTAATTCCGATCAAGGATCCAAGAAAAGTGGTGGATTTAATATTTAATAAATACGTAGTTATCCATTTATTATTTCAAAATGAATTATAGATATTATGTGCAGTTAAAATTCGTGATTAATACTAACAAAAGAATTAATGCCATTTCCGCCGAAGGAAAATCTGTCATAACCCGAGAGAAAACCGGAAAGAAACTCGGGCCAGGATGGGGCAACAGAGATAATGAACACAACTGCGTGCAGTTAGAAATAAACTATTATAAATAAATAGCATGAAAGAAACATGACAAAAGGAATTTAATCATTATCTAGAGTACTATAAAAATAGCAAATTAAAGTATGAGAGGAATCAACATCACTTACATCATCCGAAATGTTACGAAAAACAATATTTATTGGGATGTTTCAACTCTCATTAACTTTTCTTATTAAAATCGGTAAGTTATATTTCCAAGGTGACAAATGGATATATTTTATTTGCTAATCGGAAAACCAGTCAGGAAAACTGTATTTAAGAAGCGAGAGATAGCTATATGTTTTGCCTTTTTTGGGTTCACAGCCTGGGTTATGTTGACGTTGGATAGGTGGATCTCTTGGCGTTGTACGCCTTGGCCTAACGCAACACACAGCCTCCGAGTCCGTCGCTAAAAGCGGCAGACATTGTTTGCTCTTTTACTTCGAGAGTTTCACTTTCCATTAGTCACCAACCGCAGGAGTCCACCGTTAAACTATGGGTTCGGTAAAGGAGCACGTGGTTTCGATGTAGCTCATATATTACATGCTTTTAAATCTAATTCAAAGACGTTTACCCATTATGATATAATATTCACCATATTTAATTAAAAATTATTCTAGTTCGAATGTTTCTCCTAGTTAACGTCCTAAAAAAATAATTTAGAAAAAAATTGTCTCGAGACCTAGCAATGGACCAGCGTTTATTTTCACACCCGCATATGGTTGAAAAAAGTATTTTTTTAAAAAATATATTGGATGTAAGATACGGGTGTTAAACGTTTGAAAGGAAATCACTAAACTAAAACCTCGAGGAATTACACCAGAATTATTTTTTTTACCATTGTAGATATATTATTTTGCTTTTAGTTGTTCTGTATCATAAGAATTAACGATAATAATGGCCAAGTTTATTGATGTTTCCCTCCTGTGTTCATAAACACCATACGCAAAAACACATCATCGTTTAGTGATTAATGTTTTTGCACAGTGACTGGGGACAATGTAGCGTGTTTGCAGAATCCCCAGAAGCTCATCATAGCATCGCGTGATTAGAAAATTGCGTCTCCATCCACAAATTATATCTCGAGTTCCCAATCATGTAATGAGAATTTATTACACCGCATCACGACTCACGATTCATCCCGTTGACCCTGAACTACAAACCGAAGCCAAGCGTCTCCCACTTCCCCGCAACCCCTGCTCATGTCATCGTGTCTTCCGCTTTCGTCGCGGAGCACGAGTCATCTCGAACCCACCCTCTTCCCCCACCCCCGCCTTCACGTTTCCTTCACGACGGCATGAAGAGGAGGGACCACCGGGGGTCATGGACCTGTTTATCTCCACGCGGGGCCGCTTTCAATTTTTTTCCTTCCCTCATCTCACTTAGTCACCATCAGCAGCGCAACGGTGGAGGCGCCGGGCGGCTGTTGCTGGGTGCGGTGGGTGATTGGTAGGAAGAGTGGGATGGTTGGTGTGAAAGGGGATGAGGAGAGGGAGAGTATAGCAGGTTTTGAGGAGGAGGGGGATGCAACCTGCAAATGCGGGATGAGTCACCAGCGCGGCTCACGGCGATGTTGATGTTTCTTTCGTCGTTTCCTACCTCGTCCGTTCCTCCTGTTCCACTGCAGAGAATATAGGAGAAGTCTTTGTTAACTCAATATTGAAGGGGTGTTTCGGTTGACCACATACAATAATAACCGCTTTATGAATCATTGAGTCAAAATGTTTTCGCGTTAAGCCTTGAAATTTAAAATAAATTTAAATTATTTTCTACACAATAATTTGTTTTGGAATTTTTTGAAAAATCTCGATAAACGTCCCAATTTTACGATAACGTGGAGCAATCAGAATACTTCAAGAAAATGTTGTGGTCCCTTCTAATATTTGGGATGGGGAAGAGTTCAGTTTCCTCGTTTACCAAAATGATGTACTTGTCGCTCACCAGATACCTCTGAATGAGATAGGAATTGTGAAGACCTCCAACAACTAACCATATACTCCAGAACTTTAATAACATTCGGTTACGTCTCCCGTTCGCTCTGCTTCCCGCTCTACTTCATCATACCATTAACAAATTCATTTTTGCTTCCCTCTTGACTTTTCCAATTTAATTAATACATTATCTTCACCTTAAGTCATAGAATTCTAGTGAGGTGTATTGCTTCACCAAAATATTCAAACTGTACACTGTACGTACTACGAGGTAACACTATTCTTGACAAAATCGTTCATACCTGTTCCTTTTTATATTGTTCAGATATGTCATTTTCCACCAGACCTAGTCAACATTTGATCATTCAGAGTATTGTTTTAATACATGTTGTGTAGTAATAAGTTTTTTAAAAAAATTTTCAGTTCGATTTTAATATATTCCCTGAAGAACGATACTAAGGCAGGAAACGTATTTCAAAGAACCAGAAAGTCAATTATTCCTCACTATTATCTTACAATTTGTTGTATACTTGTATTTTTTGCCTCTTTTTGCAAATTTTCTCCAACCCGAGGATAATCCCGCAGTTGCTTCTATCCTCTCCACCAACGCAAACAAAACTACCAACTCCATGAGAAGCAACATTACCACAAAGTACTAACAACCGCAATAACTAGAACCAATAAAACGCAACTAAATAGCACTGAACTCCATTTCTTCTTTGGTTGTTAGTGACGCTGCATAATTGTCGTTTCATGCGGGTAATTGGCGCGGCTCAAGATCACCTGCTCTCGAGTCAGTCACTCGCTCTCACAGCGAGACGCTCACGTGCAGACAAACAGACGTCCACTAATTCTCAACCCGGAAGGAAGATTATTCTCGTTTAGAATTACATACAAGACATGAACGACGTGGAGTCGTTTTGTAGTGGGTTTTTTTTTTCACTTGAACGTACGAATAAAAATGAATGACTTGTTTTCAAGTATTCAGCAAATATTTACGGGATATAATATTTAATTTATTTATTTTATGCCATTTGGCGATGTTCAGGCCATGAGGCCTGCTCTTCCACTTGCGAAAAACATGGATAAGGAAAATGGGAAGGGGAGATGTTGGGTTGCCAGGGAACTTATGGTACCGAACTGACATTTATCAGGAATAGACGAGGGAAACCCCAGCTGAAAACCTCACCTAGTTCGGCCGAGCAGGGTTTGAACCCACGCTCTACCATTCAGCGGGATTGTGGAATCGGAGACTCTACCACTAGAGCACCACCGTAGTTTTGGTCACTAAAAAACTTTACCAGGTTGCCAACATTTCGACTTTTCAAGAATTCAAGAGATCGAAGTTGAAATACGTAAGGAATTCTTCCTCAGTTCAACAGACATGAAACTTCTATGCTAATTCTGAACTGAAACCAGGACTGCGCACCGTAGATGAAACAGCTACGAAATTGCTGTCACCAATTTTTTAAAAGTGAAATAAGATAAAAAAACGAAGTGTTTTGATTGATTTATAAAAAAAGTATTTTTAAGTAATTGACCCATCGGGCAATTATTTAAATAAAAAAGTAAATAATGATCATCGTAGCAGCAGCAATAGAGTATTCTGTCAATTCCAATCTAAGCACTGAAAGGAAAACCGGATTATTCTTAGTTGAAGTTGTTGTAATGGATGATGTGGATCGGTTCGAATCTCCTTACACATAGTTCTATGGTTTATCTGGGTCATGATTCACAAATAAATAATTGAACAATCTTAATTGGATGTGTACTGAATTATATCTGGTAAATATACTTCAAAATCAATCTATATAACAATCCATCAAGAACTCTTTAATTAATCGCTGACAAGATGTATGTTGTGCCGAAAATCAATTACGTTTTCATAACTTGTTGACATTGAATTACATGTTGCACGCAACTGAAAATTGTATTACCAATTTAAATACAATTTTGCACCACTAACAGGGAAAATAATCTCCCTGTACCTACACTGTCTTATAAGAACATTTTTCTGAGATGAAGATTATAATTCCAACTTTCCCTTTTTTTGCTCCAAGCACATCTTTGTTGATGAAATTCTTCTGACGTCGAATTTTTTACTTTACGCATTAATACAATTACAGTCCATTAGAAAGCTTTTTAATTCTAAAACAAATAATTAAGTATCATTTAGTACTCGTTATTACGTCTTTTAAATATATAGTAACTTCTATTAAAATTGACCAAGTATTCTTACCACGGATTCTTCTTAAGAATGTTTAGGGTGGAGATGTAACTCTAAATGCATCTTGACCTATACAAACCCAAAAACTCACCATAACCATCAAGTATGAGTAACCCATATTTAAATCAAATATGATACGTTATCTCTCAGAAAGTGGGAGAATACTTCTGACAAACATATTAACGTATCCTCCTAGACTGGTATTTACTGTGGAATTAGTACTATATAATTTCGGTGAAATACAGTTAGTCGTTACGTATTGAAGATAAATGGTACTTACTATAATTTGATGTCAAAATAATCCGAATTATTGGGGACCCGGAAGGAAGGATAAAGCTTATGCGTGGAATTATGGTTCCTCCTCAAATACACCGTGGGGAAGGATTCATACAGCAACAGGAATTAAGGCTGCGACCGCAAACCCGAGTGCGGTGTTATAATGCTTCTTATTTGTGGCTTCTTTCCTAGAATTAGGAAGTAACGTTATGCGATCGACTGGCTTTTGTATGTCCCCAGTTTCTTTCGGACTTGATTGTGTGTGGAAGCTACAGGTGAGTTTAATAACCAACCAAAGCATCTGGGTGTGTTCGAGAGAGTTAATTTTGCGGTTATGGGTGTTTCTTCTTGACCGGAGTTATTTTGTATTCAGTATTTGAGGTACTTGAGTCATGTATTTCGATAAATTAGACAAGTTAATGGTGTGTTTAAAATTTGCAGTGAAGAGATCAGGTCACCTGTTCTTCCCAGTACTAAAAAAAAAGATGTTTTCGAAATATTGAGATTGATCTTTTGAAATATTCCAGTAATTTACAACTTTCTATTATTATATTACTATTATGAGAGTATTTTTTGTTTGGGAGATTAGTAATTAATAATCTTTTTAATTTTTCCATATTGATATCAGGTTCTGATATAAAACTTTATTAAGGCAATTTAATTTGTAATATTTTTATTTGTCATTGGTTATTCCCTTTAATAAATGTTATATATTTTTGTCTGTTTTTTTTACATTTATCTTAATGGAAGTTAATGGAAGTTTCACTATGAATTCAATTAATGGAAGATAGTGAGCGTTTAGTTTCCTGGTACAATATGTTAAAATTATACGCATACATCATAGTCCATTATGATTTATTCCTAGTTTGAATACATGATGAGGTATTGCCCTTGTAATTGGCACCTGTAACCCAAAACCGACCCAGTCTCACGCGTTTCGTGTTGTTAATAGGACACGTCCTCAATGGGGATAAGTCGCTGCTTCCTGCAATTGCGTGTTCGAATGAAGTCGTTTCTCATGTGCGAAACCACTGCCAAAATTAGATTATTCGTCATCTCAGGATTTGCGGTCGCTGCTGGTCACAGTTTTTTTTACAGGTTCACCTCTCTCCGGTGGGAAATCAGGTTCCTGCACTTTAGGGTCAGACTGAATATTTTTGTTTTTTCAGTGAGATTTTCAGCTATGACTTTTTCGGGAAGATGGTGCTTTTGAGTTCTTGATTACTGTACTCCGGAAAGTTTTACTTGTCCTCGACATGAGTTTCTCCCCCATTGTCTGTATGGGTTGGGTATTTCGTTATGCTGTTATCTTCTTCCGAGCAAAAGATGGTAGGAGGAGGAAACATCATATCCTACCAAACTTAACTTCCACACCCTTGCTTAGGAGTTCCATCTTCTTTACCCTCCTTCTGATATTCTGACCTACCTATTCCCATGAGATGTTTTTTTCCACTTCTACTCATATTTCTTTTGTTTAATGATGTTTGCATGCGTGGGAGTTTTGTATTGATATTTGTTAATTTTTATGGAATGTCTTCTTATGACGTGGGGTCGATCTTCCTCTCGCTGTAATGTAATATCCGCGTATAAACTTGTCTGTCCGGGACAAACCGCGTCTTGGTAGTTGTATCTACTAAGACGCGGTTTTGTCCTGGACAGACAAGTTCATACTGACTCCGGCCGCGGAAGCCTACGTTTATAATATCCGTGTGTTCCTTTATTGTTTTGTTTTTCGGTAGTTTTGGTTTCATTTAGTGATAGAAAATATACTCAATCACTCGTGCGTACAAACTGCCTTTCGTCACTGTACGGACTTGGGCTCTTTTAAAGCCAAGTAATGGAAATATGGAATCCAACGATAACTTCCAAAATAGTCAAAGAGAGTTTCAAGTGGATCCTACTTCGATGTCAAATGTAGAAGGAATTTAAAATTAGGATAAGAAGTTATATTCTAACACGATACTCGAATGTTACTCTTTCTTGAACTGTAGTTGAGCCGTTTTTTCAATAAAACATGACATATATTCTTCTGATCAGTCTTTTGTAAAAAAAAAGAAAATTAAAGACAGATTTGAATAAATTTGAGGAAATTTCGTTTAAGGAAGTCGAGCGGATCACAAATCAACCCACAACTCCCATCCACAGCGTGGCATCTTTATTGGGTCTGAATAGAGAATTACGCTAAGAAAATCATAAAATTTGAGGTAAAACATTAATCATACATTCAGACATCATAAGGAGTGGTAAATATAGTCTTCTATCAAGTGACACACTTGACAATTTTACATTTGATTTAATTATATTCCAAATTAAAGTAGATGATGCAATCGTGTAGATGTAAAGAATTGTTGAAGCGCTGTGCTAGATAGTGGGGCGGGTTTTCAAGTTCATTGTGTCACGATAGTTGGATGAGTAAATTCAAACATATACTATGCTGGCGATAACTATACTGCTCGTAAAATTACGCATGTGCTATAATGAATATCAATAACGTCGAAACAACTCATGTTTGTCACTGATTATTCGTTTAACGGTTTAGCGTAAAGTAAAAAAACATCTTCAGATACCTGTTTCTCTTTTGGAGTAGATTTCACATTAAGTTTTAGTTTGCGTTGAAAGTATATCAATATTTTGCCCTCAGTATATTTTATATATTCCAAATAGTCTAGAACAGTCAGCAGCAACTTTTCTTTTAAAGAGGGGTCCATTCCTTTGTAAGCGAAATACAGAAAGCCGCGTTGATTATCTAAATATAACATTTAATAACAAAAATTCTTCATATACTTCCAAATACACCAAAATCAGAACCTCATATTTTATATAATATGTGCTGAATATTTCTCCTCAACACAACGTTGTCAAGGATGGGTCATAAATTAGACTTAAGAAGTTCTCAAGAATCTCTTAATATTTCTTGCCTTAATACATTTAGGTAAAGGAATACATAGTCAATAGACTTGATCGGCTGAAGTGCAACAGTGTACAAATAAATTAATTATTTCGGTTTTTTTAATATTTGTGGATAAGAAGAATTCAATGCTTATAAACCGCATTCACTTCAGGGTCCTGGGTTGAAGAATACTGATCTATATACGACGTTCTAAATTGATTTTATTTACAAAATAAAAAAACTCGTTCGAGGGAAATATGTTTTGAGATGTTGAAATATTTCGTTGATTAAATATAATAGTCTTCCAAGTTTAGTTACCGAAACGATTGGAATGATACCGTGAATGACATACAGAATTCTTTTAATAAATAACATTTTAATAGTAAACACAAATACGTGTATTCCGCATGATGATGATTATCTTACGTATTAGTCAATCCACCCCAACACTTCAGCTTTCTCTGCAGTTGAAGATTAGGAAACACCCGCACAATGACGCATTTAGATGATAGCACACTTCGGTGCAATACATTAAACGACGAAAAGGTGTCACCATTGTGATATTTGCATGAAACTTAAGTGCTATTTGAGCTTGCGATGATTCATAAGTTCGACTCTATGATTCAGAATTTCCGTGATACTAGAGAAACTTGCTCGTATTATTTACTAAATATTGGGATGACGGTTAATTGCTTGAATGGCAATGATGAGGTAAAACTAAGGGGATCCATAATTACATACTTTTTTCCACTAATTACCTATATCGTTCATATTAATCGCTGGCAATGGTTGTTCCCAAGGTTTCGTCGATTTATCTGGTTGTATTAAGGTTTCAGAAAGCCTTGATGACAATGTAAATTATTGGAATTCATAATACACTTGTTTTTTGTTTTTTTTAAATCGCTGAAACACTCGAATGATCCCATTCGGAAGGAGACCACGAAACTTTGGACTTTTTCATCCCAAGATACGAACCGACATTCTGTGAATGTCATCGTTAGAGACGTTCCAATCGTTACCAATCTATACCAAAGAGACTTCTTGAGTTCTCGAGAAATATTCCAGATCCATAAATACATACAATTATTACTTACGTAAAAGATATAATCCGTTGAATTAAAATTTGATAACATTATTAAGAGAATAACAATGCATGTTTTTCCATACATTGACGAGAGTATTTGTCGCGGAACATGGTCTCGCTATTTGGGAATAAATTGGACGGATTTTCAATCTGTACCCCGAAAATATTCGCACCAGCAGAAACGAAACTGGTTTGACTACTCATCATTTCTTTTCGTATTTATTGCATATGTATAGAATAGAAAAGCCGACCGTCGCGTTTCTGTAGTGTGAAATTAGGGGTGAGACCCGACCGGCTCTCTTGATGTAACTCTTGTCATTTAAGTACACCCTACACAATATGCGCCGGTATATCTCGTCAACAAAAACAAAGAACTTGTGTCACAGGATAATAATTCCTCAAAAAATACTAACAAGAGAGCATATTTATTAAGAAATAAATGTAACTTATTGATATAAATTATTCAAAATAATATTTCCTCTCTTTCTAGAAACTGATTGTACTCTTCTTTCCTTTCTTTTTTTCATTTCCCTTTGTGAAATAATCAATCGTTCACTTTCGTACCATGTATAAGATTAATTCGTCTTCGATGAATTCTTCGTTATCTTGTTTGTATTTATCTATCAACTGTACACGATNTTTTCTCTCTTTCTAGAAACTGATTGTACTCTTCTTTCCTTTCTTTTTTTCATTTCCCTTTGTGAAATAATCAATCGTTAACTTTCGTACCATGTATAAGATTAATTCGTCTTCGATGAATTCTTCGTTATCTTGTTTGTATTTATCTATCAACTGTACACGATCCTAGATTCTTACTATAAAAATAATTATTACATTATTACACTTCAAATAATATGATAAAATGTCTACCCTGAGTTATAGAAATCTTGTTAGGTTTTTGATCATGTCAATTTTATCTACTTCTGTCGCGATATATGACATACACAATACTCTTTTTAATATTTATTTTTCCCCCAATGTTTGATGTTTGTCTCGAGGTGGGAAGTTCACAGCAAGGACTTTACAGTTACGGTAGAGTATTCAGAAAGGATATTCGCTGTTTTCCTCTTTGCTCTTAATACGATAAGTGTAGATTTTAGAGGAAGTATTATCCTAATGCCCTGCATTATCATGACTTTGTATTTATGATTTTTACTATAGTGAATCATCCAGCAAAACCAATGAAATAGTATTGGTTTCTGTTTTAAGGAGTGACTGTGGATTATAATAAATACTTAGAAAAGAACATGCTTCATATATCATTTTTAATTCTTAAAATTTGATTTTTCAATTTTGAAAAAAAAGTTTTTTTGATTATAAGATTTTAATTTTTAATTATAATAAATTAAGGAGGCATCCTAAATCCGAAAATAGGTAAAATCGAACGTTTTAGGAGCTGAGTCATACAGGTTTAAATTGACGTGGCACTACATTATTTTAAAAATTAATCTCACTTTCGTCCTTTCATTCGTAGTAAGATAATTTAAATAATACGATGTATCATTAGCCCCAAATTGTTTTATCCTTTATAAATATACTGTTTGAATGGGGTGGTGCACATTTTTCAAGTTTTATTATTATTATTATTAATATTCAGGTATTATGGTAGTTCAAACGACTTTGTTTTACCAATTAATAGTTTGAAATTAATTAAATTTTAAACATAAAGAATTCAATCGGTAGTTTAATTAGTTATCCATAGTTTACTCATATGCGCTTTTATATGTTTTTAATGCAAAGTTACGAGGTATATTACAAATGTTGTAGTGGCTTTACACCGTAAAGGAGGTCAGTAAAATGACGCGGCAAAAGACTAAATATGTCAAGAACTAAATTGTAAATGAGCCTTGTAGTGAATTAGAAATTGGCAAGTCAATTAACAGTTTTTGGTCAAATAAATATAAAAAATAAGTGATTCAGACATTTATTTCGTAGCGTGATAAATAATTAGAAAATAAATAAATAAATTTAGTGTCAAAAAAGCAGTACAAACTGCGTATGACCACGTGGAGGACAATAAACTAATTTACTCTCCGGAAGCAAGCAAGGGACCATCCCATCAATTCCGATCAAGGGCCCTAAGGCAGAGGC
>NNCF01126527.1:624909-637923 GCA_002313205.1 Laupala kohalensis
TATATGTGATAACTATTTCAAAGATTTGTAGAATATATGTAGGAGTACTTTGTTGATTTTTTTCGAGTCAATATGCAGTGTGTGTAAATCTCGTTTCATAAGGAAACTTGATATTGGGTTAACTTAAGTATTTATGACTTTCGAAATTTTAATCATCATTAATAGTTCAAAATTATTAATGGCAAAAAAATAATTATTTACTTGTGGGAAATTGCAAAGCTTATTCTTGCTTTAGAACACGATTTGTAAGTTTTTGTTTCTTTAGATATTTGTTTCAATGAAACATTAACACATTACGAAAATGAGTTTGACAATATCTACTCCAGACCTCTAGTTCATTTTGTAGAACTAGCTAAAAATAATCATTGATTTATCTTCAAGAACTGTAGATATTTTATTATTCATACACCTTGGATCTCCGTCAGGTGTCATCTCCAGTCCATATTTTGTCGGGGGTTTAAGGCTTGAATATTGAAAGTGCCTTGCAATTATTGATTATTAATAATTTATAATTTAACACTGCATGTTCTTTATAGATGTCCCCTCCAAAATAAATAAATAAAATAAGAAGGAAATAACTAAGTAAATTAACTACGAGAATAACAAAAGGCAAGTTCACTGTTGAACAAAGGCACTGACTTTTTAATGAACAGAATGAGAAATTGTAGGCATAAAATATAAATACATGAAATGTATATAACACTCGTCCATTAGTCAGTTATTCTGGTATTACAAATTAAATAAAGCTTATGAAGTCTGTAACAAGACTGAGCGTATGTTAAAGCGGCTGGTTGCTTACTCACGAGTTCAGATGTATTCCACTTTGTGGTTCCTGTTTCACTGTTAGTAGAAATTAGAGGTCATCAGACACAACTAAAAATATACACTATCGCTTGAATAACACTTTACACATTTACACTTTTAACGTTTGATTTCTATATCACTAATGGGTAAAGTTAAGATCAGACGATGACATTTGCGAACAATATTGGGACGTTGAAACAGTTAACATCTGAGCGAATAATCGGGCGATAAAGTATGATACAGTCTTAACGAGGCTCGAGATAAATATTTGGTTTACTCTTATAATTGAAGAGCGATAGTTCTACAGGTTTCTGGCGACTGAGCGCGATGAATTTACATTTGTATTGTTGTATTTGTAAATGGTAAATGTAACGTGTTCATATGTTCATTTGTTAGTTTCTAGAACATAAATATGTAGCATTCTGCTACACATACATAACGAAAAGCTAGCAGAAAAACAATGTGGAATTGATATTTAACAACTGCAAATTGTAACGGAAATTTGATGCTAATTATTTGCTCCTGTGCTAATTATTATGTGCTAAAAACAGAGGTTTTTGATTTTGGGAAAAATTACATGCTGCTATCTTATTGATTATATATGATCATGGGATATAAAATAGGGTTAGGAGTTTTGCGTGCGTACCTTTTTTCTAAACTAGTAAACTAAAGCTGCTCGGAAAGATACCGCAGTGTGGAATTTTTTCTCTAGATGAGAAATAAGCCATTTTTCAGATCGCTTTTTTTTTTGCCTTTTTTTGGTACCTTTATCCCTTTTTCTCCCAACCGTGCACATAATCCCCTTTCCCCACTTTTACTGCAGCTATTCAATAATCTTCGCGCATTTTATCATTTATAAGAGATATGATATTTTATTCCATTTTTATATGGTTTCGAATTAATATCGATTATTTATTTACTTTTAATTAATGTTTCCTCAGCTTTCAGTAAACATACAAATTGTAAACTTATCTTTTTCAATAAACGCGGGTATCTGACTGCAGCTATTGAATGATTGGAATAATAAAGTCTGGAAAATAAAAACAATGAAATACTATGTTTACTTCCTATTTTTTCCTTCTCCTTTTTGTACTTTATATACTTATTTATATCTCAATGAATTAGAATAGGAGCAATATGATTTCTCGAACTAGTTGAGCAAAATATCGCCTTTCCCCATTATTTTAGCATAATTTTCCTTCCTTTTTGATATAAAATTTCCACCTAAAAATCCTGACCCTGCCAATATATATATATATATATATATATATATATATATATATATATATATATATATATGGCTTATACATATAGATAGTAAGAAATATATGAAAATGAAAATATGCAAATAATGACACTCAAGACGAATTTGGGAAATATGTTCATCTCGCAAAATGAAGCCGAAAAACATCCAATTCAAAAGAGCCTTGAAAAGTAATTTTTTTATAAGTTTTAATTCATAAGGTAGTATGCAGGGATAATAGTGGGGTTGTATGCAAAGAAATGCTGGTTCTGTCGNGGTCTCATCAACAATAAATGCTTTCGACGCTATCATACGAGGGTTTTCTTTCTTTCGAAAAAAATATTTTAATTATTTTTCCCCTCATATTTTTGGCGTTTTTACGTTCATTTTACTGATTTTGAAGTATGAATTTAAAAAAATTAAGGAAGTACATGTGATAGAAGGAGATGAGAGCAGTGGCGGATCTAGACCGTAATCAAGGGGGGAGGCTAAATTTTATAAATATTATTATAAATATTATTATAAGCATTATTATAAACATCGTTATAAACATTACTATAAATATTATAAATAAGTATTATAAATATTATTTTAACTATTACTATTAATATTATAGCGATTTTGTATTTTAATATAATACATCAATTCATCAAACAGATAATTAACAATACATTAAATAGTGACCNTCATTAAATAGTGACCCAATTCATTATTTGCCATATAACCCCCGTAGCACCCCCACCCCCATAGATCCACCACTGGATAAGAATTCTGAAACCCACAACAATTAAACATAGGATTCGCCGTGGTTTGATGTAACATAACTGATCTCTGAACTTCCGCACGTACGCAATAGTCACAGAAGAGAGGGATGAGCGTAAGACGAAGGACCTCAGTGCAGGTGGCCACGCTGTCGGGGTGTTATAATGGAAGAGAAGAGACCACCCACGAAGACGAAGAGCGGGTGGGTGAATTCACGAAGATGCTGACAGTAGTTCTGATAATTTACGAGGGTTCTTCCAGAAAATTACATTTCTGGGTTTGGTTTCAGATTTCACAGTGCTTTGTGTCGTCCACAAAGGAAGTAAGTCCGTCGTTTAGAGAACGATTCATTATGCTATTCGGAGAGAAAAATGTCGGAATGATTATTTGTTTCCGGAAGCGAGGATATATTTCGGAAATTAGATTATGACAAAACTATTTTAACCATTACACGACATAACTGACATGTAATGTAGCATTGATAATTTGATACATTAGTTGACAAATACAGTTACAAATTGAGCGGTTACATTCCATCGTTTTTCATCGTACAGATCCAGTATTCTCTCATCCTTCAGTAAAGTCCTGCTTTGTTTACTAATCTTCATTCAACTTTCTATCAACAAAAGGAACAGGAATTATCCGTGTTTCGTCACAAGAAAATTCGTTTTCCTAATCCGAACCCCCCCACCCCCAATCAAGAAAATTGATATGGAAAGAAGGAACTCTGCGGAAGCACCCGCAGACTCCAGAAGACGAATTTATTAAAAAATATTCAATGACGGTTTTCACGTTTAGGCAGAATTATGGACATTTTCCAGTTACCGTGCTTAAAATTTACGGAGAAAAATGTCCATTCCATTCATGTTGTAAACGGAAAACGTTAAAAATCTCGTGGTTCTAAAATTTTCCTTATACATTTTAGTAGAAAAGTATGCATAGAATGTTAAACATTATGCTAGAAAAGTACTAGCAACTTCAAAAAATACATTAACATGCCACTTTGGCAAGACAGTTTTACAATACTTCTCTATGTGAAGGGCGTGTCACAAATTTAACCTCTACTAAAAATAGAGTTGTTGTCAGTATTATCTTCATCAACTCTGTCTCATAAAATGTATGAAATATTAACGTCCATAAATGAACCTCCATCCATCTTTCGAACAAGACAAAAAATACGATCTCCAATCAACATTTGTTCTAAGGGAACCGATTTCCCACGGAAATATTTACCATCGTGATAAAAAGAAGTTCTGTGAGGTGGTCGTACTGTATGAAATATCGCACGCACAACGAGGGGTAAATGCAAACTCGACAAGGTTGGGGAGTTTTGGAACTGAAAAAAGAGGACGGGACAGGTGTCATGTGCTGTCAACAAGTAGATCAAATAGTGCTCGGAAGTAATTTTGTTAACAATTCTAATTCTCTGAAGAATTGCACTGTACGTAAGCACTTTTGCGTGAAACAGAGTATTCACAGTCAGGTAGATAACGCTTTGACTGTCAAGAATATTAAATTGAAAACATTAAAACCTTTATAACTGAAGCATTGATTGTGTGTGTCTAAATCAACGCATATGTTCAACTGTTAAAATCTCAGTAAAGTAACCAGTGAAAACAGTCCAATTTCACACTAAGATTTTTTAAGTCCTCGGCCGCACCAAACGGTGTCTCACTGTCAGACACCATATAATTGCGTACCTACAGGAATAAGAAACCAAACACCAAATGATTACAATATATTCTCTGCGTAATTTGAGTGGGGTTATAACCAAATGAGAATACTCAAAAACATTTATAATTAGGTCTATTCAAAATCAGTATTCTACTCGCCAAGTATTAATATTGAGACTCAAATAACCTCCCATGACATTATTGTATCTCTGTGACGAGACGCCACTCCATTACTAAGATTAAACGGAATTTCTCTCGAACTTATTTGTTCTGCTGAATGATGCGTAGATGGATTTTAAACTGATTTTAAAAATTGAGAGTAAGAATTCATCTGATATTGCAGAGACGAAAACTCGGATTTAAATATTCCGACTACTATCTCTGAAGATAAATGTCTTCTTGAACGTGAATTACAGCTTGGTTTCGCAAAGAGAAAGAGAAAAGAAAACTACGGAAAGAATATATTACAGAGGATAAGGAGGAGGAAGTTGAAAGACGTAAGACAATGCATTCCTTTCCGTGTTTGTATTGTCCGTCAGCGTATTGTTTGTAGCGTATGAATTAATCGAGTAATTTAACAAGATTGTCTCTTGCTGTGTAGAATAGAATAGTCTTGGCTTCGCGAAGGAACGATGTAATCTTCAAATGAAACGCATTGTTGCGTAATGTCTAAACAGTACAAGTTAATTCATTTACCTCTCAATGAGTAATGTAAATACAGAACGCGATGGGTACTAGAATGGGTAAGTATTGGGGACGATGTGGAGTGTCAGTTTATCGCTGAGCGCATCACCCCATTATCGTGTTTGTCTGCATTAAAAATGCAGTAGCGTCGCAGTGAAATGACACCGAATTTTCTTGATGAAATAAGGCTCATTCGTCATCCACTCTCCAAGAACGCACCTGCCGTTCTTATCTCTTTTTCTGTCTCTCATATTTCCGTTTTTTCACGAGTATTCAATGAGACATGAGAAGTTCTTGATTGTGAACGATGAAATTTTTATTCTCTGTGAAGTCAGGTAGGAAGTTTTGGGTGGAATATAGCTATTATCTGCGATCACGAGTTAAGAATTACTCTGGCATTTATACAACTGTTAGGGAAAATTGGAGAAGGATTCTTCAACAACTTTATAGTATTGTTTTAACTCTAAAAATGGTGAGAGACGGATAAATCCTCCTTTTGCCAGAGTCGTTGTACCACTGGCTTGTTCTTCGACTGATGGGTTCTGTTTATCTGAATGAACCAAAATAGTTTTTACGGAAGGATTTGTGAAATATTTGAATAGTTGCGCCATTTCGCTTCTGTAGGATGCATACGAGTTAGGATTAAATGAGTTAGAAACAATCTCATTCATTGTTCACACTTACGAAATGGTCAGCTAATACGAAACATTATTCACAATATCTTTGGTGTTTCAAATTGTCCGCGTTAGCTGTAAGGGAACGCGAGAAATTAATATTTACTGGAACGTGTGGAAAATAATGAAGTACCATATCTGATGAAAATAATTTATATCAGAAACGTGATAAATTTAAAAACATTGATACAAATATTACAATATTACTTGAAAATTATTATATAAAATGAAATAAGCTATTAATTGAATTAAATAAACTAAAATATATTAAATTTAATGCGTGTTAAGGACGGATAGTTACTCGTGAATCAATAATCATTAAACATTATCTACATTCCAAATAGATTTTGATGATTTGCAGGTGAGGCCACACACTTCACAGCAAATAAACGGAAAGTGCCTGTATCTCTTTAAATGGTACGCATACGTTTTCCATTCCCTTCCCTAAGACAATAGCCGCACAATTTAGCTTCGCCAGAGGCGAGTGAGGGTGTCCGTGGCGCGTCGGGCAGGCGCCAGGCGGACGCGTAGTCGTTCCCGGAAGTAGCCGACCGCAGCGGAAATGAAGCAGAAGAGCGGCGCCACGCCGCTGCCGGACGTCGAGCCGGAGCCCCGACCACGCGGGTATTTTGGTCCACGTGCGTGTATTAAACTGCATTTCTACACATGCACTTGCGTAGTTTAAATAGGACAGTCGCGGTCAACATCCAGGGAGTCGTTACAATGGAATCTCAACAGAATTTTATTGCTTGTCTAGTGGAGTCACTTAGACGCTCATGCGTGATTTTATTTAGAGTGAACAAGGAAGTACCTAAAGAGCCTATGACGCTCGAAATATCACATTTCCACACCTCCTTGCCCCCGTGATATTTGAAACTTCTATAGCTATAACGGTTACTTGGTTTAGTGGAGCCGGTGGATTTGCGCGCATTTTTGCATCCTATCGGTCAACGCTGGATAACAGCTAAATTTAGCGAACCTAGCTTTCATGTGGACCACACCAGTCCAAGTCGCGCGCGCGTTTGCGATGTTTTTATTACGTGTAATCTATGTTACCGAGATATAGGACATTCAGGCAATGTAAACAATTCCTAGACAATGTGAACATTGCCTGAAGCCTTTAGGCAAAGCAGGAAATATTCAACACATTTCCCACTATGCCATTGTACGTACATATAGCTACGGATTGTTCACATTGCCTAACGAAAGGCAGGTAGAGCTACTAATACAAAATATTAGCGTTTAAAATAGAACAAGCGTGAGTATTTATTTAATTTCTCTGTAATGTAACGAATCAACACATTTGACTTCGAAACGTTACTCAGAGAAACAATATCGACCATCACAAAATATGAACAATAATATATTTAAAATTTGCACGTATTAATAAATTAAAAATATTAATGGAAAATGATGATTTAAAAGTTTTTACAAGTTTTTATTTGACATGCAAAGTTCGTATATGTTGTTGTCCTTCTGTTTCAAAATTTGTTGTTGATTTTTTGGCTACTTTCAAGTTTCCAATTGAGCTGAAATTTTAGACGTGTGTGTATTGTATCAAAATAGATGATTGTGGATGAAAAGATCTGAAAAAGTTATGTAACGAAAAATTAAAAATATATAAAAGAGTTCCTACCTTTTGCACTAATCGTAGCTGCAAGTACTTACAAGATTAATGAATGTAGATATTAAATATAAAATATAAATTTTAAAGGTATGAGGCGTCGCATCATAATTATTCATACTACTTTAATTTTTTTTGAAAAATAATCTTAGGCATTTCAATAGCTTAGCGAATATACTACATTTCCCTTAACATTAACCAAAGACTACGAATATATATGAATTGATATGAATTGTTATGGGGTTATACCATATCAAATTAAAGAGTCTGGTCATTTCGGATTTTCATAAGTTTTGATTTACGTTTTAAAACTACAAAGTAAATAAGAATGTGGTATAATAATTTTTTTGTTGTGGGGTGGGAGGCGGGAAGGGTCATGCAGGATTTTATTTCACAGATCTGTAGAACTGGCAAGAATGACTTGAGTTGCAAGAAAAAAATTACTCAGTAATAAATAGATGAAGAGATTTTCATTTAAATGCTTTTTTATGGTAATCGCCATAATAATGTGACAAAAGATATTTAAGGGAGCTTTATATTTATTTCCTTTCAAAGTTTAATTTTTATTAAAAACACCTTAGTTATACACATATAAAATTAAATATATGTAGAATTTTGTAAAATATGTTAAAAATACGAAACTGGATTTAGAAAACAAGTAAAATTTTAGAAAAATAGATCATTAAATGTTTCGACTCAAAACTTATATAAGCCTTTTTTAAAATGCTTATTTCGTATCATTTAGAATATAAACAAGTTCCAATTTCTTCTTTTTTTCCTAGTCTCTGTATTACAGGGAAGGAAATTAAAACTTATTTCCTGAGTTCATTGAGATATTTAAAGAATTATCACAATATTTCGTTGCCACTTGGCAGCATAGTAATATGCGAAATCCACGTCAGTGTATAGGAAAAGGAAACAAAATTAAATTTATGAGTTTTACACATAAAAAATATCTTCTAGAAATATTGAAGACAAGAATAAAAAGTTATAGTTGTAAAATTTTCCAAATCTCCAACTTACGCAATTTATTGGAGAAATTCATCCAAAAGGTCCCTCGGTCGTTAACTCGTCAGCGTTCTTTGTCTCCATCGAGTCCTTTGTCTTCTAGAAAAGGGTTTCCTTTTTTCCTTAAAAGTTCACCACTCCACCTCCACTAATATGGAGACAGGAGCTAACTTTCACAAAAAAATCGTTCGGACTCGCGAAGCATCCCTTAAAAGCACCTGGGTCTATATAAAGTAATCTAGGAATCACAGAAACTGACACGATTTTAATAAATAAGACATACAATTAATTACTAGGTATTGTTCACAGTTACGATATGTGCGTGTTACTGTAAGTTAACTACATGCAAAATGATTATAATTTGGAAATAAATCATTTTAACATAATGATTCATAAAATACTGTAATTAACAATACTATTCGATCACTAAAAATGTGACTTCTTTCCCGGGGACAAAATTGCATAGAATATCCCGAAAGCGAACTAATTTTTGTCTATTGCATGAACTAAATGAGAAATTTGAAACAATTGTTAAAATAAAAACAAAGTAAAAATTTAAAAAGTATTTAATTAAGTATTAAATAGTCAACGACGATATAGACAAGTGTTTATGTCAATAAAATTATAATTTACTTTTTAATATAAATTTAAAACATGATTTTAGGTGTTTAGTTCGAGGATATAGTTCTCTTCACTTACATCACTTCACCTGGTTATATTCGCATATCCTTCGCCTAATCTTATGAATACCCAGATTAGCTTAATCTCTTTTTCGCATTCTGAGCAGGCATTTATAACCATCGAAATTGAACTTCTACATCCAATTTTTGCCTTATAGTTCCACATTACAATTTTCAATTCAATTCAATAGGGCATTTTATTTACAATATTTACATTTTAAATTACATGTGGCGGAATCTTTAGACCTTTTGCCTTCTAAAGCCCTTTAATGCCGTGGGCTGTGCGTTAAATGCCCTGGTATTCACCCTCAATTAATTTTTCAGTTGCGTCTACATTTTTCATAGAAATATTCATATTTTTATTTCCTGCTGTCTCAATATTAAATTTAGTTATGCATGGATATAAATTTAATTATTATTATATTATAAACTTTTGGCATACTGTAATAGTTTCTTAAATCTGAAATAGGTGCAACTGACATTCATTGAGCACCGTTGGGAACGACGGAAAACCAACCGTTAGGACACAAAGATTGTGCATGGAAAAGATATTTACAAGAGACAATATTTACAAAAGACATTTACAAAAGTATTTTCATAAGAAAAGAGTATAAAAGAATCATTAAAAAATAGTATTTACAAATAGAGTCTATAAGAAAAAGTATTTACAAAATAGTCTTTCTTCACCTGTACATAGGAAGGAAGTACCCGTACGTCTTCCTACGTTACAAAACGTGGTCATGTTAATCTATCCACCTATAATAAGTTTGTCTTTTCTAATTCCTTTTTTTGAACAGAGTTTGAAGTACCCCACGTATGTATAAAGTATAAATTTATTGTCAAAAAAGCAGTACAAACTGCTTATAACCACGCGGAGGACAAGAAACTAATTTACTCTTCGGAAGCAAGCAAGGGACCATCCCACCAATAATAATATATCTCTACATTAGGAGTAAGGAAAATGTTTTACACTTCAATTACGAGAACTCTGTATCAAGAAAGGAACGCATGAAAAGGTTAGTGTCTGAGAACGAAAGAGCGACGCGAAAGACGTCTCCGTTTAGGCAAGACTGAAGTTTCTTGTGCAAATAAGGTGCGAACAGCGAATTCACCCGGCGGGCTTTGCATGCTTCTCTCAGGTGATGGGTGGACAATATTCCTGACTATATTGAGCCACGCGGAAACTGCTATCCCCCGCGAAAGCGGATCTACGCGTTGGAAAGGATCAGGAGGAACCAGTCGGTAACCGGAATTCACAGTCACATTTTCGAAGAGGATGTTCTTTTTCTGCTGAAAAGTTGGATTCATACAGCTTTTATTTTTTCCTCCTTTTTGGCGGAGTGGGATCTAAATAGACCTATTTCCAGACGTGTACTGTCAATGTTTATTATAATTTTACGCCGATAGTTGGCCATTACTGGAGACAATGGTGGAGTTATATAAATGGCTAATTTGATGAGTGTGAACGTGAGTGTTCGAATGATAATTATTTCAACTGTTCTATGATTTTCTTTACTTTAGTAATCGTATTACAATATTAGCTTATTCAGAATCTTGTTATTCTGGATGAAATTTATGATGGAAGATTTCTGGTTCTTGCTATTCTTTCCAGTCCGTTTGGAGCGTATTGTATTCATAATTATTTTATCTTTTTCCCGGATGAGTTTCTCACATGTGGAATATGTACTGTTGATTAAGTCATTATGGGATGATTGTTCGGTAAGAAAGTCGAGTGATCGCAGATTAACTCAACCGGATACAGTCAACATTAATCGGCGAGAAAATTAACTGAGTAAAATAAGTGATCACTTCTTAAAAATCCCATCCAGATGAATTTTTTATTTTACCAAGGTTATAGCATTTTATTAAATGTACGAAACCGTGAAATAAATAGGATAGTTTCGTTGAAAGTTTTTATAGCTTGTTTTCGACCAATATCCACGGTATTGTGAACTGTGAGGGTATAATTATTAAAATGAACGATTCAAATGATTTAAGAACATGCATGTTTCATTACTGTTTAGTTACGCAAATAAATAAAAATGATTATTGCACAATTTTTTTATTTTAATCAATGAGAAAAAAATTGGTATTTTGGAAATTATAATGTACTCTTAATGCACGTTTAGAACCTGTATTTGATTTTACTATGTTCTTTTCCACATCACCTTGAAAATACAGAAGTATATGCTCAGCTGCTTACATTGCTGAGTTGTACCTTCTTGTATCAAGTCTCTCTCCCCTGAGTATTTGAGGCAATCGGTTCGGCTAATTTGAACGCTCATCTAGAAGGAAACCTTTGTAGCCCTCTGAACGACAATAGTACTTCATGCCTCTAATTTAGTACAATCGGGTCCGTGCTCAATTGTTCGGAGAAATTACGGTGTTTTTCCTGGAATAGATTCTTCGCCGTTTACGTGCACTAGACTTCTCTTCCGGAGCTTACTACAGAGGTATATTCATCAATTCAATTATATTTACCCAGAAATGAGAACGATTTTTTCGTAAAAATGAAACTATGAACATTTTTTATATCGTAAAAATGTACTTTTGATATGGAATACAAAGCTAAAAAAGAATTGTAATCATCGCAAAAACGTTATATTATGTCGTAAAATACTAAAATGGTATATGTGACACATATGGTCAAGAAAAGAAAAAAGAAATAATACGTATAATTTTCGTCATGTGTTGCCCAACAAGCTTTACTTTGATTTTGAAAACAAAAGGAACTACCGCGTAATATTTTGAAACTACAAAGCATTGGTAATGTTGCAAGTAAAAACGACCTTATATTGCAGACAATTTATTCTTTACCAGTCCTTACGTGCGCAGTCCAGCAACATCTTCAAAGATTTAAAACTCTATAAAAACTTTTTACAGTATTCACAGTATTAAAACATACACATAAAGACACAACGATTCGTGTCATGTGTGATACTTCATCAGGTGACTAAAACATTAATGACTACTACCCTGGTGAGCAATAAATTGTCTGCAATATATAGTCGTTTTTACTCGCAACATTCCTAGTATTTTTAGAAGAATCCCAAGAAATTACGCGATAGCACCTTTTGATGTCAAAATCAAAGCGAAGCTTACGATGGACAACAAGAGACGAAAATTACACATATCATATCTTACATTCTTTTCTTGTTACATTAGTAGTTGAAGACGTTGATAAAAATCTAAATATTAGGAATTACTAATTAACAAATATGAGGAATTTTATGACTCAATTCCAAAAACACTTTCCCGTCCTGGACCGGTATAACGTCGGACTTTCAACCCGTGCGTTTGATTCGTCTCACACGCCTCGTCTCAATTATCCTGTTCTTCTTCTCCACCAACCCCTCGACGCGAGCAAGTTGATTGCACTCTAAAGAATTGCATCAGCAATTGCATCGCGCTTGCGGTGGCGACGGCGATCGTACGGCGTCGATGCCCGCAAGTCGGCGGCGTCGCGTCGGTGAGGTGGCGGGTTGCGGAGTCTATTTTCTGCGGTGGAAGGAATTGTGAGGAAGTGACTTTGCTTGGTGGTCATGCTCATGCGACTCTCAGTCCATATCCTCTCCACACACGTCACAAGCACGTGTCATCCCGTTACTTTCGTAACCAGTATTTATTTATTTATTTTACGAAAGAGAAGGAAAATAGTTATAACTTAGAAATATAAATATTAACTTCGTAATTTAGATTGAGATATTATGTCCGCTTTTATTGAAGTCAAGTGGTCAAGTTCTAATTAATTATTCGCTCTACTTATTTTTACAGTTGGACGTGGACAATTATTTTGTGATCTTAAAACTTGAAAACAAATTTAGATTGCCGCTTGACTCTTTTTTCTTTTCTTTTATTTTTT
>NNCF01126527.1:638245-773338 GCA_002313205.1 Laupala kohalensis
CCCGAGAGGCGAACGGGATGGCGCAGTTGGTAGGCGCATGAGCGCGTAGAGCTCAAGGTCCCGGGTTCGAATCCCGGTCCCGTCTCCCATTTTCATTCGACGTAACATGATTCTCCATATAAGCTCACAATAAACAATAAAGTCAAACAATTCAAAATTTTGCGTCGTAAAGGTATCAAAATTCATCGTCGCTTGATGGGGAATGGTTCAAACTATCATTTGAAACATTTGTTTTTTCATTGGGGGAAGGGGACTTTAGCGTAGTTTACTCTGAAGAATAGTGAGGATAATAAGAACTCATGTAAAGACTACGTGGGAACTGGAGTATGAGTGAAGTGTTTTTAAAATAAAAACATTTATTAAGCAAATATTAAAAAACAACAACTAATAACCCCTACCTACGACGCTCAATCAGGCCAAATAAATTCTCACTCTCATTTGACTTTCTCGTTGATCTGTCTTTCGAAGTTTCATTTCGAGGTAAAAAATTGTAGAAGATTGATTGCAAGTTTCTTCATTTTAAGCGGTCGACATGCGATCTGGACTTCGGGGCCCGAGTCCATTCAGAAATTTTTTTATAGGCTGAATTGTTAATACTTCTGTATAAAATATTGTTAATTTACCATTTGTCCATAAATTAATATTGTGAACTAAATAAGAGAATAAATAAAAATTATTTTGCGGAAAAATAACTTATATTAAATTTTTATATTATATAAAAATAAATTTAACATCAATAAATTTTTGTTGGGAAATGTGCGCCCCATTCGAAATTAGTTTCTGGCTACAAACCTGCTAAGAAGGAAAACCTCACCTATTCGGCCGAGTGAAGAATCAAGTTAATTATGTGATATATAATGTATATCACACTAACCTGGTGACCCCCACCTACGTAAGGAAAACTATTTCTTAGGAGTCTACGCCATTATATTGAGAGATCGCGTGCCATTGAAGAGGTGCATAGGAGATGACGAAGGTGTTTCTGGTGTCATGTGATCGTGAGTGGGATGCCTGAAGGCCTCGTCAGTTGCTTCGGGTCTCGTGACTCTGTGTTGGCACATTGACGTCAGTAGTGTCCGCCGCGGTGACTGAGCATTGGCCTAAATTCCATAGGGCTCATCTGAAATGGATACCTCCCAAAAAGAAAGGAATGAGGACTCTGTTTATGGTAATCGAAGACAATACAAAAAGTTATTTCATCAATCAAATGAAAATTATACTTTTTGAAGCCTATAGCTTTTCTATAATATTTTATGTCATGTTTAAATGTTTTATCGAAAGTTATCTCTTCTCTAATTCAATTAATTTATACGTTACCAATTTTTTATTACTTATACAAGTCACAAAATGCAAGAGAACAGTCGTAACTTATTTTGGCTTACCTTTCCTCATGAGGAGTGATCCGAGACGTTGTGTCTATGGTGCATCGACACACACCTGAAACGAACCCAGGATATACAGTCCAATACAATGGTTTATGCAAAATAAAATGTGCAATGCCTATCATAGGCGTTCATAGGTTCATTGTCCTTCAGTTCACGTTGTTTGTTTCTAGCTTCTTCGATACGACGCAGACATTCCAGATCAATAAGAAAATAGACTAACTGAGGTTTTACTTTTGAAACACATACATTTTTTCATTTAAAACTATATTTAATAAATGTAATTTCAAGGTACTATATAGTAAGTATAATTGTCTCAGTGATTCTTTTACCGCTTTTGTAGATTATAGAATCGCGGTATAACTCATATTTCTCCATTTTCCAGGGTTCCACATTCAATGACATAAAATTGCATCGTACACAACCAAACAATTTGTTACGTTTTCATCGAAGAACAATTACGGGGTTACGTTTACCCTAGCAATTAAGTTTACCCTAGCTATACGCTCCCGATAGAAATGGTATTTGTGTTGTAAATGGTGAACGGTTGGAGCAACGGTCAGCGCCATATGCACACTTTGAAGACACTGAGTTCTATTCCCAGTCTACGCATTTTTCACATTTCGATAACACATTTTATCGTGATGTGTTAGTACGCGAAAGCAATGTATAAATTAATTCTTTATCTCTAGACCGCTTCACTTAACTATTTGCTGCCTATCGTTTCCACTATATGTTTTTGCGTATTGTCTACTTCGATGATAAAAATGAAACGTTCGATATTTATATAACTTGCTTTATTACATACGAAAGCATTTTTTATTACATACGAAAGCATGATGCACCCCCGATGACTGCAGAGTTATAACTGTAGTTGAAGAAATGTAAGAATATTGAAAACCGTTCAATATAAATTAGATTGTGTTATGCACTAGGAGATAGTGCGTCATAAATCATTTCGAGGTACAGATTTCAGTTAATCGCTAATTAAATTGTAGTACTTGGTCTTGGAAGTAGTTGCTAGGATACTAGAGATTACTTTTTAACAATAGTTCCCATACTTGATTTTTATTAATGTACACTACTGATTTTTTAGAAGTGGTGCTTGCTCTCCAAATCCACTACACTGTCTAATTTTAATATTGACGATGTTCACGAGGAAGTCCGGTTTAGGAATTGGCAAATTTCCTGTAGTTGATTCACAAGATGTAGCAAGATGGAAATGTGACATTCAAACAAAAGATAAATTTATAGTTTATGTATATGTATGTAGTAGATCCATTATCAAGATGTTTTAAAGATATGATCCATACTACAGGAGGTCGGTCATTCGTTCGAGATCAGCCAGACAGCTCCCGTGAACTGAGACACGAGAGACCCAAATAAACATTGACAGATGTGGTATCTTCTGGTGTTCTTGGTGGAAGGAGCTGATACGTGACTTTGGCTCAGCCTAGCACTCATCGGGACGAGGAAGGAGAAAAACTGGCCTCTTGCGACACTTGGAAGCAATTTCTCAAAGCAGTCGGTTCTGAATCGATCACAAAGACGCCCTCGCATTGTGGGGACTTTCTGGTCTGGTTGGGAGTGTGGTTCAGTCGATGATATTCCTTACGGCGATGGTGCACTGTCAGAGTTGCGCACTTTTCAACTAACGCACGATTCAACATTTCTACCTGCGCGGGTGAGGGTCAAGCTGTGGTGATGAACGGGGTAATCGTCAGGGTTGGACCACTAGACGTGCAACACCATATTTATCTTTCCTTCACCATAGTAACAGCTAATCTATGAAAATAGATACATTTACAAATATACACGGTATATTGCTAATTATCCAATAAAAATATATTTAAAATATTTTAATTTTTCTTTAGCAAGAAAACTTCGTTCTTCCTTTATCCAAAAAAATTGTATGCCTGAAAATAATTGTTCTAACTATTAACTTACTTCTGGCTTTTATATATATATATATATATATATATATATATATATATATATATATATATATATATANAGTTGAAAAGTGCGGACCCCGCACTGTCACAATGGGTGAACCCTGTGAACATGCGGTGGCTTTTGTATTCTAAAATAAATTAGCTCTGTTTCTAGGAAATGCTGGGCCATAATTCCAAATATTGAGTTGGCATTTTCGGCGTTATTCGCTAATTTTATGACCGGTCGTAAAACAGTGGAGACCTGCAACAAACCGTTCGATTCTTGTCGATACACGTTTGTTTGGTCTGTTTTGTGTTTGTAGATACTCGTTTGCCCTCCAGACTGTCTTTACCGTTAAAATTTTTAAATGTAGTTGAAGATTCATACTTTTGTTTAAAAAAATGCTTATTGCCAATTGACTTAACTTTTATAAGATGCAAGGAAATGAGGGTACAAAAAGCGAGAAAATATTTCACTTTGTTTTTTATATCCATCTTCCTTTTTCTCTAAGTCCTTTTTCCTCGAGTATTTGATTACTTGTGATGTATTCGATTTGTTGCGTTTGACTATCATAGACATTTATTATGCTTATAACGAAATTTATGTATGAATATTAAAAGGCATTTTAAATGACTTGAAAATTATTGATGTTACCCTAATTTATTATGAACTCAAGAAAAACTATTTGTCAACAGCGTAAAACATTTTGTTTTCTCGATCATGAGTCGATTATTGACACGAAAGCATGAAATTTGAGAAACTATATTGAATATTGAAAACAAGCCTAATGTTATTTGTAAATGACTGTTCTTATTTTCGGTGCATGTCTTTTTGCAACCTCAGTTGTAAAGTAAAAAGAAAAATATATTAATATCTGCATTTAGGAAATATTTTTCCCATATATTGTGCTCGCTTTTATAAGAAATCTGAAAGATCAGATAACATTAGAATAAATTAATATACAATGAAATATGTAAATATGTAGGAAGTATCTCACATTCTTATGAATAAATTGATATCCAAATTCATTGGTCTGTTGAAGGAGATTGTTAACATACCATAATGATTTCCTTTAGTATGAGACATACCGTTCCATTATGCACTGCGTTCTTTTTTTCATTCAATTACATTACGGCGTTTTACCTTCCAATTATCATTTTACCTTCCAATTATCAAATGGCTTTCATCTTGTCTATACCATTCATTACCATCTTACCAACACTTTTCAACCGTGTCATGACATGTCGNACCAACACTTTCCAACCGTGTCATGACATGTCGTGAAAAGGAAAAATCATGTTTCCATATTCATTCGAATATGGAAGAAATACTACAAGCATTAATAAAACGGACTCATTTCATCGTGCGGTGATCATCTTCCTGGTAAGAGTTTAGAAAGGGTCGGAAAAGTAACGTAAGATGCTTTTCATGAGTTACAAGACCAAACACAATTAGGCGAAATTGCGCATATTTTTTTTACGGTAAACTTACCCTTCAACAAAATTAATATATGTATTTACTCTCATCATTGCTTTTAAAAACAAAAATTAATTATATTTGTTTTATCACACATTTATGCATTGAACTTTTTCACTCACTTCGCTAAATTGATATAAATATTATACTGCGAAATAACAGTGCACTTGAAGCTAGTAAACCAACCTGTCTATTCCTCCTCACGAACTACAATTTGGGATTAATGAGATTTATATTTCATTGTAAGCTATAAATTATATTCATATTTCGACAATGTCGCATATTGCTCATGAATTAAAAAAAATACTTGTCCAATTTTGCTTAGAGTAAAACAAGCTTCTTTAATTTCGAGATAGTGATAAAACAAGTATTGCTTCAGTAAACAGTCTTTTCGCATAATGTATCGGAACAAATATCTCTCTTGGACGTAAAGGAGCTGGAAGGATTTATTGTAACACCAGAAAATTTCTTTTTGCTCTTTTTAACTATTATCGTACCCACTCCTGTACATTCTTGTATTGCTCAAAATCACCAACTAGTCTATATGGAACATCTTTTTGAACCTCCGAAAAAAAAACTAGAAATATGGACGGTGCGAAAAATCATGAATTATAGAATAGTATAGACGAAAAGTTTGGACCATTGTGGGGTGGTCTTAATATTTCTTTCTTGTCAAAATCTCATTTTCTTCATTCTACCCGAATTATCCTCCGTTCTTATATCTTCTTCGTTGGTAAACAAACACTTCTCTCTCTCTCGTTCTCTGTTTTTCTCTCTCACCACCCATCTTCTTTCCCTCCCTCACTGACACTTCCCAGAAATCTTCCTTTCTCTATATTTCCTTGACCCTGGGCTCCCGAATTAGAAGTCGAATGGGTTTGCCCGCTTACCACAGGCGAAGGTCAAGTGGAAAGAGCGGATGAAGGTGAAAGCAACGCGAAGAGGAAGGAGTAGTAAGAAGAGGGGAGAGAGACATTGCCTTTTCCGCCTGAGCTTATATCGCGAGTCCATCTGCTTCCTTGGTTCGCCACATGTGCACTTCGAAAGTAAGCTTGTAAATGGCCTAGTCTGTGGGCAGACCGGCTTGTTTGTTTGGTTGTTTGCTTGGCAAGGAAACACTAAACGATCCTTTCTCCCAGTGTCATGGTCACTCCGTTTTCCTCCATTGCGTAGTTCTGTATCGCAACTGATTGTTTGAGAACTCTCTCTTTTCCAATTGGCGGTTCCTTGTTTCAAGGTTGTTATGGCATTTGTTTTTATGTCATTCCTTGTGGGAAGGGTGGTGTTCGTTAATTGTTCCTTTTCCTGGAGCATTGAACCTTTTATTTAAAAATCTGAATGTCAAATGGGTCCAATGTGACATTCCTGTTCATAATATTTCACCTAGTTCTCTTATCAAATGAGATTCTATATTGTACACGAGGCATAATATTATTTCCACATTGTCTCTTGTCAGATGTAGAAACAGGAAGTATATGATGACGTATCTACCGGATTTTTATGAATGATTCTTTATCATAAATATAAAAACATGTATGATGGAGATCTATTAAAAATATATTGAATTATGATTTAATATAACACCATAGTCTTCTTTCCTTCCCACGTTGAAGAATATTAATAGAACCGTAAAAATATTTGATATCTATTGAAATCCTCTCACGGAGTATTTACTATATTTTCCTATATATTATTTTGAACATGACTGTATTGTAAAATCACATATCTCGCCACACCTCCCTTATAATTTTCGAAATTCGTGTCTTACATTCTCTTTCTTCGTAACTAATTGGTACTATTACAAAGTTAAACTTAGGTATAGTTTTTAGTTACTGCGCCTTATCTGTTCCATAAAAATAGCTTCTAGAATAAAGACATTTACACATCAGACGTTAATTGCATAAACGAAACTAATTATTAAAGAATGTATCTGCATTGTTATGTCCAATTATAAATTTATAGTCAGTTTCTCCATCGTTGGGAAGATGGATCAGGTGTGAATGATAGGAGACATCTTCATCAGCGATGTCTTTATTATAAGGTAAGAAAAGTGCTTCATTATCAAAGAATCATTATCGTCTTCCTTCCCTTCCAGACTTGTTCCATAGAAGTTGTCGTGGAGTGACACGTCTTTTTCATTGGAGACCGGAATACGGCTTGGGTCGGAGTTCTTCCGGTCGTGGCGATATCAATAGGAGACACCGTGTGTTTGTACTCGCGCCGCTCTTAAAAGACAAAATAGGTCTTTGGGCTTCGTCTTTCATTAATCACTCAATTTTTCCCACGCCCCTTTCTTGAATAATGCTTGGTTTTCGTGTGAAGGGTTCTGACGTATTCATCCTACCGATTTGTTAAAACAATTTTTAAATAAGAGATAAAAAGGATTCAGGAAATATCCTTGATAACATGCTGTTTAATATATGTTCTTATTGTCCTATAACAAAAATATCATTAACTGCAGAAAGTTGTTTCAGGCGCCCAATGTAAAATGTGTAAAATGTTACATATTTTTAGCACATGATCTTTACAAAATTCAATTTTACTTATTCCATTACCTTTTTATTAATACCTGCATAGTTTTGTAGAAGCTTGGAGAATTTTGCCACAAGAAATTACATAATAGGGCTCGGGCAAATAAAAAACGAAAAAAATATTTAATATTGAAAATATCTGAGTGTATTGTCTAAAAATAATACAATAATAAATAAGAACATATTATAATTCTCACATTCTTATATATAGTCAATTTTAAAAAATATCGATATTTTGATTTTTAATGTTATGAACTGCCTCTCCCGAAAGTCAATGTTTTTGATTTTACCTTCTCTGACCCCGCATCAAAGATTTTTATTTTCGCTAAATTCTACGATGAATGTGCGTAAGCTCTCAAATAAACGATCTATTAATATATTCTAATTTCAATATTCTTCGTTGTCTCATTTGTTTATCATAAGGACAGTTGTTAAGTTGGGTTCGATTCTCCCACGTTCCAGTTTTTCTGCATAATTTCCTTTCAATGGGTTAAATTCTGCATCTGCATGCGTGTCTTTTCAAAGCCAATCAATTCCTTCAGTGACTGAGCTTTGACAGGTGTCTCAGGGACTTAAATGGCTTCAAGGGTGCACCTGACGAACCTCTACTTCCTTGGGAACAAAAGGTTCCATCGGTGATTGAAGAATATTGATAGGAATGGGGAAAGGTATTCACGCTTTCCCTTCATCTCCTTTTCTAGGGGGATGTTAGTGTCCCCGAGATATTTATTGTCCCGTTAACTCGTTCTTATAAAATATATGCATCTCAATTGGTGTCTTTGTTATCAGTGATATCATTATGGTCATCGTCTTCTGTAGGAAAATGAACATTTTTACCGTCCGCCCTTCTACGAAAAGAATCACTGGAAGAAAAAATGAGATATTTTTTTGTTTTTATCTAGTAAAGTAACTTTTGCGTCGATGAAAGTTGTCTGCATACGAGATCAATGTCTTCCGTGAAAACGAGATCATACTTTGACATAATATTGGAGTAGAATTTTAATATGATTTCGATCAACGATGACCAATGAAGACAGGGCACATGGTGTTATATGATGTGAAAAGATAAGTAACAAGAACAGAGAAATACTACGATATTGTTCAAATATTAATTTTAATTTACAGCACTAGACAAGGTTACTACGAAAAGACATCAATATTTTTCTATTAATTACTTTTAGCCCCTTATCATAGATCGTAGTATTATTTTACTATTGTAAATAGACCTTGGGACGAACGCTCAGAACACCGTGAAATTACTGTTCTTCCAATTTCAGATCATATCTGAGAACTAACGTCACTCTTCCCTTATTTCCTTCGCACACGTGTTTCTAATCTTACGAATATGTCTTCGTAGAACCAATGACCCACTTCATTTTTTTCAAAGGAACACCTATACTCGCCTTAAATTAATAGTTTACGAAATAAAGTCACTCTGAGAAAAAAAAAAGTATTTTTTGCAGAAAACGGCGTTAGTCTTAGTAAAGAAGTAAAGATTCTTGTATTTACCGGGGTGACCTGATGCATCATTCCACTTATTAGTTGTATATTATTTTTGGGTAGTTTGAGTTCATTATTCTTGTTTAATTTGTAGTAACACCTTGATTTTGCTGAATTTCATAACCAGTTGTACTCATCAGAAATGTGGAAATTTCATCTAAAATAATTTTAAAGAAATAGAATAACCATTTTTACAGCCTGTATTTGTTTACGTTAACAAAATTTCCACGTTTTGCCTTGGCAACCAATTTATTTATTTCATAACATGCTTTCGACGGCGTGGCCGTCATCATCGGTGAATCACGAGAAATTATAAAAGGTATACTAATATAATAAGTGAATTGGGATTAACTAGATAAATATTTATAAAATAATATTTATGTTTATCTAATGTGTGACGAAAAACTAAACAAATATTATGACTTTAAAGTATAAATTTTCTGAATGTGGAAACGTTTTAATAAGAACAGTGTGAGTTGAACCGCTTACCTGAATGTTGGAAATTTCTGACAGGAAAATGCTACGGGAAGGTGCTGTCTGGGTTCTTTCCCTCTCTATTTGCTTTCATTATATCTCACACAGATAAATTGAAGGACTGAATGTGTTAGTAAACTCATTTTACTTTGAAAATTAAAGTAATACGCAGTGAAATGTTATATCTCACATTCGAATCTACAGGAAAAAATGTATAACATTTTAAAAAATCATGAACAATTGTTTATAATTGGGGAGTGCCAAGCTGAATTTTCATTAGAATTGTCACCAAATTTTTCTCATAATTATCATTGATTTCTTATAAATATATAGGGGTTCGGTAAATATATAGAGTATCAAAGAGTGAATGTTGTCGAAATACAGGAGTGCATGAGGACAAAGGCAGGAAAGTTTGAGAACAAAAATTAAGGAAGGAGAAGCTTACGTGCGATTGCACTCGTATGCCTAGAAAGACGAGAAGATCCATGCGAATCATTCAATTCCTTCAAAACCAGTTACTCAAATTCCAAGAAAAAAAGTTCCGAGAAATCAACTCCACAGTCTTAGCAATCGCGCACATTGAGAACAAGAAATTGTGTCTTCAACGTATTTTCAAGGAGTCAATCACTTGGCGACTTCTTGTTAGATGTTGGCGCAATATAGCGCATCCGATCTAGCTAGTCGACATTGGATTTACAAAATATTAAAATTATAAGTACGAAGAATGTACAAAATGAGGAATTACTCGATAGAGACGGGGTAACTGTAGTAAAATTAAGATATAATCCCGGAAGATTCAATGTTTGAGCCCTCCACATTATCCATTACCACGAACCCTTCAGAGAATAATAATAATAATAATAATATATTAATAATAATTTCTGCATTTGGGCTTTCATCCTATGACAGGTAACAAAAAGTGACAACAATAAATAACATCAGAACTTTGAATAATAACCAACAACGAATACGACTTTTTATCTTAGTTTACGGTTATACGATTAATTTATTATAGCAAAAGAATCGGGTGTTGGTTCCAGCATACTTGCGATCCAGACAATTCAATTTCCCACTTCAGCTAACAGTCCATTCATTCCCAACACCCAACATGCACATTCCCAAATATTATGGTGATATTTCCCAATTTTTTATTTGAATTTTTTGAGAGGAACTCATCTTTTCAACACAACTTATTGCTTTTTTTCTCATCAGTCTGTAACATCATTTCTCCGACTACTGAATATTTCTTCATCCCCCAATCCAGCATCTGGCATTGCTCACTGTCTCCACATCCACAGCGGGACCCGCTCCCTCGTTCACGTATTCAAAACAGCCGCTCAGTGCCCGTCATTTGTCATGCGATTCCCGGTGATCGCCGGCCCCGCTCCGGATGTCCTCGTGAAAAATGGAGCGCGCTACAGAAATATTGGTGATAGGATAGGGGACTGGGCGATGGCGGTGTATTAAGAGCGATGAAGTCACACAGGACTCGAAGCTCTCTTCTCGTCATAGCCAACCGCGGCATCTAAATCTAGTAAATGTACAATGCTCCCGAACTCTTACCAAGTTGCTTTGTTTTTCATTATAACTAAATGGATCGTGATATCATTGATAAATTCTCAGAAAGAAAGATAAAATTTCGTGTGCTTCGGATTTCTTAAAAGTCTCCATAAACTTTGTACGGGGATTTTTGCCGTGTTTTTGAAAGAAAAAGAAACATATATAAATGTCCTTCTTTTGAATCAATTTCGTGGAAACCACATTGTAAACACACATACGTACTGCTGATACGAGAGATCCATCAAAATTCGAATGTTTTATTATAAATGCTAATATCGTATTTAGTGACCTAAAATTGGAGCCTATGGCTGTAATATATAGGTTAACAAATCTAAAGCTTTCTCATCATTCTATTTCAACTGACTTACCTAACCCGATGCATTACCAAATAAAACATTTTTAGAATTACGTTTGTTGTGTAGTATTATGGAGTAGGAATAAAGAACATTGTTAATATTATATGATTGGTTAGGTTTATGGTGATTCTGAGTTCATTATTTTTTATGTTAACGTATTTTCTTTTATTATTTTGTGGGGTGGAGACTGATATTCGAGATACGATGTCGCAATATTTTATTTATTGTCCGAAAATCGAATGTTAATCGCCTTGTTTGTCTTATGGAAAGAAGAATTAGATGTCCAAAACTATTCCCAGAACTAGTCTAAAATCTACTGCGTATCCGTATTATGATTCAATAAATTCTCTGATAGGAGGTCCAGAAATTACAATTTTAATCACTCTTCGTTATGTTGTAAACGAAATGTACGTCTGTGAGCTTTGGAATATGCATCGTCGTCCCATTGTTTATCTGCGTTTTTGAATGTGATGAATTCTGTTCTCTCCTTTTCTTGTCTTTTTCCGTTTCGAGATTTCGATCACGGCGCAAAAGCGGTTCGACAACAGCTGACATGGCTGCTTTCCCGCTTAATCATCTCCCACGTCGATTGTATGCTAATGAGATGAATAAATTACTTCCTCCTGGATATTGGAAAATCCTTCTGACTTGGGTGCAAGCGAAAGACACCACATTATTGTTTGTTGAGATGTCTGGCAGATTCTGCAAATAAAACTGAAGTTTAATGGAAATGTGAGAATAGAATCTTTTTCGCGGTGGAATCAATTTTTTCGAATTGCATGTACAGTTGGTTGGTAATATACGGTTTAGCCTGTTGTGCTTACATTTTTTATCTTTTGCATGTCGTGAGGAGATTTGTAGTGGTATCTACAAAACTTATCTTCTGACTAGTTTCACATTAGATATCAAAGTCTTTAATCCTCGGTGATTTGGTTTAAGGAATTACAAATTAATTATGCAATACGAAAAAATGGGTAAGGTCACATAAAATCTCATAAGATATTGGAATAGCAACTATTAGGTTAAAAAATGACAGATACACGACAAATATGTATGATAAATATTTACATGTAGGGTAGAACAATGTCAAGTTTATTACGCGATAAAAGAAAAGATCGTCTAATTTGGTGAGAGGAGTGAGCTTGATATGATAGCTTTGTATCAAAATGTGTGTTGTGACGAAAATTGATCGATTATCTTACTTCAGTATTATCTCTGACTTCATGCAATGGCCTCCTGTTTTATTCGCACTTGTGGAGTATGTTACATAGCGTAAATTATTTTTGTTCCACAAAAACTTATTTTTTGCTCATTTACCTTTGAAGAGGAGGGGAATGGAGGGGCGAAATGGCGTGGGAGGGAGTGTACCCTTGCGACTGATATTCCACGCAACGATAGTCACCCTGGGCAAAGGGGTAGGGCAGTGCCAGCTGATCATGATTAATTGCGCCTCCACAATACCCCGGATTGCTGCTTGGCCGGTGATCCGAAGGCACGGAAGGGGCAATGCGGATTGAGCTCGAGGAAGGGGGGAACTGGATGGAGCGTTAAGGGAGGGGCGGTAACGAGGGAGGGGATGGATGAAGTGAGGTATCAGATTGGAAGGTGGATTGTCGCCGGAACAAGGATTGCAGACATAGTTTACTCGAAGATACATTTTAATATTCAATCATAATAAAGTTAAGGTAATTCATGATATTTTCCATATTAATAATTTTTAGTGTTTAAGAATTATTAGAATAAATATCTAGCTTATCGGTTAACCAGTCTTTCTTTAGAGAATCAGTAATTTAAAATTACAATAACATGTGTGTTATGGTGGGAAGGACTTATTATTTCAATTATTATAATTATTTGCAGAAGAACTTCACGTAAATGATGATAATGGTTTTTCTTGAGTAGGACGGTGACCTTTTTTTTATTAGTTCTCGTACTATTTCTAGAACTATGTAAGTCAACATTTTTCCATGTACTCGTATATACCCAAATTTCACGAAAAATATGATATTTAAAAAAATATTGAAAATGTTCATATTGGCACCCTCGGCTACCAGTCAGTCATGGAGGCGTAATAATATGCTAAGTTAATTCGTATTTTAGTTTGTATTATTTTTTATTGCAGTTGTTGGTTACTTTAAATATGAGAGATACATTTGAAACATTTTTGTCTCAGTAGTTTGTTTTTTCCAAGAATTTTATAAATGGCAAAATTTCAACTTAGGTGTGATGAACAATCGCAAAATTATTCACAAATACTTAACAAAAACAGGTTGACAGTTCACCTATGACATTTTGAAGCTTGCCATGCTCATTTTAGAAGAAAACTATAGTATTTTGCAAACAATTTCCCAATTTTTTGTAATGTTTTATTTACTCTTATAAAATATGTTTCGTAATATTCTTAATAAAAATATATTCGTTAGATATATATGTAAAAATATATAATGAGAGTTCGTTGAAAACTATTACGCTCTGAGCTTAATTATTATATAACTTCCGAAACATCAGTCCCTGTATGATGAATGAAAATATAAGCTGTGTTGATACATGACTAATAGTGACTCATTTTTGTAATGGCTGGCGCATTGTCGAGTGGAGGTCGTTGTACAGACGCATAAAAAACTGATGCCATTGGATGTTGCTTCTGTACGGGACGATGATTCATACCGGCCTACCAGACACCTTTATGCGCCCTTTTAGGTAGACTACTCTTGAAGAGAACAGAAGCTTGGCTACGGTGATCCATCGCTACCAAAGGCAAAATTATTCGTTACGTGACATTAATGATGAAGGATTCTATCCAATTCCTCACGAACCTTGTATTAATTTTATAAATTGATCTTAGTTGAATCGTATGGAATTTACCATTATCTTTGGCAATGCCAATATAAAATCCAAACAATAAGGTGAACTTTCACTTTTCGTTAAATCGATTCCCAGTGCCACCACGAGGGTGACATACATGTATGTCTGGACGAATATGCGGGGAAAAATAACTCTTCAACTGAGTCTATGTTTACAAAAACTCTTCATCACTCATTTTTGACAAAAATTAAGTCGTGAATTGGGTCTGCAAGAATACCTTTTTGGAAAACCTGGGACACTTCCATTTTTTATTAATGTCATGTAATCTTCTTTATTGTAGGAATATTTTTGTACAATAGCGCAACATTTGGAGATTTGGCTTTCCGCTTCTCAGAATAGATAAAATTAATAACATTTGTGTGTTTAGAATTGTGTATATATCGGATGATGAAAACAAAAGCGACTTCGCTGGGAACTCAATGAAACAGAAAAGTATCACAGCATATGAAACTATACATGGGGTTATGAATCCAGAAAAGCAGATTGGTGCAGACTGCCAGTGCGCAAGATAGTGCATTGTGAACATCAAAGAACAGTATTATAATACATTATTTAGCGCTGTGAGAAGATAATCTTACCCTCGATGACAAAACGTTGCTATCTTTGTGATTTATCTTCCAACAATGTAAAAAGCAAGGTATAAAGGGGAAAAAAAGTATCATAACTCTTGTTGTATAAGTTGTATGTTATTTTGATTCTGTAAAAACACAAACGTCAAAATCATTGACTTTCTGACTTGTACACTTCATTCAAATGCTTCATTCGTTAAGCGAGGGTTGGTCGGTTTTTGGCGCATGTAGCCTAAATTATACATGAGATATTTTTAAAAAAATAGAAATTCCAGCGATTATATGAATGGTATTCGCAATGTAATATCTCCAAATTGCTAAGAATGAAAGTAGAAATACTTTTTCAATTGAACGTTCAAGGTTTGTTCTTATAAAGAATCACGTAGCCTATATCTTGAGAAAGATGTAGCGGTAACTCCGTTAGTATATTATAGTTACTTTACTTTCAGAAATAATAATAAAGCTCAACTAACTCAGTGTAGTGTATATGAGGGAATACCCTTTTTCTGTAAATACATTTGGAGAAGTGATGTTGATAGGTTCATAGACCCTTCACAGTTATCTCTATCGTAGAGTGAGACGGGTGTTGAGATCACTTTACGAGGCTATGAACAATTGTATCTGCGGCGATTCATCGCGAGTCTCTTGTATCGAGGGCTATGAAGCGTACCTCAATGGTCCTCCTTTACGGCTCTCACCCCTATGCGCTGGGTCGTTTGCGGACGCTGGAAATCAACGGACGCTCGTCTTATCCGTCGTCCGAAGGCAACGGAGGATGCTCACGCTCCTAGTGGTACGCGCTGTATTTCATCCGCTTTCCTCTCGACATGTCACAAGATACGTGCGACTATCATATACTGCACTCTGAAACACATTGGAGACTTAAATGATTCGTAAATGAATCAAATTAATCAATAAACAAAATGTTTTTTTTAAAAAAACTATTAAGGCCCAATTTCACCAAGTTCGTTTAATGTCTTAAACGAGATTTTCTGTGCAGTAAATCGTGATTATCAAAATGCGCGTTCCACCATCTTCGATTTACGAGAAAATCGCGATTAACGCTTAAACGTTCGGGGACCCTTCGATTACCAGCGCAAATCGCGATTTTCTTCAGAACTGCGAGAAATATGGCGTCCATTTTGTTTGTTTGCTCGTAGCTCGGTTTATAGGTTATGTTCAGTGGCACGAGGGAGGCCCGCTGCTGCCTATGGTGTCCTTAGGTGGCGGTAGTGAGCAACATGATGCGTTTTCCTCCCGTCATTTGTCTTCAAATTACCCATAATGCACTGTAAAACTACTACCAACCCAGAGATTCTTCAGAAACATTGAGCAACTTAATCGACGATTAGTTTTGCTTGGTGAAACGCATAAAATGTAATCGCGATTCCATTTACCTAATCACGTTTAAGAAAATCGCGATTATTCTACATTTGGTGAAATTGGGCCTAAGTGTGAAGAACATCTATGTATTCGTTCGGTATATTGATGGGGAGACTACTCATAGCAGTGTTCCATCACCGTCTATCAATGACTTTAAGAAGCCATAATGACAACACGGGCATGATGTGAGTGAGATGATGGGTGAATGATGATGAATGAAAGATGATGAATGAAAGATGTGGTGGAGAGAATGGAAGGAGGAACGGGAGTTCCCCGAGAAAACCTGCCGTGAACCCGCTTCGTCCACCACTGCAAATTCTTCGTGGATCAACAGGGTTGAGAACAGGAGGTTGGCGAATGCGCTATGCCTGTCTCTTNGAAGTGCGAACTGCGTGGAGAAAAAGCTGCTTTGCTCACCGGAAGTAAGCATTGTATTACCCTACCAATTACTATCCGAGTACTCAATCGAAAATCGAAGAATCGGCTCGACATGGGATACCAAGATAGTACACAACTGTGCCAAGATTGCGCAAATATTGCATTATTGGATAAATAGAAACAACAGCCATGTTTCCTACAAAAAATTAATAAATTATTATTAAGTAGTAGTCTTCATTATTTACAAGTTAATTGGATTACTCAGAACATTGGTTCATGCTAAATTGATGTTTCATGTCGAAAAACTATTTATTTTTGTTTGAACTTTGTAGATATTTTTTCTCATGCAATGATGAATTGTCTTGTTCCTCCAGATCTTATACTACCATGGCAAATATTTTGTTAAAGCCGTAATTTATCGTCGGACAAAAAGAAGGAAAAAAGAGGAGTGTAAGATAAATATAAATTTATTGTCAAAAAAAGCAGTACAAACTGCGTATGACCACGTGGAGGACAATAAACTAATTTACTCTCCGGAAGCAAGCAAGGGACCATCCCATCAATTCCGATCAAGGGCCCTAAGGCAGAGGCGGATTCAAAAATTTCAGAAAAAATTCCTAGATAAGATAAAAAGTTAGCTGCGAGTTATAATACTAATAGAATGTCAATATATTTGTAATTTAACGCAAAAAATTATTTAAATGTACAAGCATGATAAATTGAAAGGCGTTTCTATGTTGCTCATTTACGCCTTTCAATTTATCATGCTTTGATAATGTNTGTATCAAAAATCCGCCTCTGTCCGAAGGAAAACCGGAGCAAAACCCAGACCAGGATGGGGCTACCGAATTAATGTACAGAACTGTGCCAAAGTTGAGTACACATAAAATGAATCATATAACCAACAATCATGCAAGAAAATAGTTTTTGAAATTATTATAAGTTATTTAAAAGTACTACAGCAATGGCATGATAAAGTTCAAGATGCATTTAACTTTTATTAAAATCAATAAATTCTTTTACATTGTAGAAGCACTGGTGCAGTAGGTAGCTTTTAACCGCGGAGTTTTACAAGAGAGTTTTCGGTATTTAGTTTATGCGAGTGAAGAAACCACGAAGTAAACATTGACGGAGTATGGTTGTCACCATGGTGGGTGGTTACTACGTGGCGAAGGCGTTAAGGGTCCGCTTCCCCTCCTTCCCCGGAGTCCCTCCGTGACGTGAGCATCATTGCGAGCGACGAGTGATCGTAAAGTGGCCATAACCACTGCGGCCACCGCGGTCACTGCTCACGCGTCCTCTCCGCCAGACCGGGGAGTTATCGCGCTCGAAGGCGGTTCATGCGGCTGGACATCATAATTTCCCACTCCCAACCCCGTCGCGCCTCGCGAGACATCCACACACACCAATGTCTTTTTGGACTCTTCTATGTCTCGCTTCGAGCGGGTCTGGATCGAGGGATGCTATCTCTTATCACTGTGGTGGGGATGAAGGTAATGAAACTGAGAGCTCATCTCAAGTTACGTTATTGTGATAACATTTCTCGTCTGTTTTTTATAATTGATACAGAACTTTTCTTCGATCAACCAATGGCTCTACAGAAGGTTGAAGAATATAACGTAACATACGTAAAATATACAAACATACATAAAACAACATAATGTATATAAAAATGGAATGATGAAACCATCGGCACCACCGTGTGTATTTTCATTTGACAAGAAAAAATCTTATAAATTACTAGATTACGTTAAGTTTTGTTCTAGCGTGTCAAACAAGTATTTACGAATCTGTAGAAACGTTAGGTGATGTCTGAGAAGCTGTTTAGGAATGAATGAAATGAAATTTTTTTTCGGATTCCGAGTTTGAGAGAATCAATACCAAGCTGACACTGGCAGGACCGGGAACTGAGAAAAATTAGAAAAGAAGTTCTCGTCTGTTGAGAGCATTAATTAAATTGAGTCCTCTGAATATTAGGGATGATTTTTCACATAATTTGAAAGTAAGTCTACCTGTAATTATTTAAATGAAACGGTAACATCTTGGTTTCACTGAAGTTTCTGAAACACGTTTCCTATTAATATTTTGTTTTGTCATCACATTTTCTGCGTACCTAAGGATCCACTAGAGTCTCATATTATTGGAATACTTTTAAAATTATGCTTTGAATTCGTGAGGGGTAATCTTATTGAGGGTTTGAATGTAATTTGATTCGTGTTTTAAAAATAAGACCTGTGACCATGGTTTGACTACCGTTCTTGATACACATCTCTTATATTCGGTGAATATAATGTTTTGCAATCACATTTTGAGTATATCTAAGGCTCCATTAGCTTTTGTCCGGGACTATCGAACTTTACAATTATTCTTGGATGCATAACACGCAAGTAAACTAAAAAAACAAACAAAAAAACGGAACTATAGTGTCATGCATTTAGTCATATATCACATGACTTTGTGTTTCATGTCAATGGAAGTTGCTATGAACAGGGAATTACATTAACGTAATCCAGAATATTTATTCAGAAAACTTTGACCACTGTAGGAATATTTCTCAATCTCGCAAGTGGAAGAGAAATTGAATATGAACGTTTCGTATGATAATTTCCAAAGTGAGAAACCAAACACATTGATCCATATTCACTAATAACGTTTGCGACGTATGTTGTGAAATTATATCATGAATTTAAGTCAATAATAAAGAAATTGAAGTAAATTCCCTTCAACAAATATTTATACTCCATGTATGACACAATTAATGATTTTGGGAGAACGCCCCTACGATTAACGCATTGAATCAAGAACTCCCTACAAATGGATTCTCACAGATCAAATCTCAAAGATGGACCACAGAATGAAATAAGTAACACTATCTTATTTCTGACCACTCTCCACCCGATCCCAGAGATAGCGTAGCGACGTGTTCGTATCCTCCATCCAGAGCGTCTGCTTTACGATCGTGTAGAAATGACCGGCGCCGCACCACTCATATACTTCTTCCTCCGCGGAGGCGATATGGGTCCGTATCCTCTCTTTTGTGGCCAAGAGGGAGTGGAGGGAAGGCTGTGCCCTTTCTTCCGCCCTTTGTCCCGGGTGCGCTTTTATTGCGTTGTTTAGATCGGGAAAAGGCGCCGGATTCGCGAAATTAATTTATTTACGGGCTGACGCCCAGAACCGGAAGTGCTCTCTGCGGACTGGCGCCTTCGACTGTTTCTCCGCGTGAGATGACACGTGACCGAGTATGACACGTGGCGGTCTTGTAACAGCTATGGTTATTTCTGACAAGCAATGTCTTATGTAGTTACGGAAACATTCCGTTAGATAGAGATAAAACTGTATTTTTTTTTACAAAATTAGGACGAAGCCTTAGTAAATTAATCACTTCGTTTCGAATTGGGACAATATTCTTGCCTAGCCTATACCACACACTTACGAGACTTTTTTCTTTAAAGATGTGTTTTTGAGAGATGTATTTAGTGATGAATGGGGGAAGGGGGCGGAGATTCAACCTCGGAAATGGGAGAAGGGTTACGCCTCTGAATTCTGAATTTATTTTATTTTACATTCAACTCAATTTCAGTCAATACAAACACAATTGGAACTCAATATCTGTGTTTCCTTAGTAGCAAGTCACTGAGTCAATTGACTCGTATGAAGAAGAGAAAAAATGTACAGGAACTGTGTGCACGACATCAGTTATCGTGATCCAAGCGATTGAAGAAAATGAGTTCTGAACATATTTATTTTCTTTATAATTGAGTAATTTACGAATTTATAGCGCAATTTTGTTTGTTTGTAAAACATAGATGTCATCTCTTCTTGTCAATTTTTTTTCATTTTCTTTTCTATCTTCTCATTCAACCCTGTTCCCCGGCTTTCTAGCCACTACCAGGGTCCTTCATTACTTTTCTTCCATTAATTTCTCTTCTTTCATTATAATCGTTTCCCTTTTGCTTACTTATCTTTCCCTATATTTAATATTCTCCGTCTCCTTAATACTTCCTCATTTATGTTTATGTGTGTGTATATAAGTAAATCTTGGCAACATCATATTAGTGATACTGATACCACCTAGAGGAAGTTTGGCACATCTACAATCTAACTAGTCTCTTTTAAACATGTCTTTGCCACAAATTCTTCAAAATCATTATCATCTTGTTCCTCGTTTTTACAACCTGTCCAAACTTGGGTTGTCAAATGTATTGAATTCGCATAAGCTTTTCGCCTTCTCTCAGGCGCATTTCCTTCTCCAATCTCCTCCGCTGATCCCGACATCATTTGTCCGGCGCCACCGCGAGGGGTCGTGGATGCCACCTCACGCCGCCACCCCATCCATCACCCCGCGCCACCGTCGCCGGTTCAAATCCAGGCCGAGCCACCGCCGATCGCAGTGACGCCTGAGTGATTACCTCTCCCCATTTGCATATTTCCAATTACGCTCGGTGGACGAGGACGGCGTGAGGACTTGTCCAGATTATCACCTCATTGCGACGAGGCGGAGGGTGGCGATGGCTTGTCTGAGGACAGGCGCTGAGGATAGGAGAGGGAAGGTGGACGCAGGCCATCCATCGATCGGAGGAAGGGAGCATTATGTCGTGGTCCAGAGGCGGCTTGGAATTTATGGGAGCTACAGGCATGAAATACGTGTTTCAGAGACAGCGTGTTTACGAGGAGTTGTTTCTTCATGATAATAATTTAATTCCATTCTTATGTTATTCCTCGTTTTTGTTCTTCTAATGAAGAGTATTAATACATTTTTGTTTTCATTTTCTTTCTTTTTCCCAGTTTCTCGGTCGCTAGACAGACCTGGGGGTTGCATTCTTTTCACTAAATTAATACTCTTTCTATTACCTCTATATTTTAATTTATTTCACCTTCCTTCTTTTCCCAATTGCCCTTCAAATCTCTTCACAACAACTGTCTTCTCTCCCATCTTCTCCTTCACTTGCTTTAAACCAGCTACTGTATTCCACATACCATATATTATACCATATATTGTACCTGGTGTCCGACTTTCTACTTTCAGCAATCTGTGTGACGTTTCCATGTTCAATTGCTTGGAGGTAGTGAAATTGTCTGCTATCTAGTTTCAATAATTGTCTGAATTGTCAATGTAGTTGTATGTATGGAATTCCAAGAAGACTTCTACCTCTCCAATATAATCCTTCTAAATACAAGTAAAATGTATTTTTTAGATATTTTTGCATGGTTTCATACAGTAAACATGGGTGCAGATGATCGATAATTCAAGGCTGTTAAGTCGTTTGTGTCAACGATATAACTCATTCATACATTTTTATTTTCCTTATTAGAGTACTTTACCTATAACAAGTGTCCAGAAGCAGAATATAAAGTGTTAGTTAACAGATTCAAAGCTATCTCTAGACCAAAGGATTTTTGCTACCTCTGGCTTCTTTCTCCGCGACCCCTTTCATTGAAGGCGAAGGGTAGTAATCCACTCTTCTGAACGTTAATACTACTCTGCTACATCGTTTATCATTGCCATTTTCTCCCTCTCAGAGTCTGAAGTGGGAACTGAAGCCGCTAAGAAGAATTTCACATTATAATCTATACTTCCGTCTCACGCAGAAAAATTCAAATGATGTTAGCATTCGCAAGGAACTCATCAATTTTAATAGTTGAAAGCAATTAATATTATGATTCTTGACAGGGATTTGTCAATTGGGAATTTACTCGAGTTTTAATATTTTGTGATATTGCGAGTTTAAAGAAATTACGTATGAATTGCGTTAACTTTAAATATTTTGTTTTCAAATATTTATTATTTTTTACTATATATTTGGCCAGACTTGAACTACCAAGGCCGAGGATGAACTACCGAGGACTGTGATCTCTAGTTTGTTATTTCAAACTTTTGTGAAAAACATTCTTATTCCGTCTTTTCGATAGTAGGACGTCATATTCAACTTTCTTGCATTTTGACTACAGGTGTATTGATCTGGAATTAATCTGCGGTGAGAAGAAAATTTATTTGAGTTTCAAGAAAAGCATTACAAGTTACAGTTAAAACATGGCGTGATAATTCTTCGTAGTCTAAAAACATGTGGAATTTATGTAAAGTTTTATTAAATAATTGACGATATTTTTCTATTTCTATTTCCCTTAGAGGAATTCCGTATTTGATCGCATACTTTAAAAACATCGCGTCATGGCGAACATGAAACATGATTAATATCACGAGGGTCGACAATTGGGTGGAGGGAGACAGTCACGACGTGTCTGCTCCGCTTCCGCTACACTTTCCCCATTACCTCCCCCGCCCCACCTCTCCATACCCACAATTTGGTTCATCACATTGCTGTTAATATACCAACGCATTCATTTTACAACCTATATTTGTGAAGTATTCTACTCTTACAGAAAATAAGATGTGCGAAAAGTTTCCAATATAGGAAAGCCATGTGGATTATGATTCATAGGTAAAGAACCAATTCACATTCGTCCTTAGTTATTTATAAAAATCAAAGAAACGTAGTAAGGAAAAATTCTAACAGAAAATTACCAGCTGGTGAGATAGTGAATTATGTGGACAAAAAGAAAGATTATAAAATGTAATGAAAATCGGTGTTCGAATTTACGAAAATGTAGAGGGAGGAGGGAAACGTTTGAAGCTTGCCTTTTCATATTTTAGTACAGTAGTTAATAACTTAGTTAATAAAATGCGATTATATTCAGGGAGGAGGGAACTTAAAAGGACCACATAGTTTTTTGTAATTTTCTATTTAATTTTATATACTATATACACTAAATAAATTGACCCATTATAAACTTGTCTATCATGATTTAATTTATCATTGTTATGACTTCTAGTGATGTTCATACATTCTATTAAAACATTACTGGCACACTGGTTCAAATTAATGGTTAATTTTGAGAATTATTATTGACAATCACGAGATGTGAAATTATTTTTCTCTGGATGGAAATGAGCATAAGGTATAGAAAGGGGAAGGAAAGTCAGAAGGGAGGGAAATTCCCGGTTTCCCAACCTCCCTACCAGTTTAATTGGAACACTGATGACATTGGTTCATGAACAAACGAGTCCACGGTATTCTGAAAAAAGAATAATTCCGTATATTTGAGTTCCCTTGTGCCTGCAAAATGTGGATCAAACCTTGTGAATTTGGCCAGAGGGGCTTCCACTGAGCGTGTAGTCAGAGCGCCGCCTCGCGTACAGCGCTTCTCCTGCACCCGATGACTCATGGCTCTCCAAACCATTTGCTTTTTTTCTCTTCCGCATCGTGGCATGATTCTCTGTTGGATGTACCTGATTGGTCCGGTGTTCGCGCGTCGGCCGCATGAGACGCCGTGCGGGGCTGTTTCCAGTGGGCGGGGACCGACCGGGTGGCGGCGGCGGAGTCCATGGGACCGACGCTTCGAGACTGCAGATGCTAGGCGAGGAATCTCATTTTATTATTTCTTTCGTTTCCTTTCTTCTCTTTCCTTGAGATACAGTTTTCATGATTTGTCAGACTGAAATTTTGAGTGAGATCAATAATAGTAATAATTATAACAACAATTTTTAATCACACTTGCATGCATGAATTAACGTAGTCTACATACACTCCAAGAACTGAAAGTGCATAAAGTTCTATTTCTTTATTTTTGTTATTAAAATATCGAAACAATGTTTTAATTATTTCATTTAAAGTAGGTATAATGATACCTTGTTTAGGAAATATACTGTTCTTTTATTAAAATGTTTCATGTTACAAAGAATACTCATTTTCTACAAAAAAAGTCAAGGGAAAAGATGTACTACACTGAGGAAAAAATATTAAAGAACGGAAAAATAATTTAATGATACTCATAATTTATTTCTCTTATATATGCCAGAATTAAAAAAGTTTAAATTAATTTTGATACACCCTTTAATTTCCTCTTATATGGTACTATTATGATCGTTTTGACAATAGCAAACAAAAGTTTGGCACATTCAATTTTTAACTAACAATGACATAAAATTATGTATTTAACATTTGAACTTCTCTAAAAAGTTAGAGAAAGAAAACTTGAACAAAGTAGTTCAACATAGTTCGACTATTTTACTAGTCAGTATCAACTGCATTATTTGTTTGAATTTGCTTTTCTTCCTTTATTGAAGATACCTAAGAAGTCGAACGAATCAAAACTCAGAGACGTGATTCGACTGCCGCTGCTCGTCCGCTTGCTAGGGTTGTACAAGACCAACAAACATCCTATTCGCCGTGCGAAAAGAATCAGCTTTTCGTATTTTTTTTTGTGTCTTCCTGCGTGCCATCGTTGCTAACACTTTGACAGGACTTATTAACAGTCAATATGCTTCAGTATTTTAAAAAATCAGCGTCACTTTCGACCTGCGCTAGTTGAAAGTTCCCTTGTTATTCAGGATCATTGTTCACGAAACATTTTTCACTGTGAATTTTGTGCATGTTTTCTGAAACATTTTTTACTCTACAAACTGGGAGAGCATTGCCCTCGAAAACAGCATTTTCTGTTCAGAGTCATGTATTTTCTTAAATCGTTCATACACATAGAAATCCGTAGCATGTTGCCACGCGGGTTTCTGCATCCGAGATACATCGTGTTTAATTCTAGGTCCGTGAGACGTAAGATATCTGATCTTTCATTGTTCATTTACAACGGAAGTTAACAACTTCAAATTCTGGATTTATACTATACTGTACGAGTTATGTTATTCAGACAAGTTGTAATCGTAAAATTTTGTTTTATTTTTAAAAATTAAGTTTGAGGGGGGCCTAAGTTTGGGGGTCAAAGTATTAATACAAGTGAATAATTCTTAGATAGTTGAAAAATATTAAAAAACAACGACAATATATTATCATATTATCATAGCTCCAAAAATTATCATATTGAATTTTCAAGTGATACAATTACTTTACTTGTTCCTTCACAAACCTTTGTAATGAAACAAAGAACATGGATCCAGGTTACAATTCTGCTTCATTAGTTCTATTTTCTTCTTAAACGTAATTCTGTTAGCCACTCCATTACACAAAATGATTATGATAATATGAAATATGACAAGGAGATTATGCTCCATTTCATGTTTTCGACACATCAGTTAGTCTTTGAGCGTTTAGACTTGATAAACTGTAATATGAGGTAATTCATTTATATTAATGAAATAATTGATTGGGATAAAATTAGTCGTACGCATTCATTTGTCTATGTATGGGAATTGAAATGCTCTTCTTGCAGCAAAAGAGGAAGTAGTTTCATCATTTGACACACGTATCCATAAAACTCAGAAGAAAAATTAACTTCGAATTTCATGTAGTCAACATTGTTATTACTGAGTACACATGAAAGTAATGTCATTTTTAAAATTTTAAGAACATTTTAGTAATGGCTGCCAAAACTCTCTTAAAACTTTGTAAATAATCAATAATAATTGTTTGTGTATAAATGTTGGCAGTAATGTGTAATGTGTAACTCGTAATGTATAATGTTGGCAGTAATATTGAGGTACTTATTACGATAATTATTTATTAATATTAAAGTATTCCAGATAATCATCTGCAACATTTAACTTTACATACTTTATGATAATATAAATGACAATTGAATAGTTTATCCGTCGAATATTGTTTATAATATCAATTTTGTGGTTTTTTTACAGCACTTTCTTTTCTAGTTAAAGGAACTAAGTGCAAAATGTTGACAGGTACAGTGTTGAGGAAACAAAAGGTTACTCAAGAGAACGTAACTCCCGTTGCGGGTGCTGTTTGTCCTTGACCGTTCGTCAAATACGGTGAAAGCATCTCTCCGTAACAAGAGGACATGTGAACGATTCACGTTTTTCGCGAACTCAAGTCGCTGAACCGGAACTCTCCCCTCCCCCTCAGCACTCGCGAGCTCGATGCAATCCGCTTGTCGATCGTCACGTGACGAAAGAGAAAGTGGTGGCAGCGTGCGGACAATGGCCGAGGCGGATATAGGGTAATGGGTTCCTACGTACACCGATTATCTCACCAAGAAGCCACTGGAACACTCTTCGATGAAAACAGACCCACGTCATGGACGATTACACAGATAAAAACTAAACAAAAAATGTTTCTTAAATACTTAATCTTGACATGATAAGACGACTATAAATCGAACAAATGTCCGGACGCTAACAAAAATTATGGTACAAAAAAAACATGAAAACAATAGAACGACAGTAAAAAACAGATAAAACGACAAGAAGGCCATAGATACTAGTGACTATGACCCGCAGCATAAGCCGGATCAATTATGAAAAAGTTAAATGCGGCAGGTATTACTTGCCCACCTTTAGGAGCGTGAATTAGAAATAGGCAAAAAAAAAAAGGAACAGCAAGAGTATGTGGTCAGTTAGCATAACCTACACGCAAAAAACAATTATAGCATATCGATTTAAGGCGATAATTATAGAATTGCTGTCACTGATAATCGATTTCGCTGTTGGTCCGCTAAACATACACTGTGTCATACCCGCACGAACATGGCCATATGTTCTAAACATAAAATATTTTATCGTTAATGATGTCATTACTAAAAAATGTGTAGGACTGTCCAGGTTATTTCCGAAAATGTGGCAAGTAAACATATTTTATAATTGGCCTCCTAAAATTCATTTTCATTCAGTCCGATTAGACAAACTTAATTAAACGTCGTTTATACACTTACTTTGTGATTCTATTAGCTACTACTATAATATGTGTTCAATATATTGTCTTGTCGTAACGATCTTAGAACCATAAGATATTGAGAAGAAGAAACATATTTATTGACCACGAAAGAAATATTTTATCGATCCTTTCCTCAATTTTTGTTTCACTTGAAGACGTGTGATGTTTGACACAGGTTCTCTAGTCGTGATCTGCTCGTGGAGTCGTGCTAGATGAATCTTAACGTTCTCATGTTTCTAACCACTAGTTGCACGCTGGTGGGCGGCTTCAAATAGGTGTGTGGCTAACTCATGGAGCACGAGTATGCGTTACGATGTTTTGCAGGCAAAAATAAACATAGCATAATATCACCCTCTAGAAGATTTCAAGGATCGCTCGGTATCTCACTTTACTTTTCATGATGAAATGTGTATTCTGATCTCAATTTCAATATCAATGAGCTAATTATCATAGTCACAATTGTAATTAAAATGTTTATTTATCCATCTTATTTGTAAAGCAGGATTTGTTTTAATAAGAATGTTCAAAATTTCATTTGTCATCTTTTCGTTGGAAATATAATAAGGAAAAAAAAATGTTTAAGTTCCCTGATGTAGGACTCTGTTGAGGAGGGTATAAAGTAAGTTAAACATTTTTACAAGTAATGGAGATAATAACACAGAAAATTAAATGCTATGAAATTGCTGTTTCTAGACCTTCCTAGAGAGACTCAAGTGGAAAGATTGATAAAAGCATGAAAATGGTAATAGCTGTTTCCTTGAGAAGGTATGGACGAAGATACCTTTAGTTTCGCTAAATGTTCCATGGTAAATAAAGACGCCTATCTGGAAAATCATTGAAGTGGATTCTGTTATAAAAACTTGATATTAGAATTAAGGCATTTAATTTCATCCTATAATCCCTCCCCCCCTTTTTTTTGCAGAATTTTTCTAATCGAAGGCAGAAAGAAATTGTTAAATTCAATTCTTCTACATTTTTCATTCACAAATATATGTTTCAATGATTTCTCCACATCCTCTTTCGTCAATTTAAAACCAAATGTTTACGAGTAAACTCACTGGAAACGTTCTGCTTAGAAAAAAAATATAAGCGCACCGCTAATATATTTTACCACTCTTTGACTAATTAATTATGATACTGACTCTGAAAATTTCCCTGAACAATTGTCGGGAAAAAAGTATTGATACATCTATTCAGCAATAATTAAAAAAATATGTCGGTATAAAAAGTTTTAATAACGTACAGCTTTGAAGTTTTGGTGACAGTAATAAGAAGCATTTACCGTGTTTTGTTTTGAGAATCTTGCAAGTGCCCAAAATATAATGATTGGATTTATCGTCAATGTAATGTCTGAAGAATAGATACTAGAAAATTTTTGTAAGTAAATTATTTTTCGGTGCAATGTTTAAATATGAGTTTATATTTACGTTTATATTTTATGTTTACTTTTACATACCTACATTTAAATAAATAATGCTAAAAAGTGGAAAAAAATATACCGCAGTAGTTGGAAAGAACTGTTCGAAGAAATAAGTATGTGTAAGTAATCAATATATCACATCGTCTTCCATATTTATTTTAACTATTCCTTTCCATATATCATTCTAACAATTCATTAATTCCCAATTAAATACTTCTAGAGATCCATTGAGTACAAAACCATCGGATGACAATCTGGATGAACAGGAATATATATATGATATCATAAATATCTACATTCTTCTAAAAAAGTACATCCTCGCTCTCTCTACATTATTGCTCGTAAGCGCATTCTTAAAGCCACGTATTCCAGAAACAACACTTTATAATGATTCATTGAGTGATTTGCAGTTGGCATTGGCGCACTAGTGCGGGAGGAACTAGTCCTAGGGCGGCGTAATAGTGGTGAGAGACCGGGTGTACCGTACCCATTCCAGAAATTTGCGTTAAGAAATTTTCCTTCAACCGTGAGGAGAGTAAACACATGGCTGAGAAGTACAATGGCACTCTTAGAAGTTTTCTAATACTTTTTTTCTTCTACATATCTCTGAACATGTAGAACCTCTGGATCTACGAACATATCTCTGGGTCTCTCTCTTCTACACGTTCTTCTCTGCAACGTATCGAAAATGAATGTGTAAATAAAACATTTCTGCAGAAATGACTTAGGAGTGTTTCTCTGAAGAAAAAAAAGCAGAAAACTTTAATTAACATAATATTTTATTAAGAATTGTTTAGAAATAAATGACTTTATCGGTGGACGTTCAAACATAATTTGCTCAGGATTCAGATAAAATATTCCTTTTTTTATGCCATGGACCCACCTCAGAAAATGCCCCTAGTTACGTCAATGAGCTTTTATTTTTTTATTGTAGTATTTGTGAATAGGAAATGTAGCGTGCCATATTTGGCGATAGGAGGAAGGAGGTGGATGGTTGGACTATTGTCAGTAGGTGGACCGGTTGGCTGGGTTTACCAACAACTTGCCCCACGAGGAGGCGTTAGTAGGCGTAGTTAGTAATAGTAAGAGTTAATGATACCAGGAAGTAGTAGGAGATGGATAGAAGGAGGGTTCTCTTTTTAGTAGTCACAGCTATATGAACTGGGACATTAATGTGGAAAGCCACAAATTTTTTCTGGCCCCGCTGAGAATTGAACCCGGAGTGACTGGGTGGTGTGAACGCCTGCTAACCCGTAGTTACTCCGAAGAGTCTTGGGGAGAAATTGGTCAGCCGAACGTAGTAGCCTTAGTGGTCCAATGCGTCCTTCCATGTCTGTTCCCCCGTAATATTTTCCACACTCTCGCTAATAACATTTGCATACAGCAGGATTACCTCGTCAATGTTTTCAGACTACGCTCTCAGGCGCTGTCCATTGTTCACCCCTCTAAAAGTGCTCTCCCCCGGTCTCGAACTGGAAGTAAGTCAATTAATCCCGAAAGCGGGACAGTTTGCTGACATTAAGTAATGTTTGCTATTCTGGAACCGCGATCGTAAATTATCGCTCGCGAGAGTTCACGGTCAGTTTATCGATTGCGTTTCGCAATTATATTTCAATTTTGAAGAGAAAGAGTTTGCCGACTGTTGAATATGTATGTTTTGAATGCAGGGCGTTGACAGTGGATTTGAACCGTTCCGAAGAGGGAGTAGGTTTTCGCACGATTGAACTGTCTCTGGAGTTAGGAGGGTTTATGGGAATAGAGATCGGCAATAACCGTACAATGTGAGAGGAGCCATTAATATTTCGGGTATGAAGCAGGAATATTACTTACAATTGAAAACCTAGTGAACAATATACTAACCGCTTTGATCACGGAAAGTCGTAGGAAAGTTCCTATGGATGGTGTTTATCATCACATCCGGTTTTGCTGATTAGGTTCACTCCAAAGAAAGTATCCTGTGGTTTTCTTGGTCACAATCTATTAAATTCGGATCACAATCTGTTGTTGTCTACATTCACTCGAAGATGCTAAGAACGGTACACTCAATTTAAAAAAAATCCACTCCTTACTACGGAATTATTAATCCGAATTCCATCACAGCAAGTCATAACTAAAATTGAATGAATATTCTTTTCGAATTTTCTCTTTATCTCTTGAGATATTAATTTTAATACGGAAATTCATTAACGAAGTAATGATTTAAGTTAATTTTATAACGCATGCTATTTTCTTTGGGAGTGAATCAGTCGGGTTGCCTTACAGAGATTTTTAATTATGAAATCTTGGTAAGAAATCAATGTCAGTGAAATAATTTGTAGCATAAAATATGTATTAATGGTGAGAAAAATCTTTGAATACCCACCAATTAGGAGAAGTACTACATAGTACGGAAAAAAACATATTAATCAATAAGCCAAATACGTCACTCTTTTATAATTACATGATTATTCGTATGGTTTTTCTATCCTCTAATGAGATTTTAAAGATACAAATAACATGCAAATTAATCAATACAGTAGTGTAAATATTTAAAAAATACTTTTCCTACGAATTAATTATATACAGTATTATTTCAACGAAATATATTTTGAATGACGCTTTTGAAATTAATAAATTTTGAAGTTGGTGCCGTAAGACTAATCAGTGTTTATTGCGTAGTATAGTTGTAGATTTTTATCTTAGCAAAGATATCATTTCCTTTTTCTCGTATCTTATCTGGGTTTGTTTGTTTCACTTGCTCTCATTGATATTTTATATTCTCTTAATTTATAGATATCATCTGCTTATTGTTGTTTGAAAATTTGTGCAACATTAGTCACCATGCCTTATATTTGGCAAATTTGTCATTAATCATTTTCAGGGGTCTACAATAACTAAATAACTGTCTGCAATAATAAATAACAGTTATCATTAAAATTGGCATCGTTATAATTAAATTCACCGATTTCGTCTTCTCAACACGATTTAATGAAAAAATTCAAAGTGTTTTTTCACACACGAGTGTGCGTGTGCATGAAAACTCTTGTTTTGCATATTGACTAATGTCACAATTATCTTAATAATTTATTGTTAAATATCATTTAAATATTGCTTTTGAAATAAAAAATGTTATTTGTATTTATTTATTTTATGTCGTTTGACGAGGTTTAGGGCATGAGGTTCCACCCAATCGTTCGACCTAGGACAGGGAATTAAATTAATCTTTGTTTCCGGAAGCTGAAATATTATTTCTGCCAGAATAAACTATAGATAAAACAATTTTTCCTCTCATTATTTGAATTCCTCACCACCTTTTAACTGGTATTATTGACCTACTCTTGTTAAACAACCTCTCATTTTGCTTCCCTGTGTCTAGACTTGATGCTGCGCTCATGTATGACTGTCCCTTTAAGCAGAGTGTTTCATTAGCACTGTTCCCGTGCTCGCAGTTACCATCAATATAATGACATAAAACCTACAAGATATTCACGGTTTACCCCTCTAGAAGTTGTTGCCCTTTCAAAGACTTTGTAATTATTCAGTAAAATTATTTTATAGTATTTATGTTGCTTCTTCTCACATTATTCTTCTTATCTGGCACTACAGCCCTTTGTGGGCTTTGGCCTTCAAGGAGGATAGAGCTCACGTGATTTCTTGACCCCGACACTAGAAGGAGGAGATGCAGTAAGCATCTCGCTCCGACCGGCTCGACCCCAGGATAGATCCTGGTACTCATTTTATAGAAGGTTGAGTAGACCTGGGAGCTTGTTCTCACACACAACCTTAAAATTTCTTCTCTCCAGATTGAAAGAAGCGCTACATTTATTTAATTTGGTTCTGATAAAGTTTCTTAAGAATTTTGGGTTCGTATAGATTAAATTCACTTCAAATAACTCCAATCCATATTTCTCTGTACGTTACACCTTGATACTGTCCTGTTTTCTTACTACCATGACTTTAAGATTATTGATTCTGTTAGCTCCACTCGATAAATTCGCCAAAGTTTAAGTGGTTATTTTCTCATCATTTTCTTTTTTTCATAATTTATTTTCGCATAATATATACTGTTCAATTGGAGTCACTTACTCATTACCGTCCCATGAATTAATAAAAAAGTACAAGTTTGCATGCTTGAAGTTCAATCACACTGTCGCAAATATCAACCTATAATTACGCAGTATTTCTTCTTACGTGATATGAATGACTCAAATTAGGCTTCACGCTTTAAAACATTTGAAGATACACTTATTCAGGGAAAATAAAGACTCGGTTATTTATTGATCGCCTAATTGAGAGAGAGAAAAAATGCAACGACAATACAACATCTGGCAACCGAGCACATCATCGGTCTCCGTTTTGGCAACTACCCTCTTCTGAGTTCCCTCTTCTCCCCCTTCGTGCATCATCGCTCTTGTTCTGCTGTGCGACCGCGTTGCACGCGTGTGTTGTTAATTCTTTCTCTGTTGATGGTCATCTTCTCATTATTCATAATTGTAACAAAGCGTGCGAATGTTTTAAGAGCGGCAGCGTTCGACATTAATCATATTTAACATTATTAATCTGGGAAAAACACACATCAGTCGAACGTTTTTTGCGAGTAAATGTATTAATTCTTGGAAAGGATATTTACGTGTGAGTATAGTTGCAGGATTGGTTTCAATTATGTTCGTATTTTACCCATAGTTTAAACGAAATGTTTGACTCATTAGTTGAAATGTAATTTGTGATTGATCTAAGCACCAATATCAGACAAACAGGTTGGGTGTATTTTTATGAAACAAGGTAAATTAATGACTGAAATTTACAATTATCGCCCATGTCTCATCAACTCTCCACATAGATTCGCAACAGAATTTCGTATATATTGGTTAACTGTAAACCTATACGGTAGATGTAATCTTTGACCAGTAATTCATTTTACTTTTCATTCTGTTCAGTTCGGAAAATGACATTAAAACGTGTTTTATTCGTCAACAATATATTTAGTTCAGTTTTAAAATGTTTTCTTGGAAATGTTATATTAATACTACGAATTTTTATTCGTTCTCAACAAGAAATTCGAGATGTTACTGTATCATCACATGTGTCTAGTGCTTTTTATAAGCTGTTTAAGAATTGAGTATTTTGATTTTGAGTATTTATTACCATAGTGACAATTACCACGCTTGGTATTAAAGCATATATCCGTTGCAGAAAATCAATATAACACTTTTTGTTGTTGTTGTAAATTTCAAACCATCACACGGTGCTGCACATTTTCACATTCTGTTCCAATCGAAATCACGGATCTTTCACTCATCTATCACGAAATTAGTTTTAAGTCCTATCTTCGCATTATATCACACATCGGATTTATGCGTGATGCTTAGTCACCAATAATGACTTGATTGGCGAATGCATGCTGAATACAGTGTCTCATCACGTGAGGATTTTGAAGAAGACGAACGTCTTAATGTATTTCTTGCTACTTTTCTTATCTCACCGTTACGAAGGTCGTTGGCTGAAAAATTACCATCTCGAGAACGGGAAATTAATATTCGAGTCATTTTTCTCGAGGCAATTTTAAGAATGTTTAGTTGTCAACAAATCAGACATCAATTTTGTGGAAAATAATGAACAGGTGACTTATGTTATGATGTTACGGTAAGTCTAGTTGTTATCGTCGTTGACTTGTGGTTTACACAATTCGTGGCGTAAACTCTCTTTTTACTGGTGGCTCTAAGAATTTAATTGCACATCGACGCCATTTCGCAATTTAATGTATGTACTTCAGAATATTCATTATCATACGAGTTAAGTGCTGAGATCCACAGCTATCACGATAAACGTGAAAATTCTGTATAACTTGATTGAGTATAAAAAACACGAGAGCACTAGATTTGAAGAGAATTTTTAATTTTCATTTCTTTTTTTACTTTTATGTTACTATGTGTATTTTTATATCAATCAATGGACTACTATTTACGTCAATTATGTAATAAATTACAACTTACGATCGTTTTTGAACAATCAATATTTTTTACTGTATTTAACTGCTTAAAAACACGTAAGGATTATTTGTTTTTCTTGAATACATGGATTTACTGACTGAATACTAAATTACGTCGTATCATTACATTTCATTATAATTTTGCTTGTAAATAAAAAATGTGCAGTACATATTCTTGAAATAGATGAAATTGAACTGACATTGCATCACTTTTTTTACTAAAACTAATACATTTATGAAATAGAAGTATCTCTATTAGGGGATTCTATCGATTTTCATATATCATAAATGAAATTGTTTTAGTTTTGTATATTTTAGTGATCATAAATGAAAAGGAGCTTTGCTGATTAATTTGAGAGATATCCATAGAATTTTCCAAGTTGACANTAAATGAAAAGGAGCTTTGCTGATTAATTTGAGAGATATCCATAGAATTTTCCAAGTTGACATGTCCAATAATGTAAATTGTGACCCACAGGCGGCGATGTAATTGAAGCATCTTCTGTTCCACACAAGAACGCGGATTCGATCCCCAATTTAGCCGAACAGGACCTGCTGAGATTTTGTTAAACAACTCCAAATCAATGTCGACTAAGTTCCGGAAGTTCACGAAGAACCCAAAATTTCTCCTTTCTCATTCTTTTACTCAAAGTATTTATTTCTCTAGACCACTTGCAGAATGAATTGTTGAATGTGTTTGTTCTCACTCTAATCTAGAGTCATCTTTGACTTTTGTGGTATGACACTTTCTTGAAAAATACATTTTCTTTAAGATGATGAAAGATACAGTTTTATTAAAATATCATTTTATTTCACTTGTTTTCAGTAAAATATAACAATACTTTGGAGAAATATAGAAAAAAAAGAAGCGAGTTATTTCTTATATAACACAATATGATACGAGGAATATTAACATTGTAGTTCTGTAACATGTTTTATCTTAAAGTTTAGAGAGTTCTCAAGATTCTTTACAATTAGTGAAATAAGCTTCATTATTCCGAAATGGCTTAGAAGAAGACAGGGATCAGTCTTCCTCCTCTCCAAAACATAATGGATAAAGGTTTCTTGTAGAATTGAAACAAAAAATATTTAACTCTACCCCAGAATAATTGTTATTCGCCACAACCGTTATTTTAAGACATTGACTAACGGTAAGAATTATTTTGTTTTGGGTTCCTTCGATATTCTCACCCATTTTCCCAAAGGAAAACTTATTTGCGCCTATTAAACGCCTATTCATCATCTAACGAAGGCCAAAATCCTGGCAGAAATGTTGTGAGTGAAATATAATTGTTTGTCTAAAAAAGGTCGTTAAGTTGAATTATAAAAGTTTTTAATTTAAGGAGGAGGATATACTTAAATAGCAGTACTTATTTGTGCGATTTACGCAGATAGTAAATGAAATAGTTTCGCTATATCTCTCATCTGAAATAACTAGTTACTCGTAATGCTTTCGTTACGAGTTCCACGTGATGTAGATTTTGTTTTATTCTTCCTTGTCTCCTTCCATTCTCTAATACCTCGACGCTCCGACAGACGGCAACCAGCCTCTCGCTTAATTGGGCACTAAAGGAGGCGGTCGGGAATAAAAAGTCACTTAATCCAACGTCCCCTGCCGTTTCTTTTGTTTTTAAGAACACACCCCATTGTGCCGTAAACGTCGCTAAGTCGCCCCTCCCGCGCTCGTAAAATCAACGGGGTGGGCCCAGGGTCTCATGGGGACTCCGATGAAGGTATTCACCTCCCTCCTAAGAGAGAGGGTGACTTGCCCTTACACCCTTCTGTAAATGTATGGCACTAATAAAGTACTCTCCGATATCGTACGCTTAAATTGAGGTTCATCTCCCAAACATCGGTAATTACGTACCAAGTATTATGAAGTGATTATAACTCGCGACTAAGTAACAATAAAATTGTTCTGTAGGAAACTGAATTTTTATACATTTTGTTGTGTTTGTAGTTACAATCAATAACAATAATAGATATTACGTTCATATAATAAGAAACAAAAGGTTTAGCAAGTACAAGAGAAAAAATATCGTAAGCTAATCGTCGAAACCGATATTTCATTGCTGAAAAATTAAGAGGTGAATGTGGAATAAATTAGATTGTGGTTATAAATTTCGTTGAAAAGCACGCAGGAAAACGTAGCACACTAAAGATTTACCAATGGGGGTGTCATTAAGGTGGTTAAGGAGCGTTTTTGACGAGTATTACATCTTAAAATACATATATTAATTACTCTGAAAATGAAAATAATAAAAAAAATTCTCTTGAAGATGGGTAAGGACTATGTCGTTACACCGAGATGTACAGCGATCAAACCCGACTTCCTTCATATCGTGTTTTGAAATTCATATAATTTTTCCTACAATTATTATAAGATGAAACGTTACGAGGCTTTTTTGGTGCAATCTAAGCCTTCAATGCTCATGTGAGATGTTGTGGATCACATATGAATTACGCCATAAAAATTGAATCGATTCACGTGGGATTTTATTTATCTGTTAAAAATACAGTCAAAAAATATCGGACAATGAAAAATCAGAACAAAAGACTTTAAAGATTCTTCGTCGCAGTATTATCTCAATCACGTGAATCTCATTTGCACACAGGAGATTGTGTAAAAAGCATAATTTTTTTTCTGCACTCTTCAAAGAAAGTGAATCTTGTCGGTCCACGGAAGGGAGTGAAATGATATCGGCGTCAAAAATATTCCTGTATCGTGATCCATAAGACTATCACTCGTATGCGCTCCCACGCATAAACAATGTCTTTGTTTCCTGAGGCTCCACCAGGGACCCGAATACTTGTGTGGACAGATAGCATGAGAATGGGATCTGTCTCCTAACCCTCAACCAGTCAGCCAAACAAACTTTCTGTGCTCAGTTTCAATTTTAATAAACACGAAAAGGGGAGTCATAAAAGTGAGGCAGAGTTTCTCCATACGTAAGATTGGATCGGCTCGAGGAACAGTTGAACAAAGTCTCTATTGCTGTTCTCCATCCCTCCTCGTCCTTACATGTAGTGTTGTCTGTCTAGTTTCCCTCGCACAGTGTCGTCATTTCGTTCGTTCTACAAAGTGAAATCTCATAGTACACCTACCCTTGAGCTAACAGTAAACGATTCTATCCGTTGCTTCTACTGTGGTACATCACTGATGTGTTTACACGATAGATTTGTTTATTTATTTTATCTCTTCCATATATTTACATCAGAAGTTTACCTCCCGTGTTGTTCTGCATTGATTGAGCCCTATCCGCTTAGAATCAATTAATCACGTGTGTCGTGCTTGACATGGTCACTGGTGCGCTGACCAGTACAAACTGAACCGTATATCCCCCAAGACGCTACTACCTTTAAAAATGAATTCTCTATCTGTCACAGACTTCAAGCGTATTTATATGTATATCGTTTCTTCATGTATTTTAAGAACATCCATCCATCACAAACGCTCCTTTATGACCCCGTTGCCTGAGTGTTTCAAGAAGCCCAGATATATCCTTCTTTAGTTAACTCCAAATTCTATCGTAACTTACGTGATAAGGTGCAAACAGATCTTTTTTATCATCTGGTGATGCAAGCCTTCCGTTATTAGAAAGTGGATTATTTCTGAAAAAAAGTTAGAGGTTTTATTATCTATCATAGTTTATTGATCCATGTAATACATACTCCAGACAATATTCGAATAACCGTAACATTATTGTTTCTTCATATTTCTTTCATTGTCAATTTTGATACGTAGGGAAATTAGTTTATCTATATATCACGGAACGTACATGGGTACAAAATACTTTTTGAATTGATCAGTTCAAATAATGACAAAGAATGGAAGTTATTTCCAGACATGTTTTTTTTTTTTGGAATAAACTGAGAACACTATGTATGTGAGTACCCAGGTGAGATCCAAATTCAGAGGTGGGAAAGGATTTTTCCAAACCTTGGGATTTGATAAACCAACCTTATAGTGGATACAATGAGGGTGGGATGTCAGTTCCGAAAATTTCGAGAATTTTTTTTCTTCCTCGGAATTAATATCTCATATCATAGCTTGTTCTCTTAGTGATCAGTTTTTCGCACATCGTTAATACAGTGGCAATATTTGAAAAGTTACAATAAATTTTGCATGGGGTGTATAACTCCTTCCTTATTACCGAGCATTCATTCTGCTATGCTGGAAGTCACCACCCTGACGTATCACCGTCGTCATTTTACTTCTGTTCCGAATCCCACTGTCACCAATACCACGTACTTCCACAGTTTATACTGCCGATAGTCCCCTGTTCCTCCGCCTCTAGCGCCAGCCGCAGCTTCCCTCCACGATGAGAGCTGGAGAAGCGGGCGTGCATATAAAATATGATGACCGTCTCCCGTTTATGTGTTTAGACAAATGGAATCGGCGTGAATGCTACAGTGGGGAGTGGCGTGAGGATGGAAGAAGAGATGAGACCGACAGGACGACGAATATGACGAAGTGATGTGTCCTCAGTCGAGGTGGTTATCGCAGCGGAATAGGATACAGATTGGAAGAAGGGAGTTGTCGGGAAGGAGAGAGAATATGAAGAGAGGGTGGAAGTGCATGGAAATTCGTTTACTAATGCATTAATGCAAGTGGGGGGAAATGGGAACAGGTTATTGTATTTGATAAACACAAGTGAATCTTTTAATTGTTCATTCCATGCAAAGTTTGTTTCAATTATTTCGAAAGTTGTAGATCAGATTAGGGAGAAATATATTAAATGCTTACGAAAGTATGGTTAAGTTTTCGACAGTTTTTACTTTTAATGCAATCCAAAATATTCAATCCTAAGTTCTTTTGTATTTCCTTGACTGCTGAATTTGGTATTATTGTCTTAAAGAAGACGGGATTGCATTGACATTCGAAAGAAATCAAGCTTCTCTGGTTTGTCTATAGCTCGCTGCAGCTAATTTGCTTGAAATTATTATCGGTCGACACATTTTAACAACCATCCTAAAAGGAAATGGAAATGACGCTAGTATTCGTTTTTTATTTTGAACTCCAATTTCTGTTTCGTATGTCAAAGCTAATCCATTTCTCCTCTTTCCCCCGTCTCTGGACGAGGAACCTAAACCCTCGGTAGTTGCTTCAGGTTCCTGAGTAAAACGGGTTGGGGCCAAAGGGTGGGGAACTCTTCACCTGAATAGGCCCATCACCAGGCAATTAGCGGCGACGCTCCCAAGCTGCTCCCGCCCCACCCCTTCCTCTCACAGCACCTCCACTCCCCCCACATCTCACTCTCAAAAACCCCACCCTCCCTTTTCGGAAGCTCCCCCATTTTCAGCTCAGCTCGCCTAATTTAATCCCCTACGCGCTCCCAAACATTTTTCTCGATGGAGTCTTTTTAACCAGATGTTAATTTTGAGACGCAGTCAACCCCTTTTTGCGGGGAGCAGAGAGGGCTAAGAAAGTGTGTGTGTGTGTGTTGCGGGGGGAGAGAGAAAAGTAGTGTGACCTGTGTCTTCGGAACGGAAAGGGGACAGCACCAGTGATTATGAGGTGAAAAGGGGACGAACACAGAAGAGTTGACTGACAGACGTATTGGAAGGGTGGAGACTTAAGTTGTGAGGTTCTGAGTGGTTAAAGTAGCTACTGATGAATGAGGAGATGTGGTTTTACGAGATTTTTAGTATTACGAACTAAAAAAAGGAAAAGAAATGCTGCTACGATTTATTGCTCCGGAGAAAATCAATAGTGGAACTAAATACCATACATTCTTTCGTTTTGTTATTGTGCATTTGCGTAATTATGTACCCCATTATTGATTTCAAATACTTTTCAAAAGTATCTTTCATACTCGTAATTGTAAAAGAGGACGGAGTACATGTGGGGGTTACAATGATACAATCATCTAAAATGTATTAAACCGACGTCATATTCCTGGTCTTGATTCGTCTATTTTCTCTTCGACTCAATCGACAGGACAAGTTCTATGTTTCAACTACACGTACCCAAGGAACCAAAAGAAAATTATAAGTCCACACAACTCATTTAATATCAACTTTACTAATGTCGTAATTACATTTTCTCCTCAAAAGTAAACTCATTGAATATATTATTGTACAAACATGATGATAAATTTCATGAAAAGTGTGAGGCTATGGGATAAAGGTGTAAATCAACCAATAAAATGTTAGAACACACTATTAAGTGTAATGAAACTCACTTAAAAGTTCATATCTTTTAAATCATTTACTAAGGTCTATTGCTTGCAAATATGCATATAGCTTATGCGTTAAGCTTTAAATAAAACAAATAGTTTTTACTTGGAGACGACGTAGACATATTGCATTCTCAAAGTTAATATACTTTAAAATACTAAGCCTAAGATCGTAAACGCCATTATGAGGCGTTCAATACGTTTCAATACGTCAAGACGATAATAGACAAACATCATAAACGTTCCCGGAATTCTGAGAAACGTAGTTTGCTAACGAATATTTCAGTAACGTTCTGTTTTTTGTTTTACTTCATGACATGGCGAGGTCCAGGTCATCAGCCTCTACCACCGCACCACATGTTTTGAGTCAAGAAATTGGGAATAAAATCTACTGTCAAAAAAGCAGCTACAAACTGCAAATGACTGCGATGTGGACAATAAACTAATGGCGTTTTCCATTTACTCCGCTGGGTCAGCACTAGAACCGGACTAATACGTCATTGCTACGCTCGAGTTTCTAACTCCGGAGTAGTGTATACCAGCAAATAGATCATCTTTCCTGTACGCTTCTGGCATGGTCACCTTAGTGACTAGTAATCAGAGCAAAATAAACGCACGTGTCTTTGTTCAGTGTTATCTCATGCTTGATTTTGTGCGCGGTGATACGCGTGAAAAGTTATATTTGCAACAAATTCATAGCTGTCACTATGTATGAGTTTTCCAGAGGTTCACTTCATCTCAAAGACCAGAGCAGCAGTGGAAGTAGTGAGAAAATACGCAGAACAAGTCGGGTTGAGCTCAGTACACCACGAGTGCGCATTGATAGACAAATGAAATGTATTTCTACTCGCGCACTGGTGCAAATTCCACTTCGAATGGAACGCCATCTTTTCACTCGGGGTGCACCAGTGCACAATCAGAGCAGTAAATGGAAAATACTATAAATTATTACGGAAGAGATGTTAGGTTGCGTGGGATGCAAGATACCGAAGCGACATTGGTCTGTAGAATATGAGAGAAACCGAAGTGGAATATGTCACTCAGTTCGGCCGTGCCAACCTGCTCTGTCCCACTTAGCGGAAAGTTCTTATGTGAAATTTTATTTGTTACACGAATCATGTTTTTATTTGGATTTGAGATGACAAGTGCATTTACAAAAATTAATTATATATATCGTTCTTCACTGGAATAGGGGAAAATACTGTAGTTGTTTAAAGACCTGACCCTTGAACTGAACTCTTTTCACATGCACCCTCTAAGCGATTAGTGATCGGTATGAAATAATGACTAACATAATTATGCCAAAATGTCCAAAAATTAAAGGTGTTTTTGGAAAGAGGAATCTCAACACTTCCAAGTTCGATTTGCGACAGGATTCACTCGCGAGAATCTCCGCACCCGGCGATGAAAGCGTTGTCGCCTCTGACGTCATCTGCAATCCCTTTGAACGTCGTTCCCAAGGAACAAACGACGGTCCATAACTGCTCCACAGGAGAGGTGCGTTGCGGGGTGAAGTGTCGCTCGCTCGCGACAACCCAGCGACCCATTATCATATCAAAACCGTTCGTGTTTATTTAGCGCCTGGAATCCCTTTGCTGCCCTTCGAGACGAATGTACTCGAATGGAATCACGCGGTGCAGAGACTTTCGAGGCAGAAGCGTCGGTAGCTGATGAAAGAACTTTGACTGCGGTGGAGGAGTGAAGAACACTGAGAATCCCAATTAATGCACTCTGTCGTGTTATTTCGCATGACTTGATATTTAAATCGTTGTTTGGTTGGATTCTCATGATTTTCTTAAAAACGATTCAGAACGATACTTATCATAAAATATGCATTAATATATCTCTCCCCCTCCAACAACTATCACTCGTTGGAATATACGCAGAAACATTACCTAAGAAATTTCGTGTTTCTCACAAGAACTCAGTACATTTGGTAGATATTTGAAACAGTATTTTGGTACAATCTGATCATGGTATAAATATCTCGTCTTTTAAATATTTATAAAACCAGAAGTTTGATAATTTTCGGTCAGATGAGAATGGCGACCACCCGGGAAGCAACCCCGGGACTCTTGCATTGATCGCAGGGGTGTTAACCACTACACCACCCGGTACTCTTCCACAACTGTTTCCCGCGTAAAGAGTCCCTGAGGAGCTTCACTCCTCCCAATATATACAGTACAAGAAGTCACGTGATCAGCACCATTTCCACCCAGACCTGAACCCCGGAAGACCTGAGACACATCCTCTGATAAGTGAGTTACGCATAACGAACCTTAACACGTGCGAAACCGGTAATTAAGTGCACCTAGCATTGTGTGCCACCTGGTTCACTTACCTACTCGACGTGTAGGGTACACGGAAGAAATATAGGCAAAGAGAAGTTTGTTATCCTTTGCAGCATCTGTACAAAACGTTCGCTGTTCACATAATAGTGCTTTAAGGTATTATGGGAATAATAAATGCAAAAATCAAAATAATTTCGCAAAAAGGGAATTTTCATTGGCATGAAACCAATAGTGGTAGTACGAGTAATCCACTAGTAGGTCGTATCCAAAGTAATATTGAAGAAGCTTACTCGCACAAATGATGAATCTTGTTGGTGTGTATTTACTGATTCTTACTGTATTTACTGATTCTTGAATATACACTCATCTTTTTAATTTTTTGGTGGTAATCAATCACAACACACTTCTTCCTGTAGTACTCATAAATGGATTTCGGTAAATAAAAAATATGAACATGTCCTTATGCACGAATTTTAAAAGTAATATTTGACAGACTTTTTCAGAAATATAAGTAAAATAATCATTTGCTTCTTTCGTATTTCGAATATAGTTTCTGTAACGTCGGCGCCAGGACATTCCATCAATTTGTGAAATATTAATATTTCTTTGCATTTTCCAAGCCGGATGCTGTTAAGATACTTTCAATAAGTGGCCAGTCGGCGCTAAGACGGAAGTGCGACGAACTTGGGACCCACCCTAAGCCTCTTCAGTTATTGAGGTATTGTTTGAACGAACACCTTTCACTTTTAAGGAAGGTACAAATGTATTCGGAGAATGCGGCCTGCGGCGTTGATCCATGAGCGGTTCACTGGAATTTAGGTGTACCTAAAGAAAAGAAGAATTCTACGAAGTAATGAATGAAGTACGTGCCGAATATAGAACAACGAAAAGAGTGTTTGCGAAGCGCCTAGATGACACTCATGGCGGTTCGTCCTCTACGGCGCAGTCTCTGCGTTCCTAGAAGCCAAAGGGGTGACCCAAAAGGAGTGTTTGCATGGTGGTGGCGAAGGCGTGGTTATTTGCTGATAACGTGACTTCTTGTACTGTATATATTGGGAGGAGTGAAGCTCCTCAGGGACTCTTTACGCGGGAATGTAGAGATCCGTCAGCACGGACATGTGACTGAGCTAAGACTAAGTCGCGGAGACCAGATATTCGTTAGGCTGCTGCGGTAGTCTTAATGAAGTCATTACTAGTTGCGAGGGTCGTAACTTGTATCAGTTAGTTGTTGGGGAAAACAACTTATAATTTGGAAGGTTCAGATAACCAGAGGGTTTTTACAATTTAGTTGTCTTCAACTAAATTTATCCAAGAGTAATTAATGCTTTTCGATAGCATTACTTGTGTAATAACTGATTATTAGATGTATTAATGATTTTGGGAGTTTGTCTCTGTTGTAAATTCAAATGTCTAGTTATTTTGTATTAAATCATTATTTATTGTTATTACACGTGTGTTTGATTGCCTGGGAAACTGGGCTGGTGGCAGCGAAGAAAACTACCATAGGGATTGTAGTATTTATGTGGATCCCGCTTCTACCAAAGAAATACTAACATCGCATCAGGGCTTGAGGTGTGATGTTACAGTTTCATAAACCGTGTCCACCCTATTAGTGTGTATTACTATGTTCATGTAAACGTTGCAATTGCGCATAATAATAATAGCTTCTTATTTGACCTTTCCTGTGATATCATTTCCGATACGATCTTCAAAATAGGTTAAAATGCTTCAATTCAATAATAGGCCATATACTTGATATTCTCAATGTCAAGTCAATTATCAGCAGGGAATTCTGACGATGTTCGAGAGAACTCATTACTTGCAATAAATGAAGATGGAAGATACAATATGAAACGTAAAATAATATATAGAAAGATACTATATGAGAAACGTATAAAGTAAGTAACATCAATTTGGAAAAGAAAAAAAAACTGGATTAATATAAGGAACAGGAAATGTGCCTGTCACTAAATGTCAACCAATGGATATATGACGAGAAAACGAAAACAGTATTGATGTAGCATGTTAAATTAATAATAATAAATTTAGTATCAAATCAGTTACAAACTGCGTACGACCACGTAGAGGGCAATAAATTAATTTACACGACAGAAGCAAGCAAGGAATCATCCTATCAATTCCGATCATTCGGAAGAGATGGATTTAATATTTCAGCATACTAAGAATAAAAGTAGTTCGGCACGTGTTGTAACATTAACAGAATACCAACAAATTTGTATTTCATAAAACACTAAATGTTTTGCCAAAAGTACTTATTACTATAAACTAGAGGTTTATTATTTCAATAGACGCCGGCCCTAGGCGAGAGTCTAGAATCAGTATAAAAATCCACCTCTATCTGAAGGGAAACCGGAGAAAAACCCGAGCCAGGATGGGGATGTTATTTAGATGTAATTGCTGACTTATAAATAAATTGAAATATTATGTAAACCTCGATTGTTGGAACATCGCAGTGCAGGTGTGAACACAACGCTACCGCATGGGTTGTAATTAAGATGATGATGTGGGAGCGAAGCCTTGAGTCGGGAACTGCAAATGCAGCCTTCGTCGTTGTGGCTTGGTGGTTGTTTTTTGTCGTTCACTCACAAAGAACGAGACACAAGGGGAGGCTGTTGTAGGGCGCGGAAGAAAAGGGTTAGGGTGTTTTACGTCTTAGGCTAATTCGTTGAGCCCGCGGACTGCGTAATCGGGAAGAGGGGTGTCATTTTGGGGTTAGTGGTTGCGGAGGGGATTTCTCTTCTGAAGATGTTTTGAGATGAGCTGTTGGGAATCAGTTGCAGAATGCTCTCTTGGATAAAAATAAAGGAACCAAAGGTTGCTTACTGTTCATTGTAGACGCTAATCAACCACTGGAGATTCGAGAAAAATTTTTATTTCTCTGTAATTCTCAATCAAGATATATAAAAAAAAGATCGACCAATTTCCTAAGAAACAGGAAAAAATTCCTTCCTTCTACTGAATATGTGTCTATTAATTGTTCTAAATTCGTATCTAAAGATGCACACCATTTCTGTTTCGAAAAGTATGGACATGAAGACCCGATCAAATATTCTCTCTATTCCAGAACGACGCTAAATTATATAATAATTAGTCAACAAGAGAAGTCACTGGGCATAGTCTGTTTGATCCGTAGTGCTCATAACTTTCTCGTTTAAAAACAAAGAAACCAATAACGAGAAAAAGGACGAACCGAAGTTATTTTTCATAGGTGATATCCATTCATTCCCCTAACCCTCAAGCAATCCAGCTTCTCGAAGTCGACTTCCAGAAACAAAACCGGAGTCATAACTTTGGAAACCAGGTCATACAGTTTGGAACGTTTTGAAAATTCTCTTTTATAAAATGAATAAGTGAAGATCATAGGAATTTATTCTCCTTTTATGACCTCGTTGAAATCTGATCCCTTTTTTCACATCTTAATATCCCTGACAGGCGCAGTTGGACAGACCTCTCCTCTCAAGGAAACCTGATGTATTTTCAGGTGATTCAAAGGGCTTAGTTGCGTGGAGAGTCCTTGGGTGTTGTAGCTCGGCGTCGCACTGGGCTCCTCCTCGATCGGCTTCTCTTTGACAGACACACTTGCCGCTGTGTGGACGAGGGGGACGTGTTTCGCCATTTGCATGAAAATGCCTCGCACAATTGGTCGTCTGCGTTTCTGGATGTCACTTGAATGCGTCCGCAGCGACACTCCACGCGTATTATTAATGACGGAACTTCACATGTAAATACGAAGCACACTTCACGTTCGTTGCGAATGTTTATTTTGGGGGGTTTACCGTTTGTCCTGAGAGATTCCGTTGAAGTTGATTGATTAGGGTGAAGTACCGCATCACGTCGCGCGTCTTGTTTATTTTGAGATTAATTTTCTGAGTGAGAGTCTCAGAACAGTGCGGGATCGTTTTTGTGCGAGTGCGAGAATGGAAATAATCTTTTAGAGACGAGGGAATGTTCATGCTTCATTATTCATTTATGAATTTAAAAATGTACAATGTCGTTTCTAAAAATTTTTGTCAGTAATTCATTGAATATAGTTATATCTATAACAGCGCTGTCCAACCGGTGGCCCACGAATTGTAGTACATTTTACATCAAATTTTCATCAACCGTTGGAAAGCACAACATATAAACCTATGCTGAATTAATATTTGACGTAAAATGTCCGGTGAGAGAAAATTGTGTTTAGGATTACCCCGTCGTACATCACAATTTGACAACCTTTTATTACTAGGGTAAATACTAAACATACTTTTTACAAATTAATAATTATACTATTTAATTTTTAAAGCTTGGAATAACATAAATTTGTTGATGAAAATCAAAATATCGCGTTACAAATAAATAAATATGAACCATTAATTTTATACATCGGGAAACTTTTCGTCAAACCCCATCACATGCCGGACAGATCTAGCGAAATTGTATAGAAAATGGCCCGCGGGCAAAGATGCATTGGACTGAGCTGATCTACAAGCAACTTAAACATGTTTTGATATATGATACATGTATGTGTTTTGAAAAATGTGTTAAGGCATATGATTTGTTTCCAAGCTTAAATGTTTTACTATACACATGAGTTTATAAGATATTTTTTGGTAAATGTTTCTAGGTCAAGAGTTAATATGGTTAGTAAATGTAATTGACCTATATTTAATGATAATGTATACATATCATTCTAAGATAAGCTATATTAAGATCTGATGCTGATAAATAAACACAATAGCTTCTCACGTCACATCTTAATAGCTTCCGAAGTTTAATACTACAGACGGCTCGATTTACAAGGGGGAAAAACAATTTTTTCAAGTTTAAATTAAGAAAACATAAACCTCCATCACGTAGGTACGTGATTCTGTTCCTCAAGGATTAATATCGAGTTTCATATCAAATTGGAAATAGACGTTTAGTATACAAACATGATAAACAAACACAAATTATTAAGTGCAGGCAAACAAGTTTAAAAAGAAAGTTACTTTCATTTAGTTTTTATCTGAAGGGTTTTTTAATTTTATGTTATAAGAATCCATAATGAAAATAGAATTGTTGTGCGGACCCGTTCATGACCACTCAGCAGTACCAGAATTCAGGCGAGGAGGGTCATGAGTATCCAGCCAGTGTATACACGAGGAAAAATGACTTGAGTAAAACATTAATTTACTTCGTCTATGACACAACTTAACACCAAACCTCTTCTGAGATTTTCGGAACTAAGTGTACTCTAGTGGTTTGTCTCCATTCCGACTCTTCCCTCCTTCGCTTTCAGATACGTTCTGAAGCTTCATCCATTGTAGAGAACAAACACTGTTTACGTCCCCACCATCTGCTCTTTGGCCCTTTATCCTCTTTCAACTGCATCTCTTCCTCTTCCCCGATCCACTTCCAACACCCTCGTCCGGAGTTCCGTCATGAGGACGCCCCCGAGAACCACCCTCGCTGACAGATCGGTCCTCATCGCGGTCGCGAAGGCGCGAATATGCCCTTCCTCCTTTAATATTCACTTTCAGGAGGAGTCGAACTTGCTACATCCCTAACTACGGACAGATACTCCCTCAAGTCCAAAACTCTGTTGACTCCTTCTCTCCAGTTTTCATATTACATCCATGACAAAACACGGTTACATGTAAAATGTGTATGTTAGGTACACGCTGTTTCATATCGAAGAGTTTTTGCCGGGATTCTTTTAGGTTAATTCCGTGCGAAATATGAAAAATTATATATATACACGTTTTCTCGATTTATTTATAATAATTGATCTCTTCTTAAAAAGATCTCTCCCTCAGAGCACTTTTTCTCTTCCGTTCATCAAATTTGAGTAGATGATATAGTCAACATAGAACTTTTAAATTATTCCTCATAGTACATTTCCATTAATTAGTGTGCCAATATTTAATATCAAAATATGAATGTTCATAGTACTCAAAGTGGATTACAAATGTGACTACACACATGAGGACACATTTTAACTTCAGTTTATCTTACTTCATTATTTCCATAATCAATCGACACAGTTTTCAACATTAAACCTTTGAAAATCTACATCGTAAAACCGAAGCTTAAGGAAATTTGGAAAAATGTCTCCTACATGAGTTTCTTATGAATAAGTTATCAATTACAAAGTCGAATTTATTACACGATCAAACAATGACTTCCATTTCTTACAGTTAAAGGAAAATAGTCTCGAGCTCTCTTTTTTTAAATATCGTAAAACTTGACATCAAAATAAATTACTAGGAAAATAATACTTTGAATATAAATAAAGATTTATTTGTGAAGAATGGCTAAGATGTGAAGAAAATTCGATAAAGTTGATTCAGTTGATCTAGGAAATTTTGAATTCATTAAAAATTTCGATTAGAGGTATAAATTGTAAGACAGGCTTATCCATAAGTGAATCATTTAAAAGCAGCATGATTAAATCCGTGGTGATATCTTCGTTCTTTGTAAGTACGTTTGACACTGTCTTCACAACAAGATTCTGAAAAAAATTTCAATAGAGAGCTCATATCTACAAAATTATTTTATATTTCAGACATATTTTTATCCACTTTTTTTCTAAGAATTTCTGGAACAACACACTCTTTTTCCCTAAGAATTTTTCTAACAACCCCTNGAATTTCTGGAACAACACACTCTTTTTCCCTAAGAATTTTTCTAACAACCCCTGCTGTTCTCGTTACCCTCATTTTCATTTAAGTCCCGGGACATCTGTATATTGTGGACAGAAAGCGGAAGAGTCGTAATATTATTCTGAGTACATTGTGAATTGTGCATCGTTTTTCTTTAAGACAATCCGTAGATGAGGAGTTTGATGATTTGTTGGGTACCGCTTGAGGGATGCAGACAATCACTTCATTCTATGAGAGAAGGAAGGATTGGTGCGCAGGAGGGTGCAACAATGACAGATGCGTGGGCGTATGAGGTGTAGTGGGCAAAAAATTGTCAGAGGGGGAAAGATAGGAAAGAAGTCAGCGAATATGAACTGTACAGACCTAGCATTCATTCGACAATCACAGTGATAAAACACCGTTCAATAATTAATTTGCTATGATGAATTATACTGTTTAAGAGGTTACTCATGGAGAAAAAAGTTTAAATCAAGTACTTTCCAATCATTATTAATGAGTAGTACTCCAATAGTAAAAATAAAAAATTGTTAGTCTCCTTGAATCGCAACTTACCAAATTATTTTCAAAATGAGCACTGTGATAGAAAGTGATGGTCTTCATGAATTTAAATGATATTTTAGACACTAAATATTACGTAAGGATTTTGTTCTTATTGTGCATTGATTTTCGAGATATATTGCGGAATTGAGTCAGCCTGGAGGAAAATAATTTCAGTATCATAAGAACAAATAAAATATTCTTGCATACATATGTTGTATTTTATAAATAAATAAAAAATGTAACAAATAATAATAAAATTACACTTCAACAAAGTGGTATTGAACGGTATTGTTTGCGTAGAAAAGAGGAATGTTTTTATGAACTGCGTATATTTCGTGTTGTGTTTCGTCAAATCAACTCACGATGTTGAAAATTCGATCTAGCAAGGTGAGATTTCGACTGCAAAGAATTATATTTTATGAACTTCCTTTCAAATTAAAGGAAGCACACTTTCCTTTTAGACTCTAACCCACTTACTTAGTAAGAGAAATTTTAAGTAACATTTATTTAAGCCGAAACATCGTTTTTGTTTTTCGGTGACGTTCATATACATAATCCATAACCGGTAGATATGTGTAGAAGACAAAGATGAAAATTAACTTAGAAGTGGGATTTCCAATGGTGAGAAATAGTGAGTGATTGGGTGCAAAGTAGGAAGTCAAGTGAACAGGGTTGCTGACGGTGGATAAAATAGCAAGAGGGACTGCAGGTCATAGCTATGATATCCCGAGGAAATGAAACGTTGATATGCTATTCGTAAATTTGATTACGGTGCTCCCTTTGTCAGACAGAAATAAAGTATCTCTAGGGAAAATTTGTTTCAGAATGACACGAAGTGTGTTTGAATATTGCGTGGTCTACGAAAATATAATGTCTTATACTTTTCTTCTCTATTTCTTTCTCTATTGAGGATTTTTATATTTTTATAACTACAATTAATTTTCTTATAAAACAATACTTTAATTAGATCTTGAAAGAAGTTGAATGTAATCACGTCATATATTTCAACAAAGGATATTTCTAAAAAAAAGCGTCAGGTCATTCAAAAAATAGTAAAATTAAAAACAACTTATAACATCACTATGAAATTTTGTTGACTGAAAAAAATTCAAGTGTTTGTTATATTCACCTCAAAGATCAAAGGATTTCCCTATTTTCTGGAATTTCACCAAAACAACCTGTGAACACACTTGATGTTTGTGTATTGAGTGACATCAGCCTTCTCTATCGTGTGATATAACTAGTTGGCTGAGTTGAGAACAAAGGATTCATCGAATCTCGAAAATTATCTTACTAGTAGAAGATGACTTGTTGAAAAGCATTCATCGATAACTTCCATAATTAACTTAGTAGTAGAAGATAATACTCTTTGAATACCATGTTTACGTTATCTGGAAGAGAACGTTCAACGCACATTGAGGAATCGCTTTCGTCATGTCATCGTTGCACGATTTATTTTTTCCCTTGTTTATCTCCTTCCCCTCAATCACACCACTATTTTATCAGCTCCAGACAAGCAGTCTGGAGTTATTTCTCATCGTCGTTGAATGATCATGAAAGATAATTATGAGTAATAGAGATCATCCGATGTATTTTACTTACAAAGCAACCTAGTTGTAATATACACTTTTTTAGCTCATTCTATGCAGTATGTATTTTATTGTTTCTCGGCTTAACACAACTGAAGCTACCGACCAGAATTTTTTGACAATTAATAGAATTAAGAAATGAGGAGTAATGAAATATAAAAAGCGACATCCTGATTGACTTATCCATTAACGCAGAGAAAAAAAACTATTGAAGATAATTTTTGAGGGAATATTGCTTTCGTATAGCTGACTTACTAAGAAAGAATTGTTTAAAATTACAATTTTAAAGAGGTTAATTGAGATGAAGTTTACCTCTCTTGAACGACTCGAAGGAAAATTTGTCAGAAGTTTGTGGTCCACTTTTAAGGCTCCAGCATGTATCGCCACTGTGGGAGTATAGCTGTTCTGTAGACATGCGTATTAATTTATCTTCGATGACTTCTGTGTTTCTGATAGGGGTCTAATTTTGAGGCACTTCTGTCTGTGATTGAGTGTGAGCTTTTGTCAATTCAAACATTTTAAATGTATTTCAAAGCATTTGTAGATTGATTTATTCGGTGTCAAATCTTCCAGAAGCAACATGAATAATATTTTTGAAATGTCCCCAATTTGGTATAACATTAGAGCTTTTTATTCTTCTCTGTAACTAAAGTTCTTTTTTAGAGCCTTAGTAGCAAAGTACGTTGTAAGTAAGGTATTTTTATGTGACTGAGCAGTTGTACGCTTTATTCGGTTATCACGAGAATTTCTGAACCAATATTTTCGTAAAAAAAAACACAAAATTCACGTGAGCAACTAATATTAATAAGCTTCTTAAAATTAGTCTCTTTCACTGCACGTTATATGAAACACAAAATATTATTGAAAATATTTTATTTTTTTCATCTTGGCTGATATTTTTGTGAATGTATATTCAATTATTATAAATTTTCGGACATTTGACGAACTCTGTAGATACATATTATTAACTGCATAAATGAATTGTAAAAGATTTTGTTGAAGTAGCACGAATTCTATTTTAATAAAATATTTACTTACTATACCAATAGAAATCTTTTTGAGTACTTCTTGTACCCATATTTATATGATGAACCACTGTGCAACGAATTTAATTTATAATACAGAGCTCGTTTTAATTATTACTAAGTTAGTTCTAAATTATTTATAATTATTATAGATAATTTATATTAATTTTAAAGATGCATGAATTTATTCTTCACTCTATTCGTAATGTTTGAGTTACTTCAATACAGAAAGTAATAATATTCTAAAATATTTACTGAAATTAACGACAGAATATGAATATCCTTTCCAACATCACATATGACACCAAATGTATTGTTTAGGAAAATGCCCATCCAATTATTGCGCTTCAAAAATGAAGAATGGATAAAATATAAGAACAATAAAAATATTGTTCAATAATGCATTCCTAGAGACTCTTCATCCCAAAACCATTCTCGTTTTGACGAATCAGAAAGGAACAAACATGTTGATGCCGGAACGCGCACCTCGAAATCAGAAGTTAAATTTCGATGACCAAATCTCTCTTGGCAGCACGTGTCTCGTCTCCATCTTGAGACCATAAGATAACGCTTTACAATCAACGCTCCAAGTATTCCGCGCCATTTGCCGGTATCTGTCGCCGCTTTATCGCTTCTTACGCTCTTCCACCCTCACTGCGTTGCCCACCCCGCGCTCGCTTTTACGTCACCGGTACCATCGCAGAAATAAAATTCGAGACACGAAATTGCGCGCCATTATCGAGATTGAGTCGAGAGAAATTTTTTATTCCCGAAGGGCACCGAGAGAAAGAACAAGGAAACGGAGGGTCCTTATCGCGTATGCAAATGGATGATTATCTGCGACGTTTCATTTTTGAGAAAAATGTTTTGCGGTGGAAGAGTAGTAGCGTTCGGTCGGTCGTAATAGGCGCGCGGTTTTTATGGAGATGCGCAAGCGATCATATCGGCTGGGGCGCGACGATCTGTCGATGTACATTGGAGGGGGAAGAGTTCGTTACTATGTTCACTCGTCGATGATTCAGTTCTGACAATTCCAGAAACTCGTGAAGTATATTATTCTAATACTAACTGATTACCCGGCGTTGTCCCGGATTTTTCTGAGCCTTGTCTTCTTTTACTCAGGAAAAATTGAAATCTCTATTGTAAGATCAAAATACCTTTACCTACTGGTTTTTTAAAAAAGTACAGAATCCTAATTTTTCAAACTCATAAAAATACAATTTTAATACTAAACATGACTTACACTATTTCGCAGGAACCGCGCCGTTCGAATTTTCGCTTCCCAGGCATGAAACGGCTGCGCCATTTCATTAAAATTCTGGTAAATCTAAAGTACTCGTCGAAATTTTACTATTTAAAAATATATCTAATCTTTGTTAAGTGCAGAAAACAAATGATCCATTACATTTGATGATGATTGATTTTTTTCTTTCTTAAATTACTCTCTTAAATTGGAGTATTTTAATACTGTTCTTAAAAAAGTTTAGTCGATAATTTAGGTCATTCTTTGTAGTTAGACGTATGCTCACGGACTTTTTTGTAGAACTATTTGAGGCAAACAATATTGCCATTCACAATTGTCTCCTCTCTCTAACCTTTTAGGTGGCTTAAGTAAATATTACTTTCATTTTTCCCCATTCTCTAGACATAAATCGTCAAAACCTATTTCTATCTATCTTATAATACATTTAAAAAATAAAAGTTGATATATGTTCATCCTGGACATTTAACCTATCTCCTTGCCGAATTTTACCACGTTCAGTTCAGTGGTTTAGTCGTGATCAGGTAGCAGACAGACACAAAATTTCACGTTACTCAAAAATACATTAGTATGGATAAGGATTATGAAAGTAATTTTATTGTAATGTTATGTAATATACAGCTCTTTTTAAGTTTCATATGGGACACGAAAATAGATATTGATTTACGCAAAATTTGATGCTTTGGTAACGATTTGTTTACTCTTGAAAGAGGTCACCGATAATTTGCGACTGAGTAAGTGGAAGGGTGTGGAGGCCAAGACTTATAATCTATCCAGTATTAGAATTATCAGCAAGAAACATTAATTCCACTTTTCCTTTACTGGTGGCTAGATAGCCGACGAACATGGTTCAATAAGTAGAGAAATCGAAATGTATATTCACACAAAAAAAATGAAAAAACAAAAAATATATATTCCTCAATTACTTGTTTAACTGTTCAATGAAAAATAAATTTTAAAAATTGCATATTGAGCGAAGGACGTATACGGAGCATTCCGATAGTCGTAATATTCCCTCTTCCTCAATAATCTCTAAAAATAGGCAGTTTCAAAGAATACACTTATTACGTTGCAAATTTAATTGAAGTCTGATGAAAATGATTAACTTTAAAGAAATTTTTGATCCATTTTGATCCACACAGTTCTGGAAGTTTGTTTCAACATATTTAGATTTTGATTGTTAAAATGATTATTAAAGATTCGACATGCAGTCAAGTACTTCAAAATTTTTACAAGAACAATCTGAATCAGAGTATCTCATAGCGTTGTATATTTTTTTGCATTGATGTATACAGATTTGCATGGATGAATACATTTTGTCGAATACGTTACATGATATTTAGTAACATCACTCCTTGTTTAGTCAGGTTTTTTTATTGATGAATTACTGGTCAAATTTCATAAAGTAATTTAAGTTTGATGAATTTGAACAAAAAAAGTTTTGAAAATTCTTGAGCTTTTATGGATGTAAATGTTTTATTGTTCCCGAGTTTGAATATTTTATTATACGTGAGGACATCGAATACCTACGTAATGCAATGCTTAGAAAACAATCCGTTCAATTTCAGTTGTATTCTAATTTTATGTATTTAAAATCTTGTCCCGAGGTCTTATGCGAATATATGAATATACCTTACCTATGATTAAACACTACAGATTCATATGTATTAAACAGTATTTGAAAGAATCTCCAAAATATTCGCGAGTTGTATTTAACAAATATTCTTTCTTAAAAGTACTAATTATTTACTGTAGAATAATGACTAAAATAGTATTCATAGAGGTAAGTAACTTTGTTATTGGAGAAACACATTCTCTCACTGTACTGGCGATAACAAACTGAAAATCATAGGAAACAAATATTGATTAAATAAATATTTTAGTGCCTACAGCAGGAATCGAATCAGTAGATGTGCCCGCCCCGGTGCTTTACCGTTGAAGCTTTAGTAAAGATTTACTCAAAGATTCTCAACAAAGGAAGAACATGGATCTTTATTCTTTACGCGACTTATTATTTGAAATTTGATTACTGCTCGTGAGCAATTCTTCCCTCGAATGAAGATGGGGCATATAATGTTTTATCACATAATATTTAGTGAGATTTTGCCAATGCGGAACGCTTTATCATAAAAGTCTCCCTCCTTTAAGTTAAACAGTTTTTTGCTCAAATCCCCCGCTGGAACGTTAACTCTACTTGGGATCTAACTTATCTCTAAGAAAAAGATCCCCCCTTCAGTGTTTCAGTTCGTATCCTTTATACCTTTTCCCTCCCGTTACTTGTGTCCTCTCTTTTAGCACGTCCCTTTTTGTTGACTCGCTCTTTCTTCCTCCAACAGGTCTTTTTCTTCTTCATTCCTCTCATTCTTTTATGTATCGAATGTTAGATGAATAATTTTTTTTAACAGCATAGCAATAAAAATTGCCTCCGGAACAATAAGTTTTTTTCAGCTCAAAGAAAGGGGACAAAAAAATGAATCATTAGTTAATTGTCGATAAATTGTTGCTAAAAGTGTAGTAACTAAAGAAAGTTTAGAATAGTTTCTGTAATATACAAACCTACATATTATTTAAAAACTCACATATTCATTTATTCATATAAAATCTTAATTTTACGAGGTATAATGTAAGAGAGCCCACAAAATGTGTACCTATGTCAAAAATGTTCCTAAAAATTTTTGAACGTTTATTTCATATATGTGGAAGGAGCCGAGCTATTTATTGGGGATGACGATGATGAGTTTGATAAAGAGGAAGAGAGATAAAGGGACCGCAAATTCCAAACCCGAAATTCTCTCAGCACCCTGTGTATGATTACACATTTGTGTGATCCAGATACAAGCTGTTATTATTTTAGTTCATCTGATATACTTTGTTCAATTACCGTTCTAGCATTTTCTCCTTTCACTCCTCGTAAATGACATCGGTATTTCATTTCATTTTAGGTTTAGTTGCTCCCGAGTTCCCTCACGCGCTCATTCTCTTTGAAGTCTTTGAAGATCCGATCTAAGATGGATGTCACTAAAGGAAGTAACCGAAGTGCTACTTAAATAAGTAAACACGTGAGTAGTAAAGACGTTGCGCAAGGGCTTTGTTTTCACGTCCCTCCTGCTGCTATCAGATCGCGGGAGGAGTGTGCGTCGGGCAAACGCGTTTAATGAGCAGGAAAACTGGCGACAGTTTACTGTGAGGGAAATCAAGACGTTTTAAGCGATTCTGCTACCCAAGTCTTGAAATCAATGAGAGATTTAACGCTCAAGAGCTTGAGATACGCTTGTTTCCACACGGAATACGTATACTCTAAGTTGAAGTTCTTTCCCACAGTTTCTGTAGTAATGACACATTCAATGGCATACTCTATGACTAAGAAGGGCTCATTTCTTGTTCAGTTATTCTTAAGTGTGTAGTGATTACTTCACCTTAATATGTTGCTTCTTACGTCGCAATCATGCAATATAATTTAAATACCTCATTCATAATCTTTCGATCGTTTTGTGACAGGATTGGGCAAGACATGAATAGGGAAGAATTAACAATTTTCTTTATTATTTATGGTGATTAAAACTTCATATTAATAACATAAATATGTCATACCCATAGTAAATATTTATCCAAACATTAAATAAGACTAAGACCAAAGATAAAATTCTTATTTTCGTTTTAGATTCTAATAATATTATATTATTTGTGCCACTGATATTTTTTTAAACAAAAGATAATATACTCAATCAAATCAGTAGGATTAATTATGTTACTGAAATAATATTCTAATTAAAGCATAAGATTATAACTATTTCAAAATACTCCTATGGACAACATATTTTCTTGATACTCCTAAAAACGTTTCACCCTAATAATTTCTCATATTTCGTATTCACAACTTGAATGCGAAAGGGATACTTGTGAAGGGAAGCTTAAACGCGTTGTGAGGGGAACAAAGCAGCGGTTGAGGATTTATAGTTCCGGTTTAGAAATGTGGATGCTTTCCGGGATTCCATTTACAGGATTTTTCTCTTCCGATTTGGATCGTGATCGTTGATTTATTTCCTTAAAATGCTTTTTGTTTCTTGGCCCGTTGTGAGCTCTTAGATTTCTGAGACGGTAGAAGGCGTCCAATGACTTTTTTGTATGTGAAAGCAATAGTTTGTGTATGAATAAGGATTTGTGAATAATAAATTACTAATATTATTAATGTGAATTAATCTTCCCGTCACGTTTCCAAGACTAATGTACGTAAGGAAACTGGATGAGATTTAACAACAAGAACCTTGAAGCCTACACAAGGATGTGGAATGTATCACATCATTAAAATTCAACCTATCCAGTGCTCTAATATGTTTAACTACATGTTTATTCGGGAACACCACTGATGTGAGTATCAAATGACAAGGATTAGCAAGTGAACATTAAATGTATGGTGTACCTAGACATGTACAAAATCACACTCATTTTCGTCCTGTGTTATGTGTATTGATAAGAACCACGCTTTTCACATTGGCTACTTTGTTCGACACCTTATGTCTTAACTATTCAGACGAATTTGTATACAAAATTAGTTATATAAATTACCATGGCACAGAACAATATATCATTCTAATTCCAACTATCACAATACAACATTCAATTAATTTTAAACTCCTTAATATTTCATCAAAACATATAGTTTAATGTAAAATAGATAAGAGTAATGTCTTTCAACTTGTTAAATTAATTGGCAGTGCCCTTATTTATGACAATATGTATTAAGGACGCACAAACTCTTTTACAGTTCGTACTTTCACATTACGTTTCGGGGATGTATGTTCCTCCTCTTCAGATGTATTCTTCCTTTTCTTCCCAAAATTGTACAAAATCCTTGTTGTGAATTACATGGTGCACCTTAAACTTGCTACAAAAAATATAGAAATTATCTAGTATATCACATCACTGATTTCCAGTACAATTGTTACAAATATTTAACTTGACTATGTGAATAATTTAATATAGTTTAATGTAATACTTATTTAATTGTATTTTGTTTTTTTTCTTCGCAAATGATACTACATGATTTATTAGTTGCGTAATTAAGTTGTGACCGTTGAAACACATCAGTCACAAACAAATAATCTCTGTTCTCTTGTCCTTCACTTCAATTACGTAACAAAACATTGATTGCCGGCCAATAAGATAAAATAGGCAGATACAGTCACGGGTACGGAATCGGCAAATAAAACAATTATCCTCTTATAAAAGACATAATACAGAAGTTACAATTGGGCTTCTCTGGCACTGCAATGAGAGATTCTGTAGTATGCCCATGTAAGTAATTTGTTTGAGCCTAAATTTTACTGCATCAGTTATGTGCTATATAAGTTTTGAAACAATGTTATATTTTCTCCTGCTACAATTCGGAATTAGGATCTTTTTGTATCGACACTAATGAAAGTAAATTACATAGAATGTCTGTTGTATGAAATGGGAAAAAATAATCGATGAAATTACTTGAAATTTCAAAGCACTCTTCTTGAAGATTGTTGCAAATAAACAAATAGTATGGTTAATATTGATGAATTACAATTAAAATTGGTTGCTTATGAATAGATGTGAATCTTCACCAGCACGACTGTTGTCTGTGAAGCTTACTAATTTGTCCTCCGGAGTTCAATTGCGTTATATGAGGCGGACAATTCTGCCTGGAGTTTGAAATAATTCGTAATTACGCACATATAAGCGTGCAATACTGAAATACTTGTGCGTTTCTGTGGGTTTTCTTTGTGGTATTTAACTTTGGAAATTTGTAAAAGAGAAAATTTAATAGCACGAAAGAAGAGAAATATGGAAAACGAGATATGAATTTAAAATTCTAGGAATGGCACTGGGAAAAGTGAGCTAAAAAATCTAAACCTTTTGACATGTGTTTTAATTTTAGAATGTCCAGGAAGGATTGTTTTAAGTTTCTTTTCAAATCCCGAGCAACGCCTGGTAGTTCTGTCTGATAACTTTAATTCTGATTACCCGGTCTTGGATTGCTTCCATAAAACCCTGTTTCGGCAAAAAGGTCTCCCACTGTCAGTCATCTGTTGGATGCATCATTGTCAACATGAGATTGGCATAGATCGTCCATGCTGCTCTTTGTGGGTCCAGCTTTCCTACGCCATGTTCTAGAAGTCTTTGGTTGGATCAGTTACTTTCATTAATTATTATTATATTTGTTGTTATCTCTTATTACTATATGATATTTTCACTATAGATAGTTGGTATTTGTAAGAGTTTTATGAATTTATTTCAAGTTGTAGCCAGTTTGCAAAGGAATGGTTTACGTGATACCTTCATATAGCATTTCACAAAATACAGTATGTGCTTATCCATACGGCACGATATCTTAAATGGTACAATCCTTGCTGCAGCATGGGACCTTAGTTCCTCCTTCTTTATTGATATTGAACGTAGACAAATAATTCGTGTTCACGTTCAACATTTGACTGACCTCAAAAGCGAGGTCCCTGCACTTTATTTTTTCAGCCAGTTTATGTATGATATTGCCATCATTTGGAAATGTTACATAATTATAAAGGATGTCTTCTTCATTCTTCTTCATACTACACTAGCGGGTGTATAATCCGCGATTGTACGATCAGCTTGTACTAGCAGGAATTCCATTATGTTCAATTGTAACTTGATCCAACTACATAATTCTTTTATTACTCTTTTCCATTTTACATAATTGCCGGGGTTTGTAATTACCCAAGGTAAAATTTTTTGTACATAATGATAAACATAATCATCGGGTCTTGTCCTCTTTCCAGCAGAAACACTCCCTCAAGGCTAAGGAATTTACGGACTATATTGGAGGTAGCGAGTAGAGCGGCTTTTTGGATGTTTCTCAGGTGGTGTTTGGAATTTGTCCCCGGTATTCGTCGTTGTTATTATCTTCCATTTGTTTGTAGAAGGTCTTTTGATTGGCAGCGAAGGTTTTCTCTTATTGCCGTCTCTTTGATGCTTCATCATATCTCCGGATTCTCACCCCAAGTGCAGCGATTCTCTGTTTCAAATGTTTGTCCTCTTCTTTAAGTCTCTTTTCGAAGTCTCTCCGAGTTTCAATATTTTTTAACTCCTGCTTTCACCTTTCCTTCCTGTAAGATATTCTTTCAAGAGTGATGTCTTTTCTAGCTTTGTTTACTTTCTCCAGAGTGGTATATTTTGAGATCCTCGCTGGGATTTATCAGGAGGAACTTCTCTCATTTGGTTTTCTCAACTACCAATACTCTTCCCCACCGCCGAACAGACCGCCAGTTCTGAGCAATATACCACTCCAAAAGCTCTTCCATTGACATTGTTTGTGAGATAAGACCTTCTAGCACTGTAATCACAAGTTTAGGTGTTGTAGATCTTCTGGTTAACAGTAACTTTGAATATTCGAGGTCGGTGTTTTAAATGGATGCCTTCGTATAAATTAGAATATTTTCGGTATCGTTGCACTGACTCATCACGAAGTTGTTCGTTGTTGATGTCAGGTCCTGTCCAAGTGTCTCCTTCCATTTCCGCTTCATCTTCTCGTTGGCCCCCTGTGTCCGCTTGGTTTATCTTGGGTCTCACCTTGCACCGCGATGTTGAGTTGTAGTTCCGCCGTCACTTCTTGATTGATCTGATGAATTTCAGTGGTTGACAATGCATTTCTTCTGCGAATCGAGTTCAACTGGCTGCATATACTTTGTTCATTCAGTGTTGAGTCAGGATGCATTGCTCTCCATTCTATGTGCATCCTTGCTCTGAACCCTTCATTTTCTGTTTCAATTTTTGTACTGATATAGTACGCATGCATTATGGAGATATACATCTCCTTGGTCCATTTCATGCGTTAACCAGTTGGTCGCGATTTGGCGGAGGTATTTTGCCGTTGGTNATGTAGTCCTAAAGCCAGATCGTCCTAGGGCAGTGAAACCTGCTTCTACGGTGGCCATAAGTGGCGTGGCGACGTATTTTGCCGTTGGTCGTTGCTAGGTCCATCACTATCCACTTACAAAGGTAGCTCATTTGACACAGATGGCCCGATGTCAGAATCTGCGCGATCTTGCGAGGACCGGTCGCTCGCGACTCCATACTCTACTCATATTCGTCTACTCATATTTGGACTTTTGCTATTTTTTGGCCCACCTCGAGTATTTTATTTCCCCGGTACCCTCAATATCTGGAGAGCATCCCTATATCCGCCACCTAGGGAGGCACCCTATATAGGAACAGCAACCCCCACACGGGTTATTATTATTTTTATCAATATTATTATTATCATTATTATTATCAATATTATTATTATCAATAAATAAATAAATAAATAAATTTATTGTCAAAAAACAGTACAAACTGCGTATGACCACGTGGAGGGGAAAAAACTAATTTACTCTCCGGAAGCAAGCAAGGGACCATCCCATCAATTCCGATCAAGGGCCCTAAGGCAGAGGCGGATTCAAAAATTTCAGCAAAAGTTCCTAGATAAGATAAAAAGTTAGCTGCGAGTTATAATACTAATAGAATGTCAATATGTTTGTAATTTTAAGCAAAAAATTACATGTACAAGTTATTATCGAACTATAGATTATTCTGAGTATAGTGTTTAAAAATCATAAGAATTGAAATAACACTAAATTCACGATTTATTGTTACAATAAACACGCCCCTAGACAAAGCCTAGAGAACCTGTATGATAAATCCGCCTCTACCAGAAGGAAAAACGGAGAAAAACCCGGGCCAGGATGGGGCTACAGAATTTATGTACACAACCGTGCCAAAGTTGAGTACACATAAAACTAAATTAATATGAGCCATAAGACAACACAATCATGCAAGAAAATAGTTATTATTATTATTGATATTATTACATATTATACAATATTAATACAAGAAAAAAATATTATTAATATTATTATTATTATTTGAATTAAACCACTCCTGTAAATTGAAACTTAAAAGAAGAGAAGATTTGAACAGAATCTCGAGTAACAGTTATGTAACACAATTATTGATAAGATATGAAGCGTAATTACTTTCTGTCTGGAGAGTTTGCCATATCACACGACATTAAAAAAACAATTCAAACTCGAGATGACGATATATTTCCATGTTCGGATGTTTCTTATGTTCTTTTTCACATTTACACACAAACATTAGGAATTATTTCGTGTATAACAAAGATCTGCTTTTCCCAATCAGATATGTAGGATGATGAATGAAAAGAAATGATGTAAAACATCTATCTCGGAAACACATTTCCCAAGGAAATCGGTTTTGTAGTCTACAACAGTTTCATGAAAGTTGAAGAATTTGAGTGGTTGTTAAGTGCATGTGTACCAATGAAACTTAGATAAATTTAAATGATCTAATATGTTTTGAAAGAATGTTCGACCATGGTTTTTGTTCCTAAACCATAATTATTCCTCGTCCCAGCAGAATACGGGGAAGTGTTTTTTCTTGCCCTCATACGCCACCAGATCACGGCAAAGCCAAAACGAATATACTAAAAAATATATTTCTTTTCCCAATAATAAGAATATTAAGGAAGATACCTGCGTGCCTTCGCTACATTTCTCACTCCTTTTAATATCAATTCAATTCACTCATTGTGCACGTACGTGTATTAAAGCAAGAATATCCATATTCCATGTAGTAATGCAAGTCTTCAATAACGTGAAGCGTGATTGTATTCGTTACAGTTCCGATGTATCCTTGTAACTGCCTTACCTAGATTCGATATTTAATACAGTACATAATTCTTGCACAATGAGTGCTAGTCGTCTATTACATTTCGAAACGACTCGTCGGCCCCGTGGCTGTGGGGAGAAGCATCGGAGCGCGCAAAACGGGAAAATCGCGTTGAAAGATGAAGGACTCTGTGGCTGGGGGTGGTGGGGGAGGACTACGGCTGCGAAGCAAAAGAAGGGGAGGGTTTTGGTGGAGAGAAGAGGTGAGGGGGAGGAGGTGCGTGACGCAAAAAAAGGCGAACGGCGCGCTGCGAAACATGATCTGAGCCCCACGTGTACGCGCTTCACTGTGCTTCCGAACACCCCACCCTCATCTCACCCCCTCACGATTCTCATGTCGCTGTTTCCATGCGGGCAACAGTACGGATCTCTACAAATATTGTTATTGGAAGATCTATTAATTCTTATGCTAAAAATTATATTGGTGAATACATTTTGACAAGAAGCAGTTACAACCTACGCATGGCTACGTGGAGAACAATACACTACTTTACTCTTAGGAAGCAAGAAAGTGACTATCCCATCAATTCCGGCCAAGGACCCCAAGGCTGTGGCACTTTTTATAATTTCTGAGCCCCAAAACAAAATCATTGCATACCCCCCCCTCTAAAATGAGAATAGAAATTATCTTTTATAATATATGTAAATATATAGAAAAGGACGTTTACATTTAATTGAATACAAAAAAGGTATATAGTAAGAATAACAATAAATGTCTGTAATAATAATATTAGTAGTAGTAATAATAAACACAATATTAAATAATAATAATAATAATTTGAAATTTATTTTCAGTTTTCCAGTTTTGCAAAAGTTTTACAAAAAGTTATTTAACAAGTTATACAAATTATTTTAACATATTATTTTCCTAAAATTTAACAAATCCTAATTCTAACAAATTTTATTAAAAACCTCTCTAAGTTCTCACGAACTTGTCAGAGAGATATTTATTATTCTTTACTTTCCTATTTGTTATTCTACTACTGCTTTCTATGGATATTTGTTATTCTACTACTGCTTTCTATGGATTAAAACTTAAGTACATGTTATTTTTAGTTAAACATTTATGCAATCTCATATGCTATTATAAAATTTAAAGTTTACATGAAAATACTTATATTTACTATTGTTTTTTGTTATTATCTAACATCCACTTTTATTGTTTCTTTTTAAACTTATATTTTGTTTCTATTTCAATTAGACTGTCTGGCGAAATATTTAATAGTTTAGGTGTCGTAAAATCTATTTTTCTTTTTCCATATTTATTGAAAACAATAGGGACCTGAAAATTATATTTTTTCCTTGTTTTATGCTTATGTTCATGTACCGCTAGAAAATTTTCCTTAAACCTCTTTTTTGATAGCAATTCAAATTCTTATCTTCAAAATTTTTTCATTGCATACATTTCATTCACATTACTAGATTTGATTTTGCTGAAACATTTAAGTGCCTTATTCTGTAATGTTTGTAAAACTTTTATGTGTGAGTTTGATGTTGAGCCCCAAATGGTGATTCCATATCTTAATACTGATTCAAAAAGTGCAAAGTTGATTATTTTGAGTATATACTTAGGTGTAATTTCTTTTATTCTACACATTCTCTATATACAAATTCTCAGTTTTTTTGCGATGTTTAAAGTATGATCTTTCCACAAACATTTTTTGTCTATAATTATTCCTAAGTATTTTAGATTATTTACTTTTTCAATGTTCTCTGAACATTTACAGTCTTGATGATGTTTATGTATACAATTTTTATTGTGAAAACTTATTTCTGAGTTGATTCTTTTAGTATGTGAAGTTGTACAATAATAATAATAATAATAGTAGTAGTAGTAGTAGTATAGTAATAATAGTAATAGAAATAACAGTGATGATGAGACTGTCACCCCTACGTAAGAACCTTGAGATCCCATATAAAAAATCCGCCACTACCCGAAGAAAAACCAGAGAAAAATCTCTGATCGGTATGCAGGGCAGTACTATACAGAGTGCCTAGGTTGAGTGCATATGAATAATTTTTTTATGAATAGTAAAAAGCAATTATTCAGAGAAAACATAACAACATGTTGGAAAATAATTTTGAATATTACTCAGTTTTGAAAGTGCAATAGTAATGGTGTGATATAGGAAATAATTTATTTATTCATTATTAAACAAAATTATCAAAAAAAAAAAACATTTGATGAGAAGTTGCAATTCATTTGAACTTTTCTTAAAATTATTTTTCCTTGTAGGAGCAATGACGCAGAAGGAAGCTTTTGACTGCAGGAGATTCAATTCAATGATATATTTTACACATTTAACTGTGCCCTAGAGAAGGCAACATAATTTTCTTTCGAGAAGACTGGATAAGATAGATACAAATCTATTGCACATTTCCTCTTGAAGCCTTCACTCAAGTTCACAGAAAAGTTTCCGAGATGTGTTTGGCGGGTAGCGTTTGTGCACCTGTAGGAGTCAAATTTGAACAAAAGATACGTAGTTAAAATGCAAGATTATTATTCTTCAGAAGACCATAAAAATTATCTTTATTATTCTATCTAATGTTGGAAGTTAGTTTGGTGTATTGGGAGAAAGACGAATAAGAACTTGAAGTTATCTTTCAAACATGGTTATTATATTATTAGCAATGTTATGTCATTTTGACGTTGGACCGTAAAATCCTTGGGACCATTATCATTATACGACTTGTCTAATGAGGTTTCTATAATAGCTAATACCATACGTATTTGCGAGTAGTTAATTTTCATATTATACAGTTGGTTCTTGGATTTCCGTTATGATATTCACGGATAACAAATTTTCCTATTCACGAAGCAAAAGACTTTCAACACCTCGGTCCGTTGGGAAATGTATTTACTATATGCACTGGTTAAATGGGAAAATATGTACTACGGCCTAAACCTGTCCATACCATGTAAATTAAATAATACAACTTTCGAGGTCAGGGGACAAAAGACATCGAAAACAAAGTGACCAAGTATGTTTTCTCCATCTTAGCTGCTGACAGGACCGTGCTCCATCAGCAGTTGTCTGAGACCGTGGCAGAGGTCGACACCGGAGTCTACTTCAGTGGCAACCAAGACAGCGCGGCGCGAAGACGGCTGGGGAGTGAGAGAGCGGTGTGGGAAGGGACGGAGTGTGGGATGCATAGGGGGAAGGGAGAAGTAGCGAAGGAGGAAGGGAGATGCAGACGCGCAGTCTGGCTCAGCGCCCGCCACTCCTCCCTTTGCCACCTGCCCTCTGCCCTTGGGCAATGCCACAATGCGACGGCGGTGGCGGGCAGACGAGGGGCTGGCTGTGTGTCGTGCAGGTGCGCACAGGGGCTGCGATGCACAAAAGATCCGTAACGGGGAGTGCAGTCTCGGAGGCGCTACCGCAGCTATTATTGCCAACGCAACAGCGCCTCCGCCAACGTCACCGTCAGCACTGCAATCACCAGCACCGACTTCGATATTTAATACGATTAATACATAGTAGGTAGCATATTGATTGGATGAATATATTGAAAATCAGGTATAGTTTGATCAATCTTTATTATTTAAAATAATTAAAGGGAAAGCTATTTCGCTGTCGTATGTTATATTCTGAATGTGACACACAATAATTTCACAGGCACCATATTTCAGATATGAGGAAACAGTAAATAATTTTCTATAATGTAATACATTCTTTTCTGCGTCAAAATACTTTTTAAGTTTCCTTTACTTATTCTGATTAGTAAAGATAATTGAAACTATACTCAGTTTTCAATTTATTGATTATTGAAGCGTGGGGTAGGTTTCTTTAGAATAAAGGCTACCGAACGCATATGAAAAAGATGATGTAATAATTGATCAATCTTTTCTGTAAATAAGTGACATCATGCTTATAATGTGATTAAGGAAAGTCGGGGCATCATCGGAAACGCATTTTCTAACATTCGGTACGCATCCAAAAGTAAGTAAGAGTTGAGACAGTTATGGTGGGATTTGTAGTATTCTTATTCCATATAATTACTTCCACGGGCACAGTGAGAGACCAGTTCCCGACCGCGTCTTATCCATGAGGTTATATTAAAGCACGAAATAGAACAAGGAAGGGAATCGGGCAATAAATGCTTAGAAGGGGAAGAGTGGATCTTGTAACGTTACACTAACTTGAATATATAAAAAAGTATAACTGTCAAGATTCATCCCAGATTTCCTTCGCATCCAGTCCCAATTCTTTACCTTAGAAGTACACAGACAATTTTTGTATTTTCAATTAGATTTTCATTTCCTCGTGTCTTCCGTAAGTTTGTCTTATATTTAACCTATGTCGTTTGCAACCATCTTTTATATTTAACTGACATTTATAAAAATCAATCTGCACTGTTTTATTTACGTCTCTCTCGCCTATCTTTATTCTTTCACCTATTGTTCCATCACTTACTGCGATTGCATTGTATTTCGCCTCTTCTCTCTAATTCCAAGTCATTCTTGCTGATAGCCTGAGCTCATAAATGAAATTTCAGGTGGGGGGGGGAGGGGAGGCTCACTCTCCTCGTCAATCTTAAATTTTGATTTGTTGATTCCTTTATATTCGTATTCACTATAGTAAAATATGAATTACCATTTACCTTAATGAATATTCTATATTACCTTAAATACTTTCATCATTAATCATCAATTTTGGATTAACCATATTATAACAATTTATATTCGTTTTTTTTCTCTCCTTTTTTTGTTGCACGAATTCCATTTATCATCCTTAACTGGATTGAATAATTCGTCGATTCTTTTCAAATTCCTTTTTTCTTCCTTCGTAGTTTCTGAAAAGAGTGACCTTTAGCTGTAGTAGTGAAATAATTTTTCTTTCTTCCTATGGTATTATGGCCCTTTTGGTTTAGCCTTAGCCTCATCTCTGTTGTGTCCTCGTGTCTTGTCCCACCATCCTCTGACACACATCCACTAACAGTTCATGAATAGATCAAATTACTGAAATTTCCATATTCATTTCTTATCTTATTATGAACCGTATTGCTTAACACTACAGTAGAAGTGAATAAGATTATTCGACATTTTGAGTCCTCGCTGAATGCGCAAGGTCGAGTTGCACATATCTAAATACATCTCAATACATCAATAATAATTATTTCGGCGCGTGAACTTCTATAATAAGAGGGCTAAAGAATATTGAAAAGTGTTAAGTAATTTGAGGGCAATATGTGCTCCTTTGTATTATGCTAATGTCTTATGAAACCTGTTAAATGTGTATCGAAATTAAATCATAAATTAGCAATACAATTGACGGCGTATATCCTTTTGTTATGAGCAACTTCATCTTGAACTTTCTGCGAGGACTAAAACTGTGGAATGATCATGTACCCATTTATGGTGCTCTAATCTGCAAAAAAATTTCCCTCTCTGTATCCCATACAAAGAATAGTTGAAGCAGTCGAATCAGCCCGCTTACGGCCAAAGGATAGAGGAAACGGAGAAGACACCCGCTAGATGTACGCTCAGGGTATAGACAGCAGGTTTCATTTTCGTGATTCCTAAGTTTTGTCTGCGAGTGGGATTCCTCGGCTGCCTCGACTTTGCTTTGCCTGAGGTGAAAGTGCTCTCATCCTTGAAACAACTAATTTTATCCCAATCCATTCACTTGTCCATCTGCACCTAAGAACTAACATCGCCAGCACATTCGTCTCGCCCCACATCCCCATCTCTACTACGCCTTCTCCAGGTGCGGTGTTTCCCCTCCCTCTTTGCAACTACTACCCCACGCCGCCTCGGCGAGCAACCCCTGCGTAGTGCACAGGTGCGCGACCCTCCCCTAACCTGCCCTTACCTGCGTGCAGTCACCCTTCGCAGCATCGAGAGAACTAACTGCTGTGGGGGTGGAGGTTGAAGGAGGTGAGAGGACGTACCTGCGTTTTTATGTCGATGGGGATTATAGACAAGTGCGAGGGTGAGGAGAAGTAGAATTAATGAAGAGGAGAATATTTCCTTATGATAATCTTTCCACGAATACCCTTCAGCCACCTCTACAAGATTTTTATTACCATTTTGTTAAACATTAAGCAAAAGTTAATTTGTCTACTAACTAGTTTTACTCAGACAGCGTTACCACCGTTTTGAATTAGTTACTTTGTGGCTGCTTAATACAATTTCACGTAGTGCAAAAAATATATATCTCCCTATTCCCTAACCAAGGAGATGTCTCGCTCAATAAACTACTACCCGCATACCGTTTTCACAAAAATAGCATAATTTGCGAGTGATGGTTAAAATTTAAAAATTTGCAAATAATATATCGAATAGAATGGATTTGTATATCGGACACACTCCCAAACGTTCGACTAAATTTATTAAATGGTTTGAAATGAACTGATTGTGTTTCGTGAAAATTGTGTAATATTTTCTAAAATTGTTTACTGTGTTCTGTGCAGGAACTGACAGGATTAAATTGATTTTCGTCTATTTCATTCGATATTTTGAAGCCACCTTTAAATTTGAATTTTAAAAACCCAATTTAAATGCATAATTTGAATCTGAATATTGGAGCGCTATGTTTCTTTGTTGCAGATAGTCTCCAACTACAGAGTTTAACATTGAAGTGTCACGATTAACTCGTTGGGATGCTATATATATATAGATAGTACTACACACGTTAAATGTTCGCGTAACTTTGTTTATATAGTAAGCAAAAGTTTATCGTTGGGATATGAACGTAGTCATTTCCATTGCAACTAAAATTTTTGGTATGCTTTTTAATATTTTGTTATTCAAAGTGATTTAAAGAATGTTAAAAAATTAATTATACGATGGACAAGTTTGTATGTTTAGAGCTATTTTATAACATTCATCTTATGATTAGCGTCATTTTATACAGCACTCAAAAAGCACTTAATTTACATTATTTGCATGACTTTCTGCATCAGTATTACTTTAAGAGATAATTTCCCATGGTTTCTGTGAACGTAGTTATGAATAATCTATATTACTTGAACTAATGACGTTCGTGTACCGCTCGGTCGAGTGAGTCATGTAATTATTCTTTCTTTCCGAACGTCAGTCGCTCTTCGGTGTACGTCATGGGTTTGCAGCGAACGGAAGCTGTGTATCATGCCAGCGTTCTCTCACAGGTGTGCTGCTTGTCTCCTCTACTGCGTGTGAGAGCGATTCGCGAATTCGCAACGGAGCTTCTCGCCACACCCACCAGGTGGCAGGAGGAGAAATGCCACTTTCTCTCCACACGGGACATCACCCGATATGCCTCATCCACGCTCACACATGGACATGCTCCAATGATTCTCACTGATTCGTTCTCTCACGCTTTATTTCCGCTGTGAAAAGTCGGCGGGTAAAATGTGCCTTCCGGGATGTAGAACTTTTGAGTGGAACGGATAGGAAATCGATGAGGCTGTAGAGGTGCTAATTTGTTTCAGTCACGAGATACTCTACTTTGGTTTCAAAATTCTGTTACTTTATTTCAATCGAAATAGGTGTTTCAACAAGATAAAATAAGGGACATAAATTCTTGGATTACTCTGAGATTTGTACGATAGTTTGTAAAACGTAGTTATTCAATATTGGAGTGGAAAGCACGCGGAAGGGAGGGGGTAATCGTCCTCTCAATATTTGACTCAATTCTTGGTAAAATTGAATTGGAAACAAATTGTAACTATTACAAATGAAACCATAAAAGCTGAAATGAATATATTATGTGAAAAATATTTTTATTTTTTGCTCAGAACTCACAACGTTTCGACGTGGATTGATGCCGTCGTCAGGTGATCAAGTAATAACATATTATAACAATAAGCATAACAACAGGACATGTTTGACTCAGATACTGATGACAACTAATGTAATAAAATAATAACGAAATCTTGCTAGCGACCATTATCTAATTTGCATGTTTTAATAGACTCTGTAAAATAGTTCGTTTCGTATTACTTCATTTCGTACTACTCCCTCCTATTCAAAAGTTCATATCAAAAATTAAAAATAATTAAAAATACAATGAACATTTGAATTTTACGTAAATGATTTTCAATAAAAAATAAGAACTTGATTAATGTGTGTTACTAAGCTCTTAAAAATACATTTAAACTTTGAAAATTATTGTTATTCTGTATGAAAGAATAATCTAAGTTGTGTATGTTCTATGATAGGTATTGTTGTACGTGAATATTATATGATACGTGTTGGTAAATAATTGTGTCATATACACTTACGTCGATTCAAGATGTCTAGCCCTCAATACTATACTCCCGCTTCCCGAAAAAAAATTTAATATTAACATTATACAAATATTTTATTTTAAAGTGGAAAATATATTTTGAAAATTAAGATTTGTTAAATTATTCATAAAACTTTTTTCCCATTATTATTTTCAGTGGATATAATGTGTTTACAAAACTAAACATAGAGCGCCAGGTCACTTGAGTACGATCAAAACAATGACCATAAATTGCGATTGAAAACGATACATCATTATTATTTTTTTTTTTACGTTTGAAATAAATGGTTCTTGCGATTTTTGACACAATCCTTTTGTATCATGTACTGCACTTTCACTATGAAGCAATATTTCACTAGAACGCTGGATGGAAAATCCGCAGAATCATTTACAACGAATTTTCCGCGATAAGTGTTTTGGTGAAAAGTCGTGTTTGACCGCTTTCATCTTCATTGTTCGGACGGCATAAACAGTCATCGGAATTTCAGAAATAGCGGTGACGCCGTGTCGTTGGTTTGCTGGTCGTCCGAATAACGACACAGAGAGTCTCCTGTCTTGCAGTCGCTTTGTGCCTTCGCCGCGTTGACCACAAAACGTTCCTATTCCTTGCAAGAGCTTATGATGCGCACCCTGCGGCAACCCTCACCCACGCAAGCGCATGCGTCGACGTCACGACCTCAGTAGACGTCACTGCTTTTGTCAAACCGCTATGCTTCAAGGCAGTGACTTCCCTTTTTATCATACCACCAACATGATTTGTCGGTCAAAAGTTTTTTTTCTTCTTATAATTAGAATTCAATTTTTTATTTTGGAATGCATTTGTTTATATTACTTATTAAGGTATTCTTCGGTATTCTTCATAGTTCATAAAGTAAATTTACAGAACACTGCGTCAATAGTTTTTAAAAATAAAAATGAAAAAAAAACAACGTTTCTACCTAACCTCTGAGGCTGTCATCAGGGAGATGATGCCAGTCTGAGAGTTTAGGTCGAAACCTCGGTTTTTTATATTTATTTTAAATAACTATTGACGCAGTGTTATATAAATTTATTTTATGATTTATTTGTTTACATGTTTATATATTTCCTGAAATTCTGTTCATATGTTGTGGCTGGAAACGCACGCCAAACACAGAATGAGGAAAAGTACTACAATTGGAGACATAATTTAGCGCGTAACTTATTTGAAGTTTATGTGTAAAAGTAATCAATAGAAAAAGTTTCTTATGAAATGAAATGTAAATATAGATATTTCCATATTTGTTTAATTTTTAATAGAAACTTAGAACGAGGAAATAATTATGTTATTTTTCAGATATGAGCAGCGGCGGATCTAGACCGTAAATCTAGGGGGGGGGGTGGTTCTTTGTGTATAATTTTAGTACAAAGGAATATATAAATTAGGTCAACGTCATAATCTATTGAATCTAAAAGAACGAAATAAAGCAGTGATGTACATATTTCTTTTAGAAAATTTATATCCTAACAAACATGAACATGAATCATTTCCTCTCATGTTTATTTTCAAACGAATTTGCAATTGTGTTCTGTAAATGAAGAAACCGAGAGTGATTTTCAGCGCATATTGAGACATTACGTTTCATTTTATTTAGCTTGGGTTATTGCATCTTTCACATAGAAAAAACAGCTTTCAATGTTCCTTATGACTTACAACATGCCATTGTCATTCAGATTAGACATTTTCCATGACTCTTTATCAATTATTCTGTAGTTCCGTTCATTTGTTACAGTGGCCGCAAGGGATTTCATAATAAATTAATACTAATAAATTTATTGTCAAAAAAGCAGTACAAACTCCGTATGACCACGTGGAGGACAATAAACTAATTTACTCTCCGGAAGCAAGCAAGGGACCATCCCATCAATTCCGATCAAGGGCCCTAAGGCAGAGGCGGATTCAAAAATTTCAGCAAAAGTTCCTAGATAAGATAAAAAGTTAGCTGCGAGTTATAATACATATATAATGTCAATATGTTTGTAATTTAACGCAAATATGTTTGTAAATTTACATGTACAAGTTATTATCGAACTATAGATTATTCTGAGTATAGTGTTTAAAAATCATAAGAATTGAAAAAACACTAAATTCACGATTTATTGTTACAATAAACACGCCCCTAGACAAAGCCTAGAGAACCTGTATAAGAAATCCGCCTCTACCCGAAGGAAAAACGGAGAAAAACCCGGGCCAGGATGGGGCTACAGAATTTATGTACACAACCGTGCCAAAGTTGAGTACACATAAAACTAAATTAATATGAGCCATAAGGCAACACAATCATGCAAGAAAACAGTTTTTGAAATTGTTATAAATTATTTCAAAAGTGCTACAGCAATGGCGTAATAAAGTAGAAGACGGATTTAACTTTTATTAAAATCAATAAATTCTTTTACAGTGTAGAAGCACTGGTGCTGGAAGTAGCTTTTAATCGCGGATTTGAAAATAATCAATTTCATAATATCTTTTATATTTTTAGGAAGGGAATTATATAGAACAATTCCCGAATAATATGGTCCTTTTTGGCAAAGAGTAGTTGACACTCTAGGACGATGAATATTATTCCTATTGAGAGTATTGTGTTCGTGAACGAGACTGTTTCGTGTAAAGCAAGGGTGGTGCTTCAGTAATTCGGTCTAACAAACACGACCGTTTTATAAATATAAATGTAGGGAAGTGTTAAGCTACTTATTTCCTTAAATAAAGGTTTACAAGAGTTTCGGGGATGAGATTTACAAATTATCCGAAATATCCTCTTCTGAATTCTGAAAGTTTGAATGCTCTGATCCGAATTGACCCGGAAGGTAATACCGTAACGTAAATGGGAGTAAACGTTTGCAAAATATACGCAATGGGAAATACGTGGACTAACTGCATTAACTAAGATTCGGAATGCGTAACACATTTTGCTTAATTGGGAATTAAGATTGTCAATGTGACAATTCCATTTGAGGTTGTCTTGAATATGGAGACCTAAGAATTTTGTATTTGTAACAGTTTTTAATTGTGTTCCGTTTAAAGAAAGAGAAACCTGGGGTAAAGATTTTGTGATACTATTGTGAAATGACATAGACACTGTTTTGTCAGTGTTTACAATGAGACGATTTGCATGGAACCAAGTCGAAAGGTTAGACAAAACTTTTTGAGCATTGGCGTGTTTACATAGTAAATTAGTGTCATCAGCAAAAAGAACCATTTTGCAATCTGATGTGGATGATGACATGTCGTTCACATACAATAAAAAGAGTATAGGGCCGAGAATTGATCCTTGGGGTACTCCGCAAGTAAGTGGCTTTGTTTCTGAAAGACAACGCTCAAGTATTTTATTTTTAGTATAGGATATTTCTACTTGTTGATATCTATCTTTTAAATAAGAAGTTAGCCATTGATGTGGAAGTCCACGAATGCCTAAAGAATGCAATTTGGTAAGGAGAATTCCGTGATCGATGACATCGAATGCTTTGGATAAGTCAAGAAAAACACCCTGAGGATTTTCTCCACTGTCTAGAGATGTGGTAACATCGTTTAAGAAGGAAAATATGGCGCTTGTAGTGGAAAATAATTTCCTAAAACCGTGTTGATCGTAAGAGAGAATGTTATTATTATGATAAATCTAGAAGATGCTTAGAGATATTGGTCGATAATTTCCAACATTAATTCCCTTTCTTGTGTTTCACTTTAGCTCTCTTAAAGTGGACCATTATTTTAAAATCTTAATATTTTCTTATCCGCTAACAATATATTTATTAATTGAAATACTTATTCAAATAATTATGATTGTAGACGGGAACAATATCAATTATATTTTTGTGGTTTTGCGTTAACATTTCTTTTAGATCATATACATCATTGCGAACTTGTCTGAAGTAACTTTGGACTATTCTTGATATCGATATACGGTCTCCTATTTGCATTCTCTTTAAGGTACTTCTTCTATTATCCTTGTAATAATATAGTATTACTAACTGATTGCCTGGGGTTGACCAGGAATTTTCTCAGTGTAATCTATTATTCCCAGGAACAAATAAAATCTATCAATATTATAAGATCAAAATACCTTGCCTTCTGGTTTTTTAAAACATGTACAGCGTCCTAATTATTCAAATTCATAATAATACAAAGTTAATACAAAACTTGACTGTATACTCTAACTATCTTGCGGGAGTCGCGCCGGTCGAATTTTCGCTTCTGGGTCATGATGCGGCTGCATCATTTTATAAAAATTCTTGTAAAAACTAATTTATTTGTCGAAATTTTACGATTCGAAGACTTTTTTTTCTTTTTTAAATGCACAAATATAATCCATTAAATTTGATAATTATTAATTTTTTCCTCTCTTAAATTAAAGTGTTTTAATATTATTTGTTACAACATTTTATCGATAATGTAAGTTAATTTTTGTAGATAGACATATGTTGTCTTGGACTTCTTTGTCTCTTTGAGGAACTCTATGAGGCAAACAATATTGCCGATCATAGTTGTTACCTATCTCTAACCGTTTAGGCAGCGGAAGCAAATACAACTCTCTTTTATCCCAATTTTATGGACATGTTGTCTAAATCCATTTCTACCTTTCTTAAAGATATTTAAAAAATAAAAGTTGGCCTATGTTAATCCTGGACATCTAAACCATCCACTTGTCAAATTTCGTCACCATTGGTTCAGTGGTTTAGTCGTGATTAGGTAGCAAACAGACAGATACACTTTTGCGTCACGCATTTATATATTTGTATGGATTTCATATTATCTCCATTTACGATCTAATTTTCCAAAACGAACTTTTTATACCACTATTACTGTTGGTAGATCACATAATTGGATGGTTCTTTTTTTTTTCTTTTGGAGCTAAATTAATCCACATTGTCTCCAGGGCATATTCGTCAAATAACTATTTCAATCACATGTGACGTGATCCATACTAGTTTACTTAAAAATCTATTCACGTCTGAATCATAAATTGGGGTCCACATGACATCGTCTTTATTTCAGAAGCACGTTCTACGAATCTCTCTTTGATCGGAGTTACCTGACGATTCCCAGAACGCTTTGCTCATAAGCTATTCCAAGAAGTTCATGCACACTCAACCTGTTACGGGTGAAGACTTAGGGGCCAGGAGTACCCTCAAGCGATCTACGCAGTATTTTTGCTTCGATGATTCGTTCTCTGCACAACCTACGTCATCCTAATGCGATTCCACAACCTTCAATTTTATTTTTCCTCAATAGTCTCGCACACAAGAACTTAATCTTATACTTTCCTTTAATCTATTTCATTATAACACTATGTGTATTAAAAAGTGTTTTCTCAAGATCTTTGTTTTCATTTATAGTACAGTACAGTTTATTGTCATTACGGGATTAACGATTATTATAAATAAACTTTATTGTAAGACAGCGGTGACAAACTGCGCAGGTAGGAAAAAAACTGAGTTTACTCTCTGAAAATAAGCAAGGGACCATTCCATCAATTTCGACCAAGAACCAAAGGGCAGTGGCGGATTTAATACTTATAAAATAGTTGTTTTTAAAATAAATACACACTGTAATAATTTATTATTCCGAAAGTAGATAGTATGTTCAGCATAAATTCTAGATCAGTAAAAACAAACGTATTAAATGTCATTCCCGACAATGGGAAATCCACCACTACCCGAAGGAAAACCGGAGAAAAATAAGGCTACGAACATAGTGTACAGAATCGTGCCATACTTCAAAAAAAATTAATTGACAAGAAAATATTTCCACGCGAAGGCATTTCAAATCTATTTCTTATCATTATTTGCTCATAAACAACTGCAAATGTAATTAAGATGAGCAGATCTTTTTGTGAGTTGAAACTAAATGATACTTAAGATTAAAAATCTCCGACATATTATCTGTTGTAGATCCAAGTCTAACGCAGTATTGCAGACCATTCCGCTTCAAGGATATCATAGACTTTATGGCACAATCTATGTCTACGATCAACAACCATTGGAGAATTACGGTAAGAATTTCATTCGTCTGACATCTTATTAATGCTGTTTTTTACCATTTTAAGTATAATAGTTAAAGTTTTCTTTCGTTGTACGAATGTATAAATATCTCCTTCGGTACATTTAACGAATGAAGAACAGTCAACGCTTCATCACGTAGAAAGAAATTGATTTGAAACAAAATTGGAATTATTCATCTTTTCAGGATAATTATAAAAGAACATCAAATTAATTAATTAGTCTTTATAGGGAGATATAATACACCAATTATTTTTCTGTTACTTTCGCGAAGGTTGCGTGTACATTTGACAACATCCCTTTGGGCGACTCCCATCATTTGTCCAAGTCACGGTGGCTCGTTAGTGCGTCACGCTTTATCACGCGTCGATACATCCGGATCACTCGCCTGTCTCCCGGACATCATCGGAAGGAAAATCCCTCACCTCTCGAAAAAAAATCATTTCCCCCTCAGCAGTGGAGAGGCTTTTTAACGGGAGTTTTTCCGCGAGTAATGGCTAAATAAAGAGCGTCGAGACCCACTAATCCCCCTCGGGTCGATTAGCGGTCTAACCCTCTGTGCAGAGTCCCTATTGACAACATAATGACATTATCATCATAAAAAGGTAAAAAAAACGTAGCCTCCGAGAGCCAGGTTGCAAATCGGGGTGTTTCCCTAGCATTTAGCCGTTGTGTGTCCTAGGTCGACGTAATCAGGACATTGTGTCTGCTGGTCATCCTATGAATAGAAAGCAGCGGGGGTGCCCAATTTCGAAGGGAGGGATTTTGACGATGGTTCGTGAAGAATTAGTGTTTCTGGATTCTCTTTTCTTGTGTGTGTTTTATCACAAATTGGTCACACGCTGGGGTATTTTGTATATTACGTATTTTGCGTAAAAGTGTCCCTCAATACTTGGATTGCATTCGAGACACAAGGGATATATAGCTGGTACAGTTGAGATGGCGAGAGTATTTACTCCGCACTGACCTGACTTCAAGGCATTTAGATGACAACTAGTGAGATTTTTTAATGAATAAAATCTCTAATAATATTGGTTAATATTGACCAGCATATTAATTAACAGACGTTTCTTCGAGGAGTGGTCACAATTTTAAAAAATCTTACTTTTACAACGCCAACGTTTCGGCAGTTTATTTTGCCTTCATCAGGGCTATAAAGAACATACATATTTTCCATTACTTATAGTACATTGTTATGAGTAGTTTCCTAATTTTAGACGAAGACGCTACAATACGGATATGTATCTATCATCCGGAAAAGGTATATTGTAAAATAACTCCTTGAGTTACAGTCGCCAAACAGATTTGAAACACGAATTTCAAATCTACATTAGTAGTTGAGATGTCGTTATCTTTACATTTCGTAGAGTAAACAGTTAAATTATCAATGTGTGATTAATTTTCTGGCGTAGATACAACCTTATGATTCTTATACAAGAATTAAGATAAAGGCTTGTAGTATCTATCAACATGTTATGAGAAAGAGAACAACCTAGAAAGGAAATATACGTAACATGTTTTGTAGAAAGATAAGTAAATCTCAAATTATTTCTTATGAGTTTTTCAACGATGCAGATAAACGAGAGAACTTTAAATTGAAAGTTTTATTTCAATTACACTTTTTGTTCATCATTTCTCTGAATCTCGTTTGCACAGTTTAAAGAAAACGTCATTACATTATCTCGTACTGACACTCTCATATGAGACGTTTCAAAACAAAACAAAAGGAAAGGTTATGGACTTGACCCGATGTCCTCTAGTTGCGTGCGTATCTCCAGTTATCTCATCACGATGTATTGGTCACTCGAACATGGTATTAATTACTTTTTCTGGTTTTAAAAATACTTACAAAGATATCAAAAGAAATGCGTATTAGAATAATTGATAAATTTATAGTCTACAGAGACGATGAGACTTTTCGATATGGACATTAGTTGACACAATTTGACATTAAAGTCGTGGTGGACATGGATTAAGAAATAAATTAAACAAGAAATTGACACCAACGAGATTTAACAGTGGTAAGCTATGAGAGAGTGGAAAACAAGAACATGAAGTTATTGGTACAAAGTCAACACTTGTGTAAAGTTTAACGAAGATTTGAACAAAAATAATACAAGAATTTTTACGTATCTTTTTTCTTTTACATATTTTTTCAGTGCATCTACCCATGAAGGAATAGATGCAAAAGAATAATAATAATAATAATAATAATAATAATAATCGGGTGGAAATTGTGTCGGACCGAGAACCATACATGGCAGGGCATTTCCATCTCGTTTCCTTTTCCACCTGAATGAAATTAACTCACTCTTTATTTCATTACGTTGTTTAAATATTACTTTCCAATTATACAGAGTATGTAAGGGAAGCATTGTAATCATTCGAAGAAAAAAATTTGAGGCCCCTTCGGATCTTTACGCATTTTCAAATTTTGGCGATGATATCCAATGCCGTATGTGTGTGTATGTACGTATGTAAAGAATTTTGTTCCCCCGATAACTCACGAACAAAATTGATATCGAAACCAAACGAAGGCTATTGCAAAGAGATTAATGTGGAAGATAATTCATTAAATCTATTCTTGATTATGTTATTTTGATTTTTAGGAGGTTACCGTACATAATTAATGATAAATATTTTGAAACAGATTGATCTTTGAAATATATCGTCTTGTTTAAATATTATAATATATTATTATTTCTTTATTTTAGTGTTTTGTAGGGTTTTTATGTGCCATGAGTTTTTTTAAATTGTAATTAGAAAGCTCGGTGGGTCACACTCCAGATTTCATATTTTAGGAAGAGACCATTCCATATAATGTTTTTATCATTCTGTATGGTTACTATAATGGTTACTAATGGAGTAGTCTAGTGTGTATTTCATTGTCCGTATTACGAAAAGAAGTATGCATTTTTTTAAAGTTAACCCTTTTAAAGAAGATACTAAATCGGAAAAAGTACGAAACCGTTTTCATCTGATTTTATTATAATTTTTCTTACCTAACGTCGCTTAGTGAGAATACCAAGTGTCTACAGACAGTATGTCTGTCGTAGTCGTTCAATTTCCTCATGATTTTTCCTCCGCTCGCGAGCGTCAGTTATCCGTGAGGATGACGTTTGAAACCTGAGCTTCCAAATGTCACCGCCTCGAGCACTGCTCCAGCTTTCCTCCGGGTTTCTTTCCGTCTGAAGCCATGTTTACGTTTGTTATCAGTGAGACACACTTCCAGTTGTCCGGGGACGGCGATATCTTTCTTCGTTTTTCGTTCCTTTGCGCTCACACTTTATCCCGTGCCATGCTTTCCTACTTTTTTTAGAGGTGCCATATACCTATTTTTTGTAACAAAACGAAAGACAAACGGGGCATGGAAAAGTGTAATGTATTCTAGCTTTTATCGGAGGTCTCGAAGATAAACATTGGCTCCTCGTTAAAGTTTAAAAGAAAAATTTATTTGTTGATGTTAGTGTGATATCAAATAAAGATAGGGCTGATCCCTGTCATATGGAAGGTTCTTGGTACAGAGACGTATTTTATCGTTATTTACTTACTGTCTAAGGACGTTCACATCATATTCAGAAACGTCATGAGATGAAACAGAAACAGAGGTAGCTTTTATATTTCCTTAAATAGTGACTTTTTATTCAAACCTAAATATTAAAGCAAGAGTTAAAATATTCATCGTAGCATCTTGGAGGTTCCTTGGTATATCAGTTTCGGATGATTTGCCATTGATTACATTAATGGATTTAATAATTATTTTTTCTTAGAAAGAAGGATCCGAAGTTATTTTTTATGCTACTTAAGGCTTATATTCATCCTTCTACAATTTATACCACATCCTAGTGACAAATAGGTGATAATTTTCCAAATATAAATTCGTCAGGTATGAGTAATGAGCAATAATAATGTAGAAATCTCTTAGATTGCGGTGAACCTCACCGCCAGGTAACAGATTAATCATGAGGTAACAGATTAATCTTTGGGTTTCACAAGTTGAATGAGAATGGTAGACGGGCCCGAGAGGCGAACGGGATGGCGCAGTTGGTAGGCGCATGAGCGCGTAGAGCTCAAGGTCCCGGTTTCGAATCCCGGTCCCGTCTCCCATTTTCATTCGACGTAACATGATTAATAATAATGTAATTTATATTATGAACGCTGCGATTCGAAAATCCGCATCCAAATTTAGAATCAAGTAATTTGATTTAAAATAAAACACCTCATTCGTATGTAAGGTCAGATGTGCTTTTAATCAACCAATGTCGTGCCTGAGAGAGTACAGATCTTGACTTAAGCTTGCAAGCGCTGTTTTACTAATTTGAGACTTTCACAAACTAACTCTAGAAATGCTACGTTTCGAGATACATCGCTGCTAACTGACCCTATAGTTATAAAAATGAAATCTAAAAATTGAATGGTGGACTTTATAAGAAATGCAAATAATTTTCAATAAGATATAAGAACTTCATTATTCATGTGCGACAGTAAGTTCTTGAATATACTTAAAAAATATAGTTATTTGAGGTTAGAATCACGACACAAGTCGTGTATAATATTTACCGAACACTGAATACCAAATCGATGTGTAATTTAGGTAGTTTAAATGAATTTTTGAACTGAGTACACACTATATATCAAGTTGGAGTTACTTGATAGGAACTATTCCTTATAGAAAACATAATTTTATGGCTTAAGTAAACCAATTCCTACACTTACGCTATCTAAGTAGAAAGCTACAGAACAGAAATGTTTTTTTCAACGGCACTAATACGTGAAATTCTGTTAGTCCTATATTTGAGTAGGTTACTTTACCATTTAAAATGTCTTCGTTAATGTCTTTTGGGTTGGTGAATGCAACGAATATGGATAAAAAACCATCACTAAATAGATTTTAATTTACTAATTTTTTGTATTATATTTGCATTAATGTAGTGGGATAATTCACATTCCAAATCTGCCATTGCCTTTACCAGGAGCCTTATTTTATGATAGAGAAGAACAAATTCATAAATAATCAAGCTAAAGAAGTTACGCAACTAACAATGTCACGAAATTTGTATGAATTATCGAAAATTAATCCTACAAACACAAGTTATGAGTAATTCCTCACTTTTAATTCCTCAAAGGCACTATGACGATGTGTGTAGTGCACACGTCATACATGGGTGTCAACGAACTGCTTTGGTCGCGTGATGCATCGCTCTGGTGATCCCCTATTCTCCCTCCCACCGCCACCCCGTCGCATCCAGTGGTGGTCTCCTCTTGCGCTACGCTCTGGTCGTGTCACCATGAACCGTGTGTACTGGGCATACACACAGCTGATAGATCAAGAACAGAGGCGGTCGAAGAAACTACTATCGTTGCTCCTTGGTCACGCGGTGACATTTCTTTATCATTTCATCTGATTCTACCAAAGTTATTAGAAACTAGCTGACCCGACAGGCGTTATCCTGTTCAAGTTTCAATAAATTTGAAACTTTTGTGAATTTTGGATTTGTGAATTTGTGAAAAGTGTGTATTTTAAATGTGTAAACAAAGTAAACATTTAAAAAAACGTATTTCTGAGTGATCATTTTATCTATTAACGATTGTGGTCACGAGTATTCAATTTGAGGAGTACATTCAGAAGTACGCCAATGGGAAATTTTTCATGCAAGATGAATTCTATCGCCAGTACACCGCTGAAATGTTGGAAATGTGTGATGTGCCTGGAATGTGAATTCAAATGGAAAACTAAAAAACAAAAAAGAATCAACCAAATAAGTCGTTCCTATCGTCAGTTATGATCGAGCGTGCTTACAAACCTTTAGGGTTTTTGCAGTTTGTCCGAATTTCCCGACGTTTTTCCCTGAAAACTTCTCCAGGACCATAACGAACAAAAAAAATTAATTACACATATTCATCGAGAGTTATGGTCTTGGATTCGTACAAAAATCCCATAAAATGTACTTTCAATTTTTCCGAAATTTTCCAATTTTCCGAGCAATTTTTCCACTTTTTCTTTCCCTAAAAACTCATTTTGTTTATTACGAACATTTTTTAATTAGTCAAATCGGTCCAGCTGTTCTCAAGTAATGCGCTTACCAACGAACAGTGTTTAATTTGTGTTTAAATGGCTAGTAACAGCTTGATAAACTCTGTCCAACTAGCGGTCCGCGTGTCGCATGCGAACTTTTTTACGGTCCGCGAGTTCTAGTACATTCTACATAAAATTTTTCATCAACCGTTGGGGGGAGCAAATTTTAAGCATATCCTATCAGAATTATTATTTGATTTGAGACGTCCGATGAGAGAAAATAGAAAATTGAGTTCAGAACTACCCCGTCGTACGTTACAATATGAAAACATTTTATTATAATACGAAATATGAAAAATATTTTTCAAATAATGAATACAAATACTTTTCAAAATATTTCGACTCAAATGTATTGTAATATAGTGTTTTAAATATAACGGTCGCACTCTTTCAAGACAGTGTGGTATATACCAAATTTTACTTCTTATTTTCATTGAAAATATGATTTGGACAAACCCAATCGGCGCAAAAATATCTAATTATATTATGACTTTCCTGTCTTTAGAGCAAGTTTTGTTCCTTTCATCTGTTGATGTTCCGGTTGCAACTGGACACAAAAGATCTCCCTACTAACCCACAATGCTCCCAACATACGGAAGCTTTTACCATTGTGTATTTCAACATTGTGCATGTGATGGGAACACCTGTGACCTAGGCTTTTTCCGCTTTCGCAATAACACGGGATTGATCGTGAGTTTGATTGGGTGTTGTCGTAGGTTAGTATGGAAAGTGAGAGTGATTTTGGGATATTCTTTTGTTTGTTCCGTGCATTGACATTGGCCATAAAAATCGAACTGTTTTAAATAATTATTTAGATCAAATCGAAAAAAAGGAATCCAACGTGAAAGATATAGTTAGCGTGAGGTTTATGGGGTTATTTGAAATATGAAAGATTCCGGAATATAAGGTGGGATTTGAAACGCGAGAGAAAGTTTTCCGTAAAACGTAGAACGATTGAACAAACGATAAGGGTGCATGTGCGATTTCTATTTTTATTAATGTTAAAATATGTACATTCATCATGTAATATTCTGGGACATCATTCTAAACTGTCATAAAAGAAAAAATCTTAAGTAATTTAATTCACTATACGGAAATATTTCCGTTTGAAATACATCTTATTTCGTTGTTTCATTTAAATGTTATTTAAAAATTATTTTAACTACATAAGTAGCCAGGTATCGTTTTACTCCGTGTAATTAGAGCACACAATATTACAGCGTATATACGAGAAATTGTTAAATTATAGTCTGCAGATACGCAGGAAGAATTTGGTACATACGTAGTTAAAGCAACTGTACTTGGTTTCATTCCGTGTTTTGGAAAATCCTCACATCTTTTTAGCGTTTCGTTTTTCAGAGTCTATCTCCAAGATCTGGGAACCTCGAGTTTTCTCATCACTGAACAACCTTTGCTTCCAGTGCTCCCATCGAGATTCCAAAAAGAAAGACGAAAACTCCAAGAATACGGGCGTTTCTCTCTGCCAAGAGGACCTCTATTATAATCGCTTTCCGAGAAACCCCTCTTTGTTTTTTTCGTCCTCGCTCTGTGGAAGCATTTGCAAGTGCTATTACTGTTCGTTTAATAAGGGAAGTTGATGCGTCCTAAGGACTTAGTGATCCCGGTCTCGAATTGGGCATCTGTCCCTTCAGGCTGTATTCCACCCAGGATGGACTGATCATAGAAACTCCCTCCTGCTTCGTAATATTGGAGAATCATTTTTTCTTTTTCTTGCTTCCAAGCAAAAGAAATTGCAGGAGTTAAAGTATTTATCTCCGACGTATCTCACGAATGTGACTATGTTGCTCGTATTTAATAATATGGTATTCATTTTGGATAGGGAATGAAATTGTGTTCTCAAATCCTGAAGATTCTTAAATTTACAAGTATTAATATTACTAAAGGTAGAATTAACATGAATAGTGTTAGAAACTTCATAGACTTGACTAAATAATAATTGTATTGGAACGAGGTGATTAGTTAGACTCGTGAAGGTTCCTTCCTCTTAAATATGTGAAATGAAATGGCTAATGGCGAGATTGATATTAATGCAGCGTGATTCAAAAATCAACTGTCCAAAATATATTGATAATAACAATTTTAAGTCGCACACAATTTGAAATGAGTGTACTTAATTGTAAGAGAGAAGTACTGTGTGACTTTAGTTCTACATATAATTCTACTAGAGGATTGTAATATCATGATTTTCCATGGATCATATTTCTTTTATGCGCGCTCTCTGCCATCGGGATTTAGAAACTATCGAAAATTTTCTATTTGAGGAAAAAATTTAAAATTCTTTGAAGCAAGAAATTTTAGGGTATTAGAGAAAGTAAAACAACAAAGTATACTGATTCTAATGAGCAAAGCGTTTAGAAAAATAACAAATAAATTAAATAGCGAAGCCATTTCCCCCCTGTTCTATAGGTAATTGATTGCTAATGCTAATTGATTTTTCTCAGGCTCTTTGCTTTGTCAAAGTTGTACGGAATATGCAATCGTTTCATCTTCAGATTACCTGAGTTACACTAACCCTCCATCGGAGTGGTAAGGCCTCTGAAACCGGTTGAAAGAACAATGCTTTTTTAATTTTCCAACCGCGGAAGTTCGTAAGCATTACATTGTTGTACCATCTTTAATTATAATTCTTAATGGTTACATCATGCGAAAAATTGTGTTGAAGGTATGACTGGAAGAAAAACCGGTGAAAAGGATCCCGAGTCCGGTCACACCGTAGCCAAAGCATCCAGAAAAATTGAGTGTCAGTATTAGACCAAAGGATGTAGTCGAGAGACAGATTTTGGTGTGTTGAACACTTAAAGTAACTTAACTGAAGTAATATGCAAAGATTGAAAATGAGTTTCAATCAAGTACCTGAAAAAATAATATTTGCTCTTGAGTCAGTGGCGATTATCACATAGCGTGCAACTTTCTTCTACCTGTTCCAGATTTAAAATGTAATTAATTACGGATATAGTACTATTGTTTATTTCATCATGTTGGTCCTAGCGTAGATTTTATATATTCGTTTGTAATTTTACATTCTAGGAGATAAGAAATAAAGAAATGTACCCGATCTGACAGACCGAGCACAATAGTTTTATATTCCTTTACCACACTAACGCAGGGTTAAGCGGAGTTGGTCGAGGGTGCCACGTACCGAGCGAACACAAATCCCGGTCTTCTCTTTCTTTCTGTCTTGAAAGGCATTTCCGGAGGCTCCAGGGGAGAAGCGAAGGTTAGTCCGCTCACGAGTCAGATGACGCTAATAACAACCTTCCGAACTCAGTATAAGTTTATTACAAAAAATTAGCACTTTGTTATGTTAATGTTGCTACGGTTTGAAAATCGAAAACCAACTCGGTCATTTTTCGCTACACTAATAAAAATGTAATTATTCGGGATTCTTCAGTTCATTGTATATTTTCTGTCATATTTTTTTGAACATTGAAAGGTATTATATTTGCGTTGGCAGAAGTCAAGTTGTCAACTACACACGAAACTTGGAAATAATTCGCTCTACTGATTTTTACTGTTGGGTGAGGACAATTATTTTGTGGTTTTAAATCTTGGTAATAAATTTAGTTTGTCTTTTACTCTTTCTTTGACAAGGGTCACATTGTCTTCAGTCACGTGATCCGGCTGCCATTTCCGTTAAAACATCATTCCCCGCAGTTTTTGATCATTTATTCTTGTAAATGCCCCGAAAGGTATAAAAATCTTAACGTCATTACGCTTTACGTACATTTGCTATCTTTTAAAAGAGTTTTTTCGCTATATTAAGCCGGTATTTTGCCATAATATCAAAAAACATTAGCCTGCTAGAGTTTCTTCGTATAAACCCATAGTAATTTAAAGTCAGAGAATTCAAAATTCTAGGTCGGAAGGGTATGAAAATTCGTCGCCGCTGGATAGGGGATGGTTCAAACTATCATTTCAAACATTTTTGGATGGAACTTAAACCTTATCACTCTGGCGGATGTAATATCTTAAAATGTAAAATAAGTTAACGGATCAATTTGAAATCCCCCTGTCCCGAAATAATGAAATGATCTTGTGTAATGCATGTCTTTTATCCAGTCCATATTCTGAAATATAAAGGTTCAAGAACATATACATATAATTTATTTTTGATTTGAGGATGAATAATTTTCTAAATCGTTGTATGCGTTCAACTAATTCTGTGATAAAGGTAACCTTCTTCTGTGATAATTGATGTGTTTTTATCACAATTATTGATATGTAAAATATTAAGTGTATTGTTTTCGTTTAAAATATCCGTAATTCTGGTGCATTGCCACTTTCAACGTTTTTATTATGTGTATTAAAATTTGATCATAAAAACGTGACCAATTTATGCATAGGAGTCTACAAATTACCTTTGTCTAGGTTTATAAATTTCCTCTTCTCTTTATGTTGACGGTTAGTAAGTGACATACTAATTCATAGACAGGAAGCGAAGTGCATGTCTCGTGCCACTTTCATAATGCACTTGGATTAATTTGATTGCAAATGAGTGCAAGGGCTCTAGACTTGATTACTCTCATGGGAATACTGTATTCATGTAAGCACACAATGCCTATCCACGCTTCAATACACATGGATAGATGACGTAAGTTTGACGGATGTTCTGCAAGAAGTTGAAGGCTTAGAAATATTAGAATATATTATTAATATTAGAAGTTTTGGAGGGCGGAAGGGGGACGAAGGAAATTATATAATCTAGAGCTGTCTCTTTTTTTTTGTTGATCGGTGATATAATTCTTGCGTGTATAGATGAAGTCCTAAATGCAATGTTCTCATGTAATTCGTACTACAGAAAGGGGATATGAATTTTGATGAAGGTAGTCCCTCCAAGTGATAGAGGGCGTCGTTGAAACAATTAAACTAATTTAGAGAAAACAGCTAAAAGTCTCTCCCAAAGTGACAGGAACCTATCATGACCAAAAGCAAGAGATGTCTCAACTATTTCATCTCGTAGTTCCGTATTGATTGAATCATCACGAATTTTGCGATCGACCTGCAACATCTCGTCTTTGGAATTCATTCGTGATATTGCTGAACGGTTCATTATATGTGTATTGGGTACATAAACAACACCTAAGAATGATATAATGGCAAGTATAAATGTCTCTTTATACATACGTAACTAATTATTCACAACGACAAGACGTATACATGACGACAATTCTCTTAGGTAATGCGAACGACATAATCATTTCACCTAACTTTTCATCCGAGTCATAAATCGGCACTGCCACAAATCGATTGCCACATGTTATTTTTATTTTAAAACCAATTCATATATTCGATTTTGATGTTTACCAATTTAATCGAAAGTTCTGAAGAATATAAAATTCTGAATTTACCTAACGTTTTATTCCGTAATTACGGAGGTTTCGGGGGATTATTACCCTCTCCATGAAACAACAAAAAATATTTATAGAAAGATTAATACTCGTAATGAGTATTATAGAGTACCGTCTCTTACATTATGGTCATGAAAATTAATATGACTTAGAATTGAAATAAGTTAGGTAACAATTTGTATGTTTATCAAATGATTGAAAATTGGTACTAACTTCGAGCAGGTCATAATAAAATAAATTTATTTGTTATATTTATTTATTCACATATGGCTTCGGCCAGGTCACAGAAATACCTTTCGTCTTCCATAACTTCTGTCATTGATCGCCCTTGGTCTCGATGCTGATTACAATTTTAAGAAAAATATAGTAAATGATTGAGAAATATGTGGGCATTAGAAATTTTATGTTTGTCGTCATAAGCTAAGTAAAGAATGAATTGATCTCAATTTGCTCACCAGCGGAAGCGAACGTTTTGAATTTCATTGTGACGCCGAGGGAGAGTGACCTACCTCAACGCTCATCTGTTTGTGTATCCGGGTAGCCCACCTGGGAGCATCGCAGCGTGGTACCATCGCTCTCTCTCTCTCTCTGTCATCGACATGAGTGTGTGTGAGCGCGTAGAGACGCCGTTAGTGTACGCGCGCACTGCTCGTCGTAATCAGAGCGTGCGTGAGCTGTGGCCATGCGCAGGCGTGACTGCAGTGTGACACGCACACTGCAATAGGATGCAACGCACCCAGCGTCGAGCCCCTGACCTCGCACATGACGACGCGCAGAGAGAAATACACGAGGATGGAGAGAGTAATTAACGGAATGGAGTGGAGTGGGGGATAATGCACTCGGTGCAATCGGCGGAGTATTTTTCTCTATTAATTCGATCTCTCCCCCCTACGATCATAGGTCAGGAGATATCGTCCGACATTAATACGGTAAACACTAAGATATGTGAAGGGGTTGGTAATTTGCGAGAAAATTTTCCGTCGTAAAAAACAGGGACTTCTCTAATATTCTTATAACTTGTAATTATTTTCAAAACTACTTATTTTCAATGTTAAATACTCAATAAATTTTTAAGTTTTCTTCACGAGGACGAACACATTTACGACGCGTTGTCATACCTGCAAAACTTGCCAGAAGATGTAACCTCACGATCGCGGCGCTGACGCGTACTCATTATACCGATTCCCCATATTGTACCACTCAAAACTCAAGACTTTTGACAAGTCCCTGATTGCTTTCACTTCATATAAAAGGTCGGAAAATCTCTTATTCTATTGCCTTAAACATTGCTTCATGTACCTACAAGCGTACCTGATTATCGATATACCTGATTACCGCCATAGCATCAAGTCTTCGCACGAATCATCTCGCTGTTCAGAGGGAGAGTGTGGGTTTCAGCTGATATTCAATTTGATAGATTTTTAATTGGGGTTTCCCTCATTCACTCCATATATCTAATAAATTGTTTTAAATAAAAACGTTCTTAAGGCAATAAATATCAAACATACAAAAAAATATACCACTACGATTTGAAAATGGATCATCAAATTGACACTTGCTGGACACTCAGTTTATTAATTTTCCCACAGTCTCTTCATGTATATTCTGTACTAATAAAAGTGAATTATTTGGAATGGACGACTCTTGCTTAGAAACCGACAATCACAATTGATGAAATTATTTGAAATTTTAAAGGACACTTCTTAATAGTCATCGCAAGTAAACTGCGAAGTATGGTTAATATTGTTGAAGTACAAGAGCAGAATAACAATAAAAATCAGCTGCTATTTAGATGTGAATCGTCACTGGGCCGTATCTACGAGGACAAATCATGGAAGGGAAATTATATAAGGGCTGTGAAGAACATTGTTTTCAAGTACATAACCTACAAGTGAAATGTAAACAAAGATCTTAACAACAAGTTTTATATGTGTCTGTTACTTTTGTCTGTATTTTAAAATAACTCGTATTTACGTATATTTTAGCATACAATACTGTAAACTGTGTGTATTTTTGTAGATTTCCTTCCTGGTATTTAATAAAGTAATATTAATAAAATAATATTTGTAATTAACAAGAGTGAAAATTTAATACCATGAAAATAGAAAAATATGGAAAGTAACGAATTTGAATATTATATAAGAACCCCGGGCTACACCAGGCAAAATGAGATAAGAAAATGCCGACCTGTTGATAGGTGTTTCCATACCCACTGTAGGATAAAATACTTCAATTCTCAGTTCCAATCTTTCTTGGAATGTTGATTTATTCCTTTGTATATGCAATGCAGTTTTCATATTTGTTTTATTTGTGAATTGTTTAAAAATATTAATGTCCAGTAATGATGGTTTAAAGTTTCCTTTCAAGTCCTGCATGTCATATTAAAATGTCAAAGGAATATTTATACTTGAAAGAAAACCGCTTATTCTGAAGAGTTAAAAGAAAGAAACTTTGTACCAGTAGATTACTTATTCGGTCCTTTCAGAATGTTTATACAAAAGTTACATTGCGATTCTCTCATAATACTTAAGTATATTATTAATTGGGTCTGGTTTCCTTTATTACCATACGATCAAATATATTTTTATGACTTCAAAACTTCTTTCTCTAGAATGTGGTAATAATATTTTTTCAGTCATTTTTAGAAATCGTATCCTTAGACAAGTGATACGATTTCTAAAAATTTAGTGACATCTGTGGATTCTATGCCCTTTGTGCCAATTGAGTGACATCTCTCGATTGTTAAGCTTCCATGAACAATTTCTGCAAATCTCATAGGTCCATTCAAAATTTACACCTGTGAGTTTAAAAAAAGTAGATGTAATGGTTAGACATAAAATGATTGGCTTAATAAATTACAGACTCTTTTATTAATTATATTGGAATCCACGAGGCTGCACTTCCCCACCGGAACAATTTAGATTAACTTGACATTACGTAATATTCACGCCATCGAACCAGACGAACAATCGATACACGGTCAATCTGTGACGTCATGATGTCACGCGATCAATCGATCGATCGACCGGCCGACCGACCAACCAATCGCGCTAGCAGCGCAGGTCTCCAAAAAGGCAAGCCACGGCATGTGGGCACTCTCTCTGCAAAACTCGTCCGCGGAGTCAATATCAAATATGTTTTAGTACTCTCATCACTCGGCATGCAAACCGACGACTTCCCCTTCAGTTTTGTACCGTGCCACAGCTGGGGGAATTATTTCATCCTGAAGGTTATCTCGTGAGGGCATCGACACACCGTGATAAGCGGTCAGTAATTCAACCTCAACTGCACATCAACTCAAAACCATCACCTCGACATCGACCCAACGCCATCCGAGCTGAATCTTTGAAGGAACAGATCGTCTCACCTCATCAAAATGTCTACCTGAACTTCAGTTTTGTATTCTTTCATTACTTCCAACTTTCATGTTTCATGTCATTAAATTGTTTGTTGGCAGTCCAGGGTTTAAACACACCTCATGTAATAGTCCTTCGAACCCGAACCTCATCCCACATGTACTAGGAATTTCAACTAAAATTTCTGTACAGTATTCTTATGGTGACGGATCAGAAGAAATTGTTATGTGGTAACGTTCAAAAGTTATTTTAGTCAAAAGAGAATACGTGGTAACGTAATACTTATATTATTAGTACTCAAATTCAATTGCCAATTATATATTGCTACATTTTCAAGAAATGTCGTTCAAAAATATTATATTTTCAGTAAACGATACATACGTAGCGTTCATGACGTCATAAATGAACACCAGATCATTCACTCTTGATATTATATTTAAGAAACGTCTGTTGGCGTCTTGACCGTATTTGTGTTAACATATCTTGAAATTGCGTAATTTTACTACGAATACTAGACAGCTCAATCTGATGAATAGAGAAAAAAGTTAACCACGCACTGCTGGTGTGTAAAATTATCAACTCAATACAAGTAATAAAATTACAGCTGAAGTAAGACCTCGAAAGAGCAAAAGTTTTTACTTTATTTTTCTCATATTATCGTTCTGTAACATGAAGTTTTATTATCAGGACTTTTGATTGTATTTGTATTTCGAATTTACCAAATGAGGAATATTCATTTTAAACTTTGAGCATTTAGACTTGCCGATACTATTCCCAATTATGGAATTAGTTGATCATTGAGTAGTCTAAGGCATAATATAGAAGCAGGGTGTAGTTTCAATACACGGAGTTCTGCATTATGGGACCACCTTGCTCCTTGAGCGGGGTACGCATTCTTCAGCACTTTTATAAAATATATAATTAGAATATAAATTATCATCATTGTATGTGTGATTATGCATACATTTTTATCAAGGGCTAAACGGTATATCAATTTTAATTATAATTCCAGTGTATTAAATACTCTAACATTTTGCCACAGAGTGATGTGCTTCCCGTTTTGTGTGTTTCAATAACTTACAAATATAAATTATTAAAAAAAAGAATAATTTCTTATATTACAAACAAGTTATTTTAATTATCTAAATTCTTCCCCTTGTCGCGCCAAACGAATTACAGATACCTTTTTATACAAACCTGTGGGAAAATAATATAATGTACAATTTATATGGGAATCAAAAAAGAGCATTTATTGATATCAGTACAATGAAGATAGCAAAGAATTGCTGTAATCACTAACTTCCTTTTCGGCATCATAGTATTCGAAATATACTCCTGCATTTAACAAATGATATACTTCATTCCAGTAACAAGACTCATGTAACCATCTCTGTGGTGGGTTGACACAAACCAATTGTTTCTTATAGTTGGCATAAAACATCATAAAATGCGTGTTTTGTACCTTGCACGTCGTGTGTAATCAAAACAGAAACAACCTCCTATCACGCGGCTACTCCTACATAAATGCCGCTATTCTCCTAACGTATCATTTGTTTCACAATGGCGGCGATGACGTGGACAAGAGCTTTGGTTAGGATTCTTTTGTTAAGGTAACTATGGTAAATTTGACACTGGTCGTGGTATATATCTCGTTAGAGGAGCTTTTTTTTTTTTTCATTTATTCTAACTAGAGGTAACAAAAAATTGTCGAATTACAACAAAAGGTGACTCTCTGCACCCATGCATAATGCATATAGCAGAGAGTCCTGGACACTATTTACAAAAATACAAAGACACAAAACAGAAAAATTAGACAGAGATTTCTATAAAACGTACCTCCACCTAACTTGAGATTTTAACTGGCAAAAGAACAAAACTAACTACAAAAATTACTAACTTTAACTACGTTTTTCACCATTTAGCCCTCCCCCCGTCTCCGGCAAAATCTGTCGGAGACGGAGGGGTTACCGTCCCCGCCACGAGGAGGCAGGTGACTACNCTACTATTTGCTACACCACCACCAAAATTACCACACTTATATCTAAGCATATTTGAACAATAATTATAAGAATGAAAAATGAAATAAACAAAAATATAACAATAACTAGTAAGCTAAGAAAACCACATGCAAGACCAATAAATTATCTAATTATTAAATGATAATTAGATGAGAATACATACAAGACCAATATATAAATTTTTTTCAATTATTAACTGAGAATACAAATTATAAATAAACAAAAGAACAACAATGATAACACTACATATTTACAAAACTAAGAGTCATTTATTCATTAATTTTTTACATTAGCCTAAGATGTTATTGGACTAAGGATGTCAAAGATGTTATTGAGCCTGAGTGAGACGCCGGTCACCGGTGGCAGTCCTTTGGGCAAAGCTGAAGTACAACCCTACCCTCGAACCACCACCATCCCGATCGGATTCCCAAGCACGCTACGCACCGTCCCCAGCACTCTTTTGTAGTGTGGGACGGGAAGATCTGGGATTTCTCTTCGGATGTCGCGTCCGTGGCTGTGCCTATTTCCTCTTTTACTAGGTCTTCAGAGACACCCTTCCGAACACCAATGACGATGATCTTGGGATGTCTCTTTTTGATCGTGTCTACATTTTTTGCCTATATTATATGTTTCTTGCCCTTTATATCATGTAAATGTTTGGAGTGTTGCGGATCGGGGGAGTGTGCCTAGAGATAGTTGAACGAATTTCAGACGTTGCCAAATATTTATTTTCATTCGTAGAACCTCCACTTACATACCTCAATTACTGCATAATTCCTTTAGTACTCGCGGCTAAAAGGGTGATGAAGTAATGAGGGAGGGCTAAACCCACGTGAGAGTCGAGGAGGAAATGGATGAGAAATGCGAGATTGTCGACTCTTTCTCTCGCTGAAGAAACGTGGCCGATTTTTCTTGTATCAACAGAATCTTAGAGAGTTTGTGTTCGGATGCTTCCACCTGCGTCAACCGATTCGTAGAACCCGCAATAATTGGCATGCCAACTGTGACGAAGGGAGGGTTTGAACTCTAACCTTGGGCCGAAAGAACAGAACTATGGATACAACTGCCTTTGTCTGGGTGCCGTGGCATACCGTCTGGAATGGGTGGTGCTACGCAAGACCCTTGCAGCAGATATTTGACAACACTGCGCTTTCGCTCCATCGGTTACATCCCGTTGCATTTCTTTCGCCGCAAAGATTTTTCTCTTAATTTTTCGTTGTGTTGTTCAAACATCGCAGCACCACCGCATATCGAATGTCCGGGGCGTCGACCTGCTTACGTCATTCGCGAGGGAGACCCCGACGTTCGCTATTTATGAGTTCCCGAGGGGAAGGAAGGAAAATGGCGTGGAGTGCGAAGAGGGAAGGAGGTGAAGGAGCGGGCAGAAGCGCAAGGCAATCACGAAGCCACGTGGCGAATCATGCGGGTGCGTTGATGGGTGGCGATGCAGCCGTCCATCATCTCTCTCTCTAATCACCTTGGCGATGATGCCGCTGTCTCTCCGCTCACCCCTCTATGCTCTGAGTCCATCTGCTGTCGTCTTTGACGCGTGGCAGTATTATTGTGGGAGGCATCGATTGGCAAATCGTCAAAAATATTTCTAAATATGATTTGAAAGCTATTACGGCGAATGAGTGGTCAAAACCAGGAGGGGACTTTTCTTAATATATATTTTTATCTGAAAAACTTCATAAATTACCTCGTTGATAGCGCTAAAACTACTTCAGGATTCATTGTTTTATTGTCCCTTTCCAAATATTTTTGTATCATTTTTTCGATATTGTGATGTGTTTGAGAATGCATTAGTAATAATATTTTTGTCATTTAGGTATTTCGTTATAAAGTATGTTATTAGGTAATCAGCTTTAATTTCTATTTATACTATATAAAACAGAAAGAATGACATGACGTTGAAGTTGAGTCTTCTCAAGATACGTCATAGACCGTCTTGAACCCCAGAAGTAGAACTCTTACGAGTGTAGTAGGACACGTTGTCCGACTGTTTTAGACGTACCCATCTAGTTTGGTATAGACCATAAATTTTTACTCTCTCCTGCATATTGTTTCACATGTTTGTTTGCACCGATACAAGAAATCAGCTTTTTGACAAGGAAGATGTGCACGAAGAAGTTGTTTTTCGTCAATTAATCTTCGTTAACATTGAATAATATAATTAAATACGCTAGCAAATTTTATTTATTCTTGTGGATTGTATTTAATTTATGTAAATAAAGTGCTACAGTCCTACATTTTTGTTTGAGAATTAATGTTATTTTATCGAATTATCGTTGAAGACTTTTCTTAGTTCGTGTGGTTAAACATAGAAACATTTGTTTTGGCCTCGATAACCGGAGGCCCAAATTTCACAAGAAAATAGAGTGAAGTTGAGACGAAACAAAAACCAAGAACATGGATGAAATGTTTTCTGGATGAAATTTAAAAAATTTGGTTAAATCGTTGCCATATATTGACAAAAAATGAACCCTGTCAAAAATCTTATACAAGAAAATATTTGTATGCTTTTGCATTTTACAATTTGTTCGGTGTTCAATTTATTCCATTTGATGAATCTGCAACAAACTGTGAAATTGTCTGAAAGAATCAAAACGAACCAGAGTGAAATGATATAATTTTGTCCATTTCTCGCAAACGGTATTATACAAATTTTTCGTGGAAGCACTATACGAGTAATAGCAGCTCATTGACCACAAACACTGCCATTATGCTTATAATCCCGAAACGTGTCTGAACACAATTGGTAAAAATGTTAGTCAATAAAAATGTAATATTCACTCGAATTTTAGTTGTATGAAAGACTGCTATTATTGATGACATCATACCACTCATAAATGGTCTCTGAAAATAGAACGAAATGACAATATATTCCTGTCAATGTTGATTGGTTCGTTCTTCAATTTTCGCCCAGAAAATTCAGTTCGAAATGTGAACGGAATTCAATAGTGATGTACGTAGAGTATTTACATGGAAGAGTGAGTTTTAGAGATGGGTAAATTAGACTAACACGTCACATATATTTCATCACACGTATATTTCGTTAATTCATTATTCACATTGATCCAACTGTGATATATCATGATGAACAAAGTGATTCTGCTGGAAGTTTTTGTTGGAAGACTATTGTCCCTCGCATTCCTTCCAACATATTAACTTAACATCGTCAACCCTTCTCGACGCTCATCTGCCATCCGTTTTGGAGGCAACATAGGTACGCGACAAGTATATGAATAAAAAAGAAGAAGAAACACAGGGTAAAATTCAAAAAGAAAGGAAAGCAAGAAAGAAGAGAAAACAAGAGGAAGACGAAAAAAAAAACAAGTAATAAGGCGATGAACAGAGGAATACAAGAAGAGATAGGAGAACAAATCCCAATGGAACGTCAGTGCATGTACCAAAGATTCAATGTCGAATATTTTCCGTTTTCGATATTGATGCTAGCTTTTTAGATTCCCACTTTCGCGAAATCAGTATCGCCTTGGAATGAGGTGGAGGGTCCTTGTTATTTGAACATCACTCCCTTGAGTCGTAATTTCGAGCCGTTTTGTCGTCTTTGTGGTTCTTTGTTTTATCAACGCGATTGTAAAGATTTGAAATGCATCGTTTCAAATTTACTGTCACATAAAGTTTAGTGTAGGGCTGTACAAAACGTTCGTGGAGAAGAAAGCTTTCAATTTTTTATGCTCAAATACTGAACATAAAATCTTCACGAAAGATTTTCACTGAAAATTTCCAGAAAGCATCATATATTTTGAACAATGTTTCACAGATAACTACGTGAATGAATATATCAATATTTTAAAATACTTTCAATAAAACCAACCAAATAATATTTAATATTACTTATCAAATATTCGTCGACCATAATTTCGCTACTTGAGAGTTTTTTGGATATAATTTTAAAGTGACTGAAGGTTGTATACTTGAAAATGCGTATTAACTCTTATTTCAAAATTGTAATGTATTCTATATAATTTTATACAATAATGATATCATTAACACTTATCTCCATTTGAAAAATATTCTTGAGAGCAATCTAATTACACTCAGTTTATTTCGTGACTTGGAAAGATTGTTTCGTATCGTCTGTTGGGGATCCACTGGTTGTAAAAGGGTAGATATTCTCAAATGACTTTATTTTGTCAAGAACAAGTTTTTTAAACAAAACTTTGGTCAAATAAGAACATTATTAAATAAAAATATAATTAATAAACATAATGAACATATTGTTAATTTAGATTATGACCGCACGTTTCAAACAATATTGGAATATCAGACACCTGATTCGGATATCAGATATCTGACTTTGAAATCTTATTCAATAGAGGAGGTAGGATAAGAAGAATATAGATTAAATATATTTTTTAACAATTTTAACATTTTATTAAATATATTGTTATTAAATTTATTTATTTGAATGTCATTTCACTGAAAAAGTGTCTTACCGTAAGTACTCCCTTCCCCTGCCTTTAGTGCAATATTAATGCCGATTGTGAATACTGTAGATCGAAAGTAGACAAGACTTACAGTCCTGGAACCGTTTTCATCACCGGAAACGCCAACACTTAGTTCCCAATTGCGCCGCTAGTCGTCATCATCGTTCCATGATTCACGTGAGAGCAATTACCTTCCGTTTTGTAAAACAAACACGCGATTATATCATTTCGAGGGTCAATTTAGCTCCGTCACCCTCCGTCTCCTATACTCTCATCTTGGGTCTTGGCCTATGGTTTAGTCCGTATTAGCTCCTTCCAGTCTGTCATTTGGGAACTTACAAAGGAATTGGAGATGGAAATAGACTGAGTAGTGACTGCAAGTAATCGAGATGCGAGAGATTGTCGTATGAAATATTCCTGTTCTGGAAGTGCGGGCGTTACAAATTTGGTGACTATTTCTTGGCGGAAGTATAAATTAGAGGTTTGGAAGAGGAGACGAGGAAAGTGATAGAAGATTTGAGGATATTCCGAATGCTTAGAAGGAAAGAATATGCAGATGGAGAATGAAAATAATCATTGTTGTTTAGAAAAACATGAGAATTGTTACTACGAGTTGGGTGAGCAGAAAAGGGAGCAAAATTTATTAAAAACGTATCAAACTTTGAGTTAGATAATATAGAGACGGAAAGTGGAAACTAATGGTGACATATGGCTTTTGATAATGTATGTGTTGAGAGGATTTAAGCAAAAAACAATATAATACAATACATAAATNAAACTAATGGTGACATATGGCTTTTGATAATGTATGTGTTGAGAGGATTTAAGCACAAAAACAATATAATACAATACATAAATGCATGTGTACAAGTATTGCTCGCTTAATAGTATAGTCATGATAATATCGAGTCAAAACATATATTTGTTTTTCTTTGCGTCTAATAGTTTATTATATATTATTAGTTTAGGGGCGACCCATGGCATGGTGCATAGCATACCTGCGTCTGGTGACGCTGGTTCAAATCCCGCTTGATTCATGCAGAATTTGCAGAGGTGGAGAAAGCGGGTTCGCGGCAGGTATTCTCGGGACACTTCCATTCCCCTAACCTTCATTCCACCACAACATTCACTCATCATCATTTACCCCTCATCCACCCTTGTCATCCTCGTCATTAGAAGGCGGTGCTAGGCGCTGGTCGTGTGCGAGGACCAAGGCATAGAGAAACCTCTACGCGGTGCCCTCTGAGCAAATGTTTGCTGTTGGAAGTCCTCTACTCCAGAAGCAATTCTGACGCTGTCTCATCATCATTCATTTACATGAGATTCTTCAACTACAGTACCATTGAGAATGGTATTTTTGATGATATATCTTCCGCAGCATTATTTAAGAGTTCTGAAATTTACGACGGATGTGAAATACGTAAATGCAGTGCATTCGCAGAAAGGAGCTCGGAGATTTTTTTTTGAAGAGGAACAGTACGAGTTGGTAGGGTTGGTACTGACGTGAGTTCCTCTCCCTCCGTCTGAATACGAACCTGGTCACCATGGAATTATATGTTAGCGATATGGTTATGAAAGCAACTTCTTCCTTTCCATACACACAATTGAAGCACCTGATTTGTATTTTCTAACTGAAATATTAGTACAATAACTTCTTAAATGGCGATTAAACGCACCGCGAGGTAACAGGTTAATGATGTTATATTGAATGAAAATGAAAGATGCGAATGGGGTATCGAACCCGTATTGCATTGAATTCTTTTTTGACGCACTAAGATTTCTAGTAATTATGTCAGGTATAGGTTGTTGCAATATTCCCTCAAATCTATTTGAAATCAAGTTTGAGTGGTTGCATTCCAACGACGTTTTGATTTGTCATGGTCTTTCAGAAAATTGAAACGATTGTTTACATTTTTATTCATTTTTAGTATTCGATTCCTAAACATATCAAACCTCTGTGTATATCGTAAGTTATATTTATTTTTACGCCAGTGTTTTCTTGTATCCCGTAGAATAGAAGTCTTTGAAATTGTTGCTTATTCGTTCACTATAAACCAAATAGAAAATAGAGTAATATCCATCCCACATTTAAACGCAGAATAATTTAAACATGAAAATATCTCTCGATTCAAGCAGTATCCCGTTCGAACTTACACACGTTACCCTTTGCGGACAATGACAACCATGAAACAGCCCTCCCTTTCCTTTTATTGCTGCAATAAAATTTGCGTCATGCACGATAGGTAATGACACAGCATGAATGATGATTATTATGATTATTGTTCAGTCGTTCAAATGTCATTGACTCAACTGCTCGTAAAACCGAGGCTCCCCTTGGGGGCTGGCAGTACCCCTGAGGAACTTTCATAGGCTCGAGGGTGAGTGGAGTGGTGACTGGCACCGAACCGAAGCCCTCGGAGGACGCAAGGTCATTTTGATGCCGCATACTGTTGGGATGGAGAGAGACGTATCAAATAATGCTGCTCGATGCTTTACGAGAGGGTTTGGAACCGCGAGGTTTTTATGGAGTTAGGGGTCGCTACTCTACACTCCACTTTCCATTGAAACATTTATACTTTCAAACAATTTTATAGTGGTACAATTGATTTTATAGATTTTGATTCAAGTTTTTCCAAGAATATTGGCATCAAGTACACTTTCCGTTGATAAATAAGAGACAAAACTATTTACTTTTCATCTATCTTAAAAAGCTTAATTTGAATTATTAAAAGGTTTTAAGTATTTTAGGATAAGTCATTTACTGTTAAGTCTGCACTTAATCACGTAAATTGAGTATTTTGGAATCGGGAATTTTTTTCAGCATATAATACACTTTTAACATTGAAAATAAATTTCGATACATTTCGATTCATTTCAATACAAAAAACGAACAAACAAAATATATTTGAATCAAGTAAACGTGTTGTGTATTTGAATACTTACAGTCGGTCGCTTCAGTAGTTCTGCTTTATTTTCATGGATTTATAATTATTAAGCATTTGTATGAACGGAAACATTTCGGTGGTTTTTATTTAGATGTAATAATCTGAGTTTGACAAATTTTATCGACACAAAACTATTTCTATTCAGACCGGAACGTAATGGTTAAAACCCTGATTGTAGTTTACTTACTAAAGGAAGTGAATTTAATTGTTAGTTGAATACTTTAAAATCGATTCTTTTATGTAAGGCAACCTTTTTCAAGACAGTTTATGCTATTCCTTAGCTTCCGACTCATCTTCTGATCAATTAAAATACGTTTCTGAGGGAAAAGGAATCTTCAATTTATTTATAATTCTTATTTTGTTTAAGATTTCAGAACAGTTCACTGTTCATGTCGTGGAATGAGTTATACTCTTTTACTATCAAGATGGACGAATAGGCAAATATTGATAATCAGTGCCGGATCTATACCATAATCAAGGGGGGGGGGTTAACCTTGGAGTATTTTTGTTTAAAAATTATTATTTTACAACACAAATTTTATAAATATTACCTGTAAATAAAATACATCAAATAAATAATTAATAGTCTGGAATTATTTATAGCAATAAGAATTATTTATTAAAGTTACTAATATTATTATTCATTTTATTAATCCCATATTATTAATAACAATAAATAATTATTATTAATAATAATTATATATAATAACAATTATTAATCTCGCAAAACTTTTAAAAGGATGCCATTTATCAACTTCAATCTTATGTTAAAAGTTCAGGTCCAATGAGGGCAGGGCTATAGCGCCCTTAACCCTCCTCCCCCCATAGATTCGCTTGTGTTCATAACAGAACTTACTCCTTTGGATTTATTGGTGGGGAACACAACATTTTACGATTATTACTGCTTTTCCAATATGATACAATAATTGACTCTTTTTTTTACGTTACTCGGACACTCCACTTATGTTGGGTTAATTTCATGACTACAAATCGACTCTCCCCACGACTTAAAATTTTCTCCAAGCTTTTAGTATCTTTGAAATATTTATTTCAACGTCTGACACTTCACTTTTTAAAATACAGATCTCATGCAGACCAAAAATGTCGTTTCTTACCCTCGTAATCATCATTCTCCAGTTTTTTCTTCCACCGTCGAGCACTTCTATCTCCCGTAGCAAAACATATTCCTCCGAGCGTGGTTTCTTCCATATTCTCATTCCCCTGAGCAGAAGGGTCCACAAAACCCACTTCACTTATATTCCATTTGCACTTCCATCGCAAACAGTACTCTCTGCCAGCGCCGGCCATTCTCCTCATTATTTTTGCGCGCCCTCGCCAGATGCTTGACCGCGAGGGTGACCTCTGACGAGGGGACGTGGAAACACCGAGACTCTAGCTTTTTGCTTTCCTATTAAATGGTATGTGTAAAGAAAGTATTGTAAGGGCGAAGTTTATTCATAATACCTTTCATCTTTACCAATTAAGTGTAAGAGATCCACAGGCTTGTAGCCAGAATATTATTTCGTTGGTTACCAAGAGTTCTCGCAAAAATGTATTGATGTTAACATTAATGTTATTGATATGTTTCTTTCGTGTATCCTACTGGTGGAGAAGATAATATGATAACTTTCGGTCAGATGAAAATGGCGACGAGCCGGGAATCGAACCCGGAACTTCTGCATTGATCTCAGGGGTGTTAACCACTACACCACCCGTTCGCCTTCCACTTACTGAGATATTTAGGTCAAATAATTCCGAATCTGTACATTTGTATATAAAGTGTATTTCCGAAGTGAACTTGGGAAACTGAAATAGTTTGTTGGATCATAAAAAGAAAAACCTATAAACATTTTTGTTTATGGAGTATTTTCGTGTGTAATCGTATCCTGTTTCTTACACCAATAATTGTATTTACGGTCTTCGCATCAAAAGAAAAGTAACGAGATGTATCCAATGGAGCGAAAGCGCGTTGTTGTCATGTGTCTGATGCGGGGGGGGGGGCTAGCGTAGCTCCACCTATTCCAGTCGGCATGCCACGGCACCAACACAAAGGCTGCTCTAAACCGTAGAAAAGGGCACTGTCCTTTCAACCAAAGGTTGAAAAACTCCAGGCATTATTCTTTCAACCAAAGGTTAGTGATCAAGTCATCTGTCCACCACAGTAGGTATATCAATTACTGCCAGTTCTACGAATCGGTTGATGTAGACGTTAGCGTCCAGATGCAAACTAACCAAGATTTTTCTGACACGAGTAAAGCGCCCACGTGTCTACAGCGAGACAAAGAGTCGGCAATCTCGCAATTTTAACATAGGCTCCTCAACTTTCACGAGGCGTCCAGGTTCCTCCCTCATTCCTTTTCTGTCGCTGCTAACACTGTACGTAATATTTTTTTCGTACAATCATAACAATTATCATTCATTACGATCTCACGAAGCCAGTATCTCTTTAGACGGGAGAAGCGTACGCATTTTTTTTACTTTCAGAAAAACTGTGCTGTCCTACACGATTTTTTAAATAACACATTTGTTTTCTTGGGTTCTTCACGACTAAAATAAAAAAGTTTTGCCTGGACAGCTTATTCTCGCGGTTCGTTGCAACCCTTGTCTCCGCCCACTAACGTGTAAGATCGCCTGGCGGACAGACAACAGGGGCATTACGAAAATTTCCAGCGCCCTCGAAACAAAAAAAAAAGCAATAGCGCCCGAGCGAACTGAGTGTATTTAAAAGAACTGGGCTGTTTGCTTTTAAGCCCGTGTTCCACGCGCTAATGGATGCTGGATGTATAACCGTATCGTTTACCGCTGGAAGGGTTGGGTGGCAGAACGTGAAGGGCGGGATAGGGTGGTACGGACTGAGAAGGAAGGGAAAAATGGCATGTTAGATACCGATCTTTGTGAAAGGGTAGAATAAGTAATTTTATGGCTTTTAGTTTAGTTTTGTTTCTCATTAAAACTAGAAAGTTTGAGTACGAGAAATTTCGAAAACAAAACACGAAAATGCTTCAGAACAAAAAAAAATACTATTATAAATATTTTGCAAGTTACATTCCATATTTGATCTTTGATGCTTAAAAATACTATTAAGAAATATCTATCTCATTATATGTTCTCCGTAAACATTAAACCTTCTCCGTTTGATTATCTTGTACATCCCGACCTCATCAACGCTTATTCCATTATCTTTAAAGTGATGTGTACTTACTCCTAGAAAACTCGGTGGTGTAAGAGGATATCAGCGAATTCATTATAGAGGACGCATGCTAGTCACGTGGATTCGAAAGCAGGACCCTCATTCGACGTGCAGGGCTTCAAGTGATCAGTGCCTCGGTTGCATATGGACTCTCTGTTAGCATACGGGGAATCAGATTCCGCAAACACGCGTCCTTTCCCCCCCCCCCCTCCATGGCAGTCCCTTCGGGGGCAGATGCTTCTTTCACCACCCCCGCAGAGCGAGGGAAGGAGGGATGTATTTCACCATTGTTATAAAAAATATTTGTTGCCACTGGTGCGAGTTGCATTTTCTATGCGACGATAGGAACTATTATGGTGTACTGTCACAATTTATTATAACCCTATCCGTACCCAAAAATCTAATTTGAAGGAAGTCTTTGAAAAATTTTAAATCTGTTTAATACTAATTCATGTATAAATTAATTTTAGAAATGGTTAATTAACAATATGCATTACTTTCATTATAGCTTATAAAATGTCGGAAGGGGCTCAAGGAGAATTAATAATTAATATTTTACTCAAAAAGTTATTTGAAATCGTGAACGAGTGTGATTTCACATTTTGTTTCAGACAGAGGTTAGAAATTCAAAAGGAAAAGTTACAAAGTCATTAAAAAACACACAACAAAAACATTGAGTAAACCCTCCAAAAAATATCACTAAAAGGACATAAATTTTAAAGGATTGAAATTTAGTATAAATAGTATCACAATGATTTCGTTACGTAACGAAGAGGTTATTCAAGAAAGAATAATAAATAAATTTATTGTCAAAAAACAGTTACAAACAGAGTATGATCACGTTTAGGGCAATAAAACTTATTTATTCTCTTGAAGCATGCAAGGGACCATCCCATCAGTTCCCATAAAGGCTTCTAAAGCAGAGGTGGATTAAACATTTCAACTCACTCCCTGAGATAAGAATAAATATTGTTTGCTACACTTTATAATATCAACAGAATACCAACTAATTTGTATATAATAGAATACATGGTAGGTACTTCACAAATACGTATTATTAACAAACGTTATATTTCTTTTTTAAGAAATTTATTTTTTAATTTTTATTGGAGGAAGAAACGGAATGATCCCATCTCTCTCACCCTCATATGTGAAGGTCCCTCCCCCGCGTGTTACGTGCGAGAAAGCACCACACATGCTCGAGGGTAGCAATGTACAGCTTTCCTGATGGTGTGGCGATGAGGAAGGTATCCAATGTCGGAGGGTGAAGCGATGGCAGGTCAAACACCCCTCGTAATGCATATGGTTATACAGATTGATACGCCCGAATTGTGTATTGTGTGTTTTGTTTATAATGTTTGACTTACATAGAAATAGGTCAACAACATTAGCAATATCACTAGCTAATTTGATACCAATGCACACTGTTCTACTTTTCATTATGGAATGATACTTGATGAATACAGAACGTTTAGGGACCTTTGCGGAATTAGTTTCATTGGGAGTGATTGGGCATTAATGTTGAGCGATATTGCGACGCAAATAAGCAAATTTTCCGAAATTTTCATTCTCAGTATGTTGTACTAATTTCAAATTACTCGATAGTTTCAATTATTATACAGAGAAATATTCTTCACAAATTTAAGGTTCACAACTATCGTGGGTTCACATTTGAAGAATAGGGAAGAATGTGATAATTGAGGACACTTAAGGGTAATTTGAGATTATGCTTGTCTTTTGCAAAAAGTCAAATTCAGATTTATCACATTATTACATTGATTACCTGGTTATTATGTAAAAGCACGATAGTTTCTACAATAACGCTATAATGCGATATACTTTCGGAAACAAAACTGGCAGGTAAGGGGTGTATAGTTGGGCTCTAGTGACCTCGATGTTGGCGAGCCCTAAAGTCCCACAAAAAAGGGGTGTATAGTTACCTATTTGAAGGGACATTGACGTACAGACTTGTATCAGCAATTTAAAGCTAAGCAGTTGTCACTATAATTATATATCTTAGTTACCTAAAGTGTATCCAAACTATAAAATTAATAATAAATATTCTTTGAAAAAAGTTGTGATTCCAATGAACAATGAACTGTCTCTAATCGCCCCCAAAACATATTTGCAACAAGATTTAAGAAATAATTAAAAACTTGGATACTATTTCCAAGTTCATTTCCCCATTGAGTAGAGGAAACCTGATAATAAAAAACCTTATTAGAGACTTGAAATGACTAATAGTAGTGTCAGATTAAACAATTGATCGGATAATTGTAAGAATATGGCGCAATTTTATGTTGTACATTTTCCACAAGATGAGTTGTTCCCATATAAAAAGACCTTAAATTACTATTTTGCAACAAAATCATGAACAAAAAATTATTTGAAATAATTTCCGTTATATTCGGCTTGCTAGTGATTTTACCACTTGTAATGTTCGTAACTTTTTTTAAAATCGTAGTATTTGTAAACTGGAAATGTAACGTGCTATTGAAACTTATCTACATGGGGCGATAGGAGGTGTGTGTGTGGTAGAGGGTTATTGTCAGTAGATGGACCGGTGAGCTGGGTTCACCAACAACTTGGCCCACGTGAAGGGGTTAGTAGGTGTCGTTAGTAGTACCAAGGGTTTGTGTTACTAGGAGTATTTTGTGTGTGTGTGTTACTAGGAGTAGTAAGAGGTGGATAGAAGGAGGTTTCGAATTTCATTTGTCACAGCTAAGTGAACTGAGACATTAAAGTGAAAAGCTACAAACATTTACTGACCTCGCCGGGAATTCATACCGGAGTGATTGGCAAGCAAGCATGCTAACCACTTAGATACCATTGGGGCCTAGATTTCTTGCTTGATATTTTATGGAAAAAACCTATTGCATTGCTGCAGTCAAGGATGGTGTAATTTACAATTCGAATTTCACAAAAATATCCTTAGAATATTTCATGAAGACAACTCAACAAATTCAGAAATGGACTGGAAGAACAAGCAACGAAAGTGAGCCACGTGCTGCTCCATTCTGCCCTTGCACCCGTCTGTGTTACCTCCAGTTGGCCCATCAGCGAAGAAAGATGTCGTTGTCATGTCGATGTCATTTCAGTTCGTTAAGTGTTTCCGCCAAGAGAAGTACAATGTGTGGTGAAATCCTTCTTGATGATGAGAGCAACTGTGCGAATTTGCTTCTTCAATTCGTATCAATATTGGAGAGAGAATGCTTGTTCCAATGATTATTTTTAACCTCTTATCCAGTGTTTTTTAGAACGTTTATAAAAATTCCTCGAATGTAATCAAATGTGTATCCATAGCGTAAAGAGAATGTTGACTTCATCGAAGGAAGTTCAAAGTAGAGAGAATGCATTTCTTCGTAAAATGTTGGCAATAAACAATATAGAGAAATCCGTCTCCTCTTAATGTTTACATACCATTGAACATTTACTCATATGATACTGGTATGTATGGTGGTTATTGTTGTTCACATAATTCAATCAGGTTTTTGCTTTTTTTCAAACATCGACGTATTCCGAAGTGAAAGTTGTTACTTTTTATTTTAGTAGAATTATACCATGTCCTTACTCATCATACACTTCGCAGCGTTAAAAAATGATAATCCTCTTGACCTCGCCCGTTTCTTCCTGCTTATCCACCAACTCCCCTTCTCTTACCCCTTACGTGACCCCGTTGGCCATGGCGACACGTGCCAATGTCATCAGCCGTCGAGACTTGCACTTGACTTCGAGTTCCATCAGAAGGCGCGTCGTGTTGCAGCCGCAAGCTCTGGCTTGTGCCACATGCTATCTGACGCGACGAGCGACGTAACTGCTCCCGATAAACTCTTGCTCTCAGTGTAGTATTTCTACTACTACTACTACTACTACTACTACGGCGCAGTTTGTAATCAACGCTGGGTGGAACCGAGAAATAAACTGGCTCACGTCGCTCAACCCAGGGTCACTCCATCCTTTTGGCGGAGGCAGAAGTCACCTACGTTGATTAGATGTTCTTATCGAAAACACTGGTTGGTGAATCATTGTAGTGATGAAGGATCGTGTTGAACGATAGTGCGGTATATGTTATATGTTACTGGGACGATGAAATATGTGGTCTTCATTTTATACGACCTCAAATCCTTATAATTGGCATTCTAATTTTCCCTATAAAATAATAATAGCAAATAATGTCATTATAAATAGGAGTTTTAGATTTACAATATTAAATGCGATTGTGCAGTGAACAAAATTTAAGGATTTCAGTATTTATGGCAATAAAAGTTTGGTTTCCATGAATATAAAAACGTCTCCTTTTATATATGGAGGATGGGGGAGTGAGTGATCCATAAATTAAAATATGAACTCTAAATATCATGAAAACATTCATATATGTATATTAGCTATGTGTTAAATAGTGGAGGTTGCAATGGATAACCCTCATCCCCTCTGTGAACATAGACTTATTGAATATAAACTCGTTGAACTTATATACTAATATATGTTCCAAGTGATATTCTACGCTCATATTTTAAATATGGAAACAAGCGGAAAAATCTATCAGAGAAGTTGAAGATAAGTATACATTATTGGTTCCTTATTTCAGAGAATTTACAATGTTTAAGGTAATCATATTCGAAACAATCAAGATAAACAAACGTGGTTAATAAATGTGTATATTAATTCTGTGTACTTCTAATGCAATTGTCTGTACATTATTTTAACACGATATGAAAACACGAATTCATCTGCACCACAAATCCTTTCTCTTGGACATTCCATTCCTCTGACTCGTTAAATGCACTGTGATTCAGAACTGAGCGCCAGGTGTGTCATCGCATGTCATAAGACTGTAAAGGGTGTAAGCAATTTTCTACTGCACTCGTGGAGCCTTCGATCCAGTAGTCAGCCAATCACGAGCAATGGGTTCTTCACCCGTGAGTTTCTTGCCCGTGTTTATATCTCGGCTGGGATTTCGACCTCGTTTCGAACCTCGTGGAACGCCGAACTGGCGAGATCTGTGAGTCAACTCGTCGGCATGTTAACACCGCCAGTTAGTGCTGCCAGATGTTTGGATTTGCTACCAACATCCAAGTTTCAAGATGGGACTAGCGCTCCAAAATATTCAAATCAGTGTGAATTCATTCCTTTATTTTTATTGTAATGATGAAAAAAAAAAGTCAAATTATCCCACAACATATCCCGAAGGTCTATGGGGTTTGCGGAGAGTAGAGCTCCGCAATTATTTGACCTCGATACTAGGAGGAGGAGATGTGATCAGTATCTCGCTCCGACCGGTTGACCCCAGGATAGATCCTGGTAATCATTTTACACCAGGCTGAGTAGACCTGGGAGCCATTCTGGATGTTGAGGTGTGATGAAAATCCCCACTTCCCCGGGGTTTGAACCCCAGCCATCCAGCCAGCAGCTCAGCGCTCTACTCACTAAGCCACACTGACTCCCTAATGATGAAAAACATTATTTAATTTACATCTATCACTTAATAAAAGAGTACATTCAGGAACTCAACTCGTTTGAAATGCAAAAACATGGCGACACAGCGCATCGGTTTCGTGATTTATGCATCATTCCTCGGAAATATCTTTCTGTTATGTCCGGTGACGTATTGTAAAACGTTATGTAAAAAATACCGCGGAAAGTTTAGTACAATTCAAAGCTAACTCAAATCACTTTATAATTTAAAAAGTCTTTATTTGAAAACAAGTGTTTCCTCCATGAGACGCAATGTATCACACCATTAATTATAATTGCAATTATTTCANCTTCCATCACTTTCATAATTTAAAAAGTCTTTATTTGAAAACAAGTGTTTCCTCCATGAGACGCAATGTATCACACCATTAATTATAATTGCAATTATTTCATTTAAATGGCCGGTGAGGCATGTTTTTCATGTTGAAATCAAAATTAGTGCACTTTACTCTTTTAATTATGCCAATTTGAGGTATTTTGGAGGTTTAATTCTACCTACGCTAGTATCTTAAGGAAACGAAATGTCTCCCGGGATCGGTGTGGAACAATGCAAAGCCACTTTTCCGCTATGAATATTTTTTATTGGCAATAAAATGATTTTTCTTTAATTACCCCTTTGCTTTTCCATTAAAATTATCTATTTTTATAAGCCTTCATTTAACTTGTAACGTTCATATGTGTTTTGTGCTTCCGATTCAAAATCTGTCATTGATTTTCCGACCACTTCAAAGTTGATAGCTGAAAACATACAGATATTTTTGGTTTGTATGACAATAGATGAATATGGTACTACTATTGATCTGATCTGATGATGGAAGGTGGGTGGGTACGGAAAGTCCTTAATAACATATCGTAGGTCAGTAGTTTATATTCATTTCTTATGTTCTTATTAGCACAATTTTTACACATAATGACTAGACGTATGATGGAGGTGAGAATTGTGGTACTTTGTGAATTATGGTACGACAGTCGAGAATAATAACAAACCAAACTATTCTACTTCTCAAATTTTTCCTTCCTTTTTCTGAAGTTGTTCTCTGTCTCATTTGGTCACGCATGCTTTCACCCCTTCCGCATTCCTTTTGTAGAGTGCATGGAGAATCCCCAATCGATATGACCTCCTTGCGTGCATTGTCACACTCTTTGCCCTAGATATATTATTTGAAGGACAGAACACAAGAAAATTCCACTGACTAATCCATAATACTTCATTAAAAATAAAATTGTCAATTTAATTTTTGCAAAAATATGAAATATGATATTTTTATGATGTACAATTCAATGTTATTTGATTAATCTGTAAGACAATTCAAATCATTCTCTTCCCCTTTTGTACGTAATTTTGTCGATGAACCGTATGTATCAAGTTGTATTTCGGTATTGATCAGATAAATTGTGTTTATCTTGAAGAATCATAATGTAATTAGGAATTTTTGAAGTAGAGAAGTGAGTTACAAAAACTGTGTTTAATTTTACCATTTTGTTTTATTCATTTAGAAGAAATATGGAATATTGAATATTAAGAAAAAATATTGGAAATTGAAGAAGATTACTAGATTGAAAATAAAAAGAAATAATGAAGAAATTGACTCTCAAATGTCGAATACAGGAATGCTAGTAAAAACCAAAGAAGCATACGATTTCATTTTTAAAAGAAAATAAATTCTAAAAACGTTGCAACTTTGCCAAGTCTTCGTTACAGGCAAGCGATAATTCTCCACGAACGTTCAACCCTAAGGGAATCAATCACACCCTTCATGAGTGCCAAGTCATCGCCCTTCTTCCCTACTACTCTTCCCTCTTAGGTTCTTGACTCGCTCTGCGAAGTGTCACTCCTTGTTGAGAAGACGAGCAGAATGCATCATCACTGCGGTTGGATTCTGCGGGGCTGAGCATGAAAAGCAATAAGATTGATATCAGGATGCATGCAACGATAAAATTACTAGCGGGAAAGTGTTGAAGACAATATAATTTTGTTTTCATTTTTTATTCCAGAGATCGGCGAAATAGCGTGTGAAAAACTTGGGGAATAAATAACAGATAAATGAAACGAAACATGAAGGAAATTTGTGTCTTCTAATATAATAATGATAACAATAATAATAATAATAATCTATTATTGGAGGCGAAGTTAAGACAAATGCTTTCTCTTACACTTAACCTCTTTGTGAATACATTTACATGGTGAAATAAATATGTATGACATAATCTATGCGATAAAAAAGTGCAATAAGAAATGAAGGAGGAAGAAGATATCAAAACCAACATTCATACGGTGGTCTTTGTGTGTTAAAGCAAATCCGAGAGCAAAGAGGATCGCAGAGTATTGGTGAACGAGTATTTTGTAGGAATATTCGTAATATTATTATCAAAATTGTTCCACAGTTTGGCCACCTCTATAGAGAAAGAACAAGAGAATTTCCGAGTTTTGTGCCTGGGAATTAATATGCATTCCAATCTTAAAATATCCAAAGAAAGGTGTCTGGAAAAAACTGGATAAAAACTTCTTGAACCTCGCGGAATCTTTTCTTTTTTAATCCTCAATAAATAGTTACTTTCTTAAGTGAATATGAATTCATTCTTATAAAGAGTCATTTGTCTGAATATATTAACTAAATACAACACTGCCTCAATTTTCTTTATTAATCACAGTTTGTGCGCACAACGTTTTGATCACGTGCATGGTCCTCTGTAGGTGCATAAAACTTTTAAACATTAAAATAACACAAAACATTTCCTTAAAAAACATTTACAAACAGCTATTTTCAGGGATTTGGACTGAGACAATATTAAATTATAGATACGGAAAACTACAAAAAGAGAGCAATAGTAGAAATGGCTTGCATAATATTAAACAATAGTAGTATTAATTTACAGTCGGACAAGGAAAAATTCGGTGACATACCTACCAATCTACTACTACTCTTCTAAACGTGTTTCAAATGTTGGCATCACTGCCCCAAAATGAGTCGACATCTCCTTCCAAAATGTTAAAAGTTCTGTTATGTCTTGTTCTCCCTTGAGGTCTCATTAGTTATTGTGATTGCACAGATGTATTTTATTAAGGTGAGTTTGTATAAGTATTTTCAAGTGTTTAAAAGTTCAATGCTCCTGAAGAGGGTCACGGTCGAAATACCTGTGTTCTATGGTCGAAACATTGTGCGTTGATGTTATAAATAGTCTGAAAGTGACGAAGTGTTTTTTTAATTATTTAATGACTTCGTTCTTGAGTAAACAACCATAAAATATAAACCGGATAACAAAAGAAATCATTCCAATTTAAAATGATTTTTGTTATTTTAAATTTGAATGGGAGAAGCAATTACTTGGATTATAAAGAGATTATACCTTACCTATGAATAGCATAAGTTATCGGTATGTAAAAATAGGAGTCCTTTTGTATGATGAGTAAGAGGGGAGTAGAGAAGTTGAAAATGAAATAAGTAGGCATATGGCGCGTGGAAAGAGCCGGTGGTGTGCATTAATGCTAATGTAGTTATCAATCCCTATTTGAACGCGATTAGCGAAAGAGGCTGCCATCATTATTCGTCTGGCGTATAATGATTTTAGTTGCTAACGCACAAGTTACGTTGGAATCTTTTTCACAGTGGTTGCAACACACAGAATGAACGGAAATCGTATATTTTTGAAAACATATGGAAGTAAATAAAAGTATTTTCAGGAGTATAAAAATTGAATACGAAGCGAAAATATTTGACTCCAAATATTATTTCTTTATTATTTGTATTATCTACAAAAATGTTTTAGGAAACTTGATACAAAAGTAATATGATCATTTTTTATCCTATTTTCCTTTATGCAAATTGAAACATTCTATAAAATATTATCTCATACTTTTTGAAGCTCTTTATAACGCTGTTACTGTATTTTCACGAATGTGATGGGTGTCAATGTTTTCAAAATATTCCATTTACTAATTTAAGAAGTGATCAAAGACAAATTATAAAAATGGACATTTGACTCGTGATCGTACAGTAGAAGCAAAATTCTTCCTCGAGTTAAATAGATAAACTTATAATGGAAGCGATTTCCATTTTGTGCTACGCAGATCATTGCTGATAGTTTTATCGTTTGCACTAGCAATCAATTAATCAGAAGGACAAATTTTTGACCATATTGGGATATACATCTATGGACTCTTAAGTCTACCTCGCACGATAAAATGTTTCATTGCCGAGATGTTGAATTGCATTTCAGGATCCTAAATTCTGAAAATTAGAGTATTTATGGAAAAAATTGCTATTAATAAAACTTGTTTGCGATGTAATTACTTATCAAAAACCTCTTCAAACAAAATTTATAGTCAGTCCGGGGTGGCGTTAAATGAAATAGTTCTTATATGTTTTCACAATCATGATTAAAGATTCTTAAATTCTTCTTAACATGTAAATATAAAGCAGGTATTTTTTCCCTTCTAAAACTATGAATTCTGGGTCACCAAATAATTTGGACCACGAGATTCAGAATTCATACAATAAAAATTCATGTCGTGTTACTGAATCATATAGTTTGGTTCTATCTAATTCTACAACTGTAAGGGTGAGATCAGTTTATTATTTTACGCCAAAATATTTGTGCAACTAATTTCTTAAACCATCAATTATTTTTAAAATTCTGAGTGAACTAAAATCCTTTGTTATCAATTTCGACCACATTTCTGCAGATGATGGACCACAGTGCTGTAGAGAAGCGAGTGGTTAAAGTGAAGGGCCACATGTGATTGAGCCTCTAGAGGTTTGCATGATGCTGCGGTTTTCAGCTTTCGCCAGCGAAGCGTCAGTGAGTAGGGAACACTGGACAAATTGATCTGTGCAGCATCACGAAATGAGTGCGTTTGCCTGTTTGCAAATTACACTTTTGCAATGTCATAGGCGCGCGTAAATTTTGTATCAGTTGCGCTTACTGTAATTAAAATCAGATTTCACGACGCCATTGACTTCTCCTTTCGTGAAGCGACGCTCGGATTTACTGCTCTCATTAATTCATGATGTTTCTGCATATTCATATTTCGAACAGAGAGCGAAAGAGAAATAATTCTTAGTTTTGACTTTTACGAAGATATTATCTGAGAAGCACATCGAAAATGACAGCATTATAAATTATCTAGAGTAAATGTATGCTTCTTGCAAAAATACTATTTCACTACACTTGTCAGTATGTATTTTCTCTCAAGGCACGACAATTATAGTAACCCAGAATTTATATGTTTTAGGAATTCATTTATTATTTAGATCTGAAACAAATACACAGATCACCCCGTATCTTAACGAAGTCACTTGGGGTTTCTACGTCTTAACATATTCTCTTCGTATTGCTCTCCTTTACATAACTCCTGCCTTGCATCTCGCATTATTCCACTTTTGGTTGTAAATTGTTCAAATATTTTAAACGTTTTCTAGGTTTCTATTTATTTTCTCTAGTCTCAAATATTGGTCATACCATCATGATAACATCTGTATATACAGTGATAATAATAGGGTCAAGTATTTTATTATTGGTTATATCAGTTTCTTTCTTATTTTAGGAATTATATACCCGTTAGGTTAAGTACGAAGCTCCCAAAAACATTAATATTGATATTTTGAGTTATTTATTGACCAATTTTTGAAAGAGCTTCTCAGTCCTTGAAGAATTTGAAAAATATGAGTTATTTCCAATATAGTTTTGTTTCTTTTTTCAATATTTGAAAATCACTCAAATATGAATATTTACATTCCTAACTGTTTCTCAATATTTTGAAGAAGATAAAATGTCAACAATAAGGAAATTAGCTACTTGTAATTTATTCTCGTTTTTTGGATCCAATTTATCATTATGTTGCATAAACCGTAGACTTGGCCACGAACTTTTAGGGGGTGCAAGAGGTTATCCACAATCTGTAAGACATAATCCCAACACTTTCTACTGCAAAAAAACAAACAAACAAACAAACAGAAAATAGTTTCTTTTGAATAAAAACTGTATTCGTGAGAACTTGACGGTTTAGTTGATTTTACCATAAAATTGATATTCATAATTACATTTTAGTTTTGAAACATCATTGTTCGTTAATTGCTTTTTTTATTCTGACCCAGATGACTTGTTTACCTAAGGGGTTATTTCGTATAGTTACGTAGCTTTAATACTTATTTGATTAAGTACTTAAGATTTACAATTATTCCATAAATATCCTATTCTGTAGGAATTTATATTGAATTTAGTTTAATATTTTGTATAGTTTTCTGAACGTTGTATTAAAAAATATAAAAAGTGCATGTGGCAAGTAGACGTACTCCTGGGCACCTGAACACGAATCTTTTCTTTTTTTTCTGAACTTCACAATACTCTTGTTTCGAACACGCACTTCTGTTTGCTACCAAAAGAAAGCAAAGAAAAAAGCAATTAGGAGCTTGACAGCTAAAAAAGGCAAAGAATCTCCTCTCCCCTTAAGATCAAGATGAAGAGGGTTCGAGTTAACTCACAGAAGCTAATAAATTCATTATCTCGAAGCTTAGAGTAGAACATTGAATAGAAGAGGTAATTGACGTAAGAGCTTCAGAGGTACAGGGTGTTCGCAAACGGAAGAACATATTTAACAATTTTTTCTCTTTCAGAAAACACATATTGCTATAAATGAAACAATTACGTAAAATCATACTCTGAATGCGGTGCCATTATTGGTGGACTTCAACTATATTATTTCATTAAATATGTTTTTGAGGATCAGAATGCTGGCGAAAGGAAGTGACTCTTGCATTTATTAGCGACTGAATACTAAAAATTATTCTTATGATGTCCTGCACATTAGTTATTTTCACCGCGTTTATTCACCACGCGTTTGGTTTAGTTAGCGCATTTGGTAAGTTCTTTCTCCTAAGTAAAAAATAGTAAAAGATTTTGAACGACCAATATTTTCTAAATATTTTATCTTCCCTAATTAGAAATGGAGAACATACCGCGGTGGCAAATAGTTTTTTGGTGACGCCTGAAATAGTACTTATATGAACATTTTTAATTCATTTCAACCACATCCTTCAATTTTCTTGAATTGAGTCAATGTGTTAAACAATGCTGTTAACAAAGTCTAATTTATAAGTTTCTGATGTTTCTTTGACTATTTATTTGAACGTCTTCATTAGAAAGAGATGTGGAATGAAACGTAAATTATGTTTAGAAACGTTCAACTGATTCAAATTTCTATATGATAATTAATAATTATTCATTCCAACAAGAGATATAATTGCGTACTAAAAACGGCAATAGTGTAATTTTACTGTTTTCAAATTTAAACGATGTACATACAAAATGGTCTCTAGTATGACATTTGTTGTACACGGGTGAATATGAAATATCGGGGACAAAATAATAATATTAATAATAATAATAATAATAATGACTGGAAGGTTACAATTTCACCACGTATTGTAACAGTTTAAATTCAATAATTTAATTTACGCAAGTAAACGTTAACTATCTTTTATCGTACATTAAATACGTGACAAGAATGATAATTTATCTGTTTATATCGCAAAATTATTTCAGTAATAATAAATACATCTACTTTAAGGATTTTCTTTATAAGAACTCCTAATGCAACTATAAAATAGTTACTTAAAAAGTATTGCTGTAAGGATTAAAAAATTGCAAAATTAAGACATTTTTATGTATAAAAAATTCTTTAATTTTAGACAGTTTTGGAACAGTTTGCCGCAAGCTCCAGATCGTTGTCAATGCATTAAGCGCGCTTGGATGCAAAAAAGGAGAAATTGCCTACATTTTTTCCGGAGAACCATTATCGCTATCGTAAACGAAAGTCAAGGTACTCGTATTAGAAGAGTGGGGAATCTCAAAACAGGTGATAGGCCCTGGATTATTGATGCCGCAAATACAAAGACGATCCATATACACGAGTTTGAGATGGATTGTTTGAGTACACAGGAAAATGTGTCTCCTTTAAATTACCTTGCATCAATATTTCCGCCAGCAATATCTACGACTCGGAAAAGAAACTGACAAATCTCAAAAAAATCGGTTATGTCTTTAAAACTGTTCTTTACATGGGAGGGGGGGGATTTGGGAAAAGACCTTCAGAAAAAGAATCTCATTAATATCCGTTATTTATGAACTATACATACAATATTGCCCACAACTTTCGGTAAAAAAAGTAGCCTTTTTGATTTTGATACGTGTTGAAGCTTTGCTCTGCTCTATAATATGATAATACTTAAAACATGAGCTAAAATTACGTCCCACTTTCGTTCTGCCCGGTAAAATAATCACCGTCCAGTATTGCTATTTGGAACTGAGGAACATATTCAAGTATTCCGTGCCATTGTGTTTGTGGTTAACGGCAACTGAATTAAGAGAATGCTTTCTACGATACTTTTTTTTAAATCGATCCCCTTTACATACTCAATATTAGCCAAAAAGATATATGATGTTGTTATGAATCATAAAAATGCTACATCCCGACTACAAAAGTAAAGAAAATTAAATTTATGATCGAAAAAAATTGCCTCATTGTTAAAGGAATGAGTTAAATCATGTTTCGCCATGAATCGAGTCAATGGACTTTTAATGCCCGGTCGTCAGAAATCTGTATTCTACCACCTGATTCCCTCGCTTGCTATCGCATATACTATGCCTCCCTTGCTCGGAGTTGAACGGCACGTGCGTCCAGACGCAAACAAACAAGGCTGCCTCGATCCTTCCATCATCCCCCGCCCCCGTGACTCTCGGTGAAGGCAAATATTTTTTTATCCCTTTCACCCTCGTACTTTTCCTCTCCCCATCGCTGGACAGCTTGTGCACCCCTCGATGTGAGTATGGCCACCAGCATTCTTTTATTTTCTGGCCGTTAACCGGAGACGGATGCCACTCCGACGATCGCGACGAGCGCCCCTCGCGACCGTAAAGGGAACACCGACGCGGGAACCCCCTACGCCCGCCCGCGAATCTCGTTTCTGGGATACGATCGCCACATTACGCGTTTATCTTTTTATGGAAAATTAAAAAGAAAAGGAGGAGAAATGGTCTTATTCTTTTAAGTAACAAATATGCAAATATGTATCTTTTGATGTATTTCCGTGCTTATTACATCATTCAAATGAGACATTCCTCTTTTTTTTTATTTGTTCGCGGTAGTAAAGAGCGAGGAAGCCGTGGAAGCACGGTCCTCGGTTAGGACTATATCCCGGGTGCAGAATGACCGCTAAAATTAAGCGTTGCTTACTCACTGCTATATTAGCGGGAGGCTGTTGTCGTATATAAAAAAGCGTGAGTGCAGGCTTTAGAGCGCGCGAAAGAGCAGGGATTTTTTATTTCCGACGGGCGTAAAAAATATAGTGATTATTTCCCGTAAAACAGCTGAGGGCTAGGTGGGCTTCCTGCATTCGAATGTGTCATGGAATGACACCAGAGGATGCAGAATGTCAGGCCAAGTCATATCACAGGAATATTCAAGGAAAGTTTTCAGGTTTCACTAATAAAATTTCGAATATGATTTGTTTTACGAACATATAGAAAATCCAAATTATAAGTCGTTATTCATTGTGAACTACTACACCCGACAAATTAAATTCTCTAATTGTGGATTTGTAATGAATCAGTTTTATCATTATTGTTACAAGAGTTTTCGCGACTACATTTTCCGTTTCTGAAGATTACGATACGAAGTCCAGGAAAAAAAATTGACTATTCCGGTTTGACGTAGTACGTGGAAATAGTGTAGACATAGATGAGTTTCCACTTTTATTGATAGTGAGTGTTGCTCTTCAGATGTTCTGACGTCATTTCATACGACTGCTATTTATCTTAATGTTTCGAAACTGTTAAGCTTGTATTGTCAAAATATATAAGGACTCACCAACAATCAATAAATGTGGAAACGTACCAATATCTAATAATATGTAATCAATGAAATTGAATATTATTTCACTTTAGGTAAATCTTATTTTCATTCACTTTTGATATTTGGTGAACACTTTTCATGTTTTTTCTTGTGTGAATGACTTTTATTACAACCATAGAACGATTAAAATTAAAAATATGGAAATTATTTGTTACAATGGGAAAGTGTAACGTGGTTCCAGAAACCTCCCAAGTTTGGTTGTATCTCACAGTACGAGAAAGGTTGTAGTTAGTCCCTTGGAAACTTCAATTTTAAGGATAACAAAGCAGCATTGGTGAAAGTCCGTGCTCCACATCTGTTTCCAATCAGGTTTCTAGCAAGTACTCACAAGTAGGGTCCTAGATGGTCTATTTCCAGCTGCCGCGCAGGTAGATTTAGGACCGAAAATGTTTGAGAATGGCTTCTAGTTTCCGGTGCCATAACAAGTGCGATTGTCCTTCAGTCTCCATATTCTCACGAATCTCACAAAGGCAGATACCTGCGTACAAGACGTGTTGCAACTTGCGCACTTCTTCAGCTCTTCTTTATCTCCTGGTTTCCAAGGTCGTGCGAAGTTTCTTTTAACATGATTCTTTTGTTAAGACTGAAAGAAAAATGACGGAAATTTTAGTTCGATTTCAGCTATAAAAGGTTGAACACTAAAAAAATGATGTGTATCAAATAGACATTTAGAATTGCATGTAGGAGCAATTATCATGTTCTAATTTAACATTCGGAAAACATTTTCGATGAAAATTGGACACATTTTAAAATAATATGAAATGTTCTTGAATTCTTATTTACTTAATTCGCATTTGTCACGCTCAACGTACCAAAACTTTTTTTTTTGTCAGCGTGAAAACTAAAATTAAAAGGTTTTGCAAATTATGTTATAGTTGTAAATGCATGCGGTAATGAAACATTAATGAAGTATAGTACGTGATCTCTGCGTGAATTATTACATAAACAAACCTATGCAGGACATAAACAGTGGGGATACTTTTTTATAGTTTAGTATAGCAATATTGAAAACTACTATTTAATGTATAACAAGTAAAAATATTAAACTGGAAAGAAACTGTTTGCCTAGAAGGGAGGAATCAATTGTTGGTGCTGTGAAGAGAAGTGCATTTTTGTATTGTCCGTGGTGGGACACCCCATCGAGATCAATAAGTCTCGAAGACAGGTGTTTTGGACAAATAGTTTCTGTGGTTTTCACTGTCCTACATGTTTGAACCATTCCTAATCTTATTTTCCCGACTATCTCTTTCCCCTGTATATGATGAGCGACCATCCATAAATTATGTAACGACGAGATCATCATGTTTTAACTCCCCCTCCCCACTATAATGCTCCTGAAATAATACCTCTTACTCGCCACAATAATTAGGTAACGCTAACCCAACCCCCTCTTAAGAAAAGGTTTGGTTGTTTTTCGGTCAAATGTTGGAACAAGATTTGTTAAACGGACTTCATTGTTCGTACCTCATTGCTCTGTGCTCTCACTGAGCAGTTGAGACCATGGGTTATAGTGCCAAACTTGAGGAATAAAAGTGCGTTTTAGATATTAGGCTAACGCCTATGCTAACACACCCCTAACCCTCCGAAATGCACTTTTACTTTTAAAAAATCACTCAAAGGTGCGTTTCACAATTTATGGGCGGTCTCTGAGGGGATAAGTGCCACAACGATCTAAAACAATGAGGTTCAAGTTGAGTTTACCCCAGTGGTGGCGTAGCAATGGAGTATTCAGTCACAGAACAGAGCGGGGGTTCGATCTGCCCTCGTATTGAGGTTTCTCTCTAACTGACCAATGTCAGTTTGTGAGGTTCTCTTAAATATTTATTTCCCAGTTCCTTTATTCAATCATTGCTTCAGCCTAGCGATGTCATAGAATAAATAAATGAGTAAATGAGTCAATAATTTGCTTTTTCCAAACTGTGGGATGAAACAACGTCATCCCTCGTTCCTAAATGAACCAGAATGCCCCTCTTGAGAAACCTACGGCGTAGTAGAATTACTGGTATACAGGGAGGGCAAGACGATAATATGAATGTTCAATAAGTGCCAAAGTGCCAACCGGGGAAGAACATTATGGGAACAACAGCACATGCGCCAAAGGTTGTTTAGATTCATACGTGATTTTATTCCTTCTATTTATATCATCATATATCTTTACACGGATATACATTTCAAGTTTGTGTCAGTAAGGAAACGTGTTCACATCATTAGGCACTTCATAGCGAATTGACTTTAATTTTAGACCACTCCATGTACCACACACATAGGCGAACAGGAAAATAGTTATATTATAGATGGGAGAGATATTTAACCAAATTATTTTCAGATCTTCTCGTGCATTGTTCCCCGGCTGACTGAGAAGTTATTATGGATGCATAAATATATATATTACTTATTATCAAAATTTTCTTCTGATATATTTGATACATGTAGATAATTCCTGTAAGGATTTTTTTGGAGGAGAACAGATGAACTAGCTCCCTCTGATTTGCCATTAACATAATTTGTTGTATACCTTTAGGATTATTATAATGTAATAAACGTACAAATCTTGCCTGGGTTTTTCTCCGGTTTTCTCTCGGATAGAGGTTTTATATTCAGACTCCCTGGGCTCTTACATAGTGGAGATGGTCTACTGTAATAATCTCGAATTTATAGTCATTTTCATAGTGACGATTTATAAACTGTAAATTCCGAATAATCTATAGTCAGATAATATTGTGTATCTTTTTGTGATTTATTATTACAAATTTGTTGGTATTTTGTTGATTAAAAATACATAGCTAACTTTATATTCTTATCTTTTCAATCCGCCAGTCCCAAGACCCTTGTCTGGAATTAATGGGATGGTCCCTTGCTTGCTTGTAGAGAGTAAATTAGTTTATTGTCCTCCACGTTGTTATACGTAGTTCGTAACTGCTGTTTTTGACAATAAATTTATTTAATTTAATAAAATTATAATTTTTACAGCTATTTATACGACAGCACAGGTCTCCCCCCTTCCCTTTGGCGACGGCCTTGAATAAAGATGCTAAGCTAACGTTTCTGCCATCTTCCATGATTGTCTTTGGAGTAAAAACAATTAAATGTGTCGTACAGAGGATGCGAACTCAAAATATTTAACTCCCGTCCCTCCTGACATACAAAAAATATAAGATTCATTTCTTTAATTCACTGAGCACTTGACGTAACTTATTTGTAATAAAAATGCGAAAAAGCAACAGAAAATACACCTTTCTGTGTATTGCAACCATTAGCTGCCATATGTATCATATTTTAGATTGGACTAGTTTATTTAGTCTATAAGTGAATAAGAACGAAGACGCCAAATATCTCCTCAAACGAACAAAGATATTGGAGATGCAGGTGTTAAATTTCTGGAGCAAAATTAGAGTTCATTAAAACTTTCTGGAATTGTTATTGTTTGTCTTGATGTATCAAAACTTAACACACATCATTTCTACGCGCTTAGTATTGTATTTATTAAAATTATTTTACACTCACAAATGAAGGGACCCCAAAATTTTAAAGGATGTTTTACACGGGGAAAATCCACTCCGAGTATAGTTAATTCAATTTGAAAATAGTTAAATACAATAATACTTGAAAAATAAGTGAAAATTCATAAAATAAAAACGTGTACCTACATTCGAATACACATTTAACTATTAAAATAAGTTGCAATGAAAAATGACACTATTCATTTCTCTGCCTAACAATTAAGAGATTTGAGGTGGTCAATCTGTAGAAGCTGATAAGTTAAAAAAACAGGAGTTTGGTTTGCGTTTCCTAAAACATTTTAGAATTAACTGCCGCATGGACCACTGCTTTATGTTTTATATACGAAAATAATTATGGTTTATAGTGAGAAATATTTAAAGTCCTAACGACTTCGAATGAGATGTGTATGAAGATTTAGCTCTGGAATTGTGTTTCTACTGTGATTCTAGAATTAATTACTGAATGCTACGCTGGTTTGATACAGAAATGGTAAAATCATTCCTATTAAGGGTAGTTTAGGGTAAAAAAATTTTACGTTGTTATCGACCTAAAATGAGATAAGTAAAATTTATGGTGGAAATTATTTCTGGGTCATTCTATAATTAATTACTGAATTCCACGCAGGCTTAAAAATTCAGCTAGCAGAATCATTGTAGTTAGGATTGTTTGGGAGTAAAATATAATTATGGTGGTTAATTATAAGTCAGAAATAAGTTAAAATATGTGGCGTAGGTTTAATTGGATTCTGCCCATGTGGCCACGCTAGCTGAAATTACCTAAAAGAAATGCTGTCTTTGAGACTGATTCGGACAGTTAAGAATGAGAAAGTAATGGACTTAACAGTCCATTAGTTAGAAATTAAGAAATTTGGACAAAACTAGTGAATTAATGTTTTCCAACCCTGATATAATTACGTAACTAATTCATGTTGAGAGCAAGCTAAAACATGCCTCTTTTGAAGTGTCTGTCAGTCATATAGGAAGTGATAGTTAAATAAGTCATAGAGGTGGAAATTCAGAAAATAATATGTGGGGCTCGAAACAAACCGAAGTTCATTAAGTAGACATTTTTTCTAATAAATATTCATCAATTATTAAGAATAAAATTGTACGAAATAATTTATTAAGTTCACTATTTCGTGTCAGTCGTTTTGTTTACTTAACAAATTTTCAGACATTGATTCGACCAGGAATGAGAAAGTCGTGATAATTCTTCAATTCAATTGCGTCTTTAATTGTGTATAATATCGCGTTATTTGGATAATGACGAAGACGAAAGTTTTGGTGACACGATAACTTAAGAGAACTCGAGGAATAAACGGTAATTTTGGAACATACGTACGCATTACGTATCACAATTAGGCGTATGAGATTTCGACCCTCTCCACCGGGTATGTCATTACAGACTGGACAAAGCTGATATCCCTCACCCCAGGTGATATACAGTCCTCGGTGAGTGAGGCAGGTGCCTGACTCTAATTGGCTCCGTCGCATGAGTACAAAGGGTTGACACAGCGTGGGTCAACCCTTTCAGCGTTACTCAACTGCACAAAGGCGCGGTTCTCGGCTGTCCCACCTGTGGCCTCGCTCAAGATTCGTTACCGACACAGATTCGTTATTTCGGGCACTGTGACACGGCAAAGAACATTTTCACTTGTCTAACGACTCGTTCTCATATGTAAGTTCAAATTGGACGACTAGGAGAAAGAAATGAAACTGCTTTCTTGATATCTCTCTCCATGGGAAAATATGACTTTCAGGGACAACGCGAGAGATTTCTAACGGTAGTCTCAAAAGCGATGTTTGAAAGTTGATCTACGAAAGACGACAACACTGTAAATTCACAAGGACACAATATTTATCATTATACAACATTTTTAAAAGTGTTATTGTTTTTCAATGTAACTTATGTTTATTGCGGAAAGGTGGGTGACCCCGACCTCTTTTTCAAATACCTTTTTCACATACAACCATAAAATAAATAATACCTGAACTTATTATTAAAAATCACACAAAGTAACTTCAAAATTTTTTCACAACGTAAAATAAACTCGATTTATGGAGGCCTCCAAAATAGCACTCGGGCTTTATTAGGTGGAGGTACGTCTGTCACCAGCATGGTTTAAACACGAACTCTGTTCGCAATCATCACCCAGACGGTCGTCGAGATCGATTGTCAATGAAATTGAAAATTTTGGCTTTGTGAAAATAATTCAGTTCAGACCTTGAGGGTTGGTCGACCACTGAACTCAAAACATTTTTTAACAGGCATTTAAGTTATGGATTATGTCGCATGAGTCTTTCTATTTCTTTTGTAATAAATAATCGAAATATTTCTTCATTAATATAATAGTAATTATTCTTAATACGCGTCGTAAAATTCAATTGATATGTAAAATAACTGATTAATTCTTACAGAAATTGTTACATATTTTTATGAAACTGTTATTCGTTACTGTAACATCACACCTCAAACCCTGATGTGTTGTTATTATTTTTTTTGGTGGAAGCGGGATCCACATACATACCAAAATCCCTATGGTAGTTTTTTTCGCTGCCACCAACTCGGTTTCCCGAGCAACCAAACTCACGTGTAATAATAATAAATAATGATTTATTACAAATTACATGAAATCTGAATTGTTTACAGGCACAAACTCCCAAAATCATCAATTCATCTATTAATCGTTTATTAGACAAATAATGCTGTAAGAGAGCATCGTTTATACTTTGTAAAATATAGTTGATAACAACTAAATTTTAATAAACCCTCAGGTTATCGGTTCTTTCGAAAAGATAAGTTGTTTTCAGCCAACAACTAACTGATACTAGTTACGACCCTCGCACCTAGTAATGAGTTCATTAAGTCTACCGCAGCAGCCTTAACAAACAATCTGGTCTCCACGACCAAAACTTAGTACAGTCACTTGTCCGTGCTGACGGATCTCTNAAAACTTAGTACAGTCACTTGGCCGTGCTGACGGGTCTCTCTACGTTCTTTTGTAAAGAATCCATTAAGTCTACCGCAGCAGCCTTAACAAACAATCTGGTCTCCACGACCAAAACTTAGTACAGTCACTTGTCCGTGCTGACGGATCTCTACGTTCCTTTGTAAAGAATCGCCGAGGAGATTCACGCCTCTCAATATATACTGTACCAGACGTCACGTGATCAGCGAATGACCACGCCTTCGCCACCACCATTTAGGCACTTCTGTTGTGTCCCCTTCTCGCTTCTAGGAATGCAGAGGACGCGCTGTAGAGGACGAATCGCTAGGCGCGTCACCCAGGCGCTTCGCAAACACCTGTTTAGTTCTTCTTTCATTTCTTCGTGGAATTAATCTTTAATTTAGGAACACCTGAACCCCCCTTGAGACAACGTCGCCGACTGCATTCTTTGAATACACTGGTACATACTGCCCTTAAGATGAAAAGTGTTTATTCGAACAATACCTTTACACGGAAAACTCGTCGCACGTCCGTCTTAGCGCGGACCGGCCACTTATTGTCATATTCTTAACAGCATCCTGCTTGGAAAATACAAAGAGCTATTAATATTTCGCAAGTTGCTGGTGTGTCTTGGCGCCGACGTAACAGTTACCTTCCCCTTATAATAACATACTGTTGACTTCGCTATTATTTTGAGTATCAGATGAGAAATATTGATTGAACTTCTTTGGGTTTAGTCATCATCGTGCGATGAATTCCATTTAGAATTACGTTTACACTGAATCTGATCTCTATTGTGGGGTTGATCCCTATCGACGTTGTACAAATTAGGGAGACTGAACCCTTTTGGTCTACCACCTGTGACGAATGTCCCCATCGATGACAATGACACACCTGAGGCTCGTTAGTCGTATTTCGACCGCAAATGGGGAGGATTTTCATTTCATGCAACATCGTGCAAAATCTCTCGCTGATTTTGGGATAAGAATTATAAGGAGACATGTGGTTAAAATACCAAATCAAAGAGGAACTTTAATCTTGGTAAGTAGTTCACCGATATTTTAAAATGTGTGACTTGATTACTATTGCAGGATTAGGAAATGTTTCTGTGTACATTGAATTTAAATTTATAAAATATGCTGTGCTCTATATTGAAATGAAAACATATAAATATATATATTGAAATGAAATAAAAAAGAAAAGGATAAATCTGCATTGGCGATGGTTCAATTCACCAACAGTTCTAACGGTACGACTGTTACTATCAGTTCGTTAATGAAATATTTAGTCAAAGAATTTGTTAAACAACAAATCATGTGATTTTGATCAAAACATTTTGTGTTATCTCTTTTTTTAAGTCATAATTTTTACCGGGTGCAAAGTGGTCAGTTTTTACCACTGAGGACTTTCTTGGATTAGAATGAGTATTGGCAGAGGGTAGTTCACTAAGTTTCGTGTTTCACTACATTTTATGATTTATTAAGTATACACACTAATCGACATGCAAATGAACTATTGTATGTTTTAAGTAAATCTAAATTGCTGAAAATTACTAAAAGAGAGTTTGCGAAACTACCTGTAATTAAATAAGTTGCTTTAATTTCTCTTGTAATTTTTTTGATCCACATAAGTAATAAATCTTTGCATGTTTCGTAACCGCATTCTTTGAAGTAAGTCTTTCAACTACACTCCGTTTACTTGTAATGGTGACTGACCCTTGTTACGAAACACAGAAGGACAAACCGCAAAGTATGTGCCTAGGCGACGTCCCCTCTCTTTGCCTGCGTAGCGAATCTGTTATTGCTGCTTTTGCGCTCAGTGCGTTGCATATATTCAGACTTGGAGCGGAAGATCGCGAGTTGCAATCTACTACAGAAAGCGAACACTCTCTCCTCCGGAAGTCGTGGACTGCTAATTGGAGTGACATGATGACCAACGTCCACACACTCGCGTACGACGTCGCTGGACACGAGACCACGAAGTCTTCAGATCTTCGGGATCAATCAGGGATACTAGTCAGGATCCAAAGACGTGAGAAATAAATAGAAAGAGAAGTGAATCGTGTAATCTTCACCAAAATACACACATGAATTCTTCTTTCTGAGTAGTTTGAAAATGAAATTACAAAAAAATTAACTCCGATAGATTTTCTTGATGAAAATTATCATATACATCATAGATTTGTATTTTATTGACCCCATAGCTCGCCTAATTCGAATAGGATTAGTTTTGCGAAATTCACCGAAATGAAAACATTATTTTTTAAGCCTATGTGTTCTTTTATTGTCAAAAGCAGACAGAGACAAATACAATTTTTGAAACAATTAAATTGAAGAAAAAAATTGTCTGTTGTGAAGTATTAAATATTGGTAATATATGATCGTCAGATACACTTGAGTTGGTTGCGCTCAGTACGTTGTGACAAAGTGAAGTTTTGGTAGTTTACTTTTAGAGCGTTCAGAGTATTATTTAATTATTCATGAAGCAAAACTATGAGAGAAATATAATGTTGCTGTAAATCGCTTCGATTTTTTATCGACTCGTAACTTAAAGGTTGTTTTTCGTGCGGAGTACTTTGACTTTCTAGATAATATATGCGAGATAATGTATTTTGTTAGATAACATATTTTTATTTTCTGTAATCAATTTTATCTTACCAACTAAAAAAATCTTTAGGCGGAGTGGGGAATGCACTACGTCAGCGCAGAAAAGTAATGGTTATGAACCTGTTCTGGTTCTGAAACTAAATCTCTGACAAATACATAATTTCTCAAAATTGTGAACTAAGAAAAATAAAGAAGAAAGCTTGAACAAGTAATCTCGATTAAGTTGGGTCGAAAAATACCTTAAGTTCCCTGGCAACCCAACATCTGTCCTTCCCTTTCCCCAAGTCCAACGGTTAGGTGGAAGTGCCTCAAGGCCTGAACCTCCTTTTCCCAAAAAGTATAAAATAAATAAATAATAAAATAAATCTGTGAAATAATCGTAAGTCTTTTTGAGATATATTTCCCAGACATCCGGGGAAGTAATCAGTCATGTTGCCAAAATGTATCAAAAAGAAGAAATTGCGTATGAAGAAAAACTACGCATTTATTATCACTAGGACTGCGGTATTCACAATGCTTGTCCAAGCACTTAGAGATAAAGTAATTCTCAATTTTCATACACAAGCAAATTGTATCATTATTTTCATCCAATATGATTAGTTTAATTAGGTTGTATAACACGCCGATATTATTTTAATATTCATTATTTTTTATTTCTTTATATAATATTCTTTATTTTTTATAATATTCTTTAGTTTTAATTATTGATTTCTTGTCGTTATCATTTAACATGAGTCAGAGTGTGGATTCACGAAAATTCCAACTTATTGGGTTCCCACATGTCTAGGTTCCCTGTTTCATGGATTAAAAGAACTTAGAACATTGACATTTACATTTATTCAATAAAACACATGATGAAAGGTCAAAACACAAATTCAATATGATTTCCCAAATACATTCACATTAAAAACTACTCCCCTTCCAAAAATGTAAAAAAGTCGCGTAGTGTTTCTTAACTAATTGTCTTAGCATTTTAATGAACACATTTCTGCGACGAAATTATTGTCAGTCAGTTCATAACATAATCATCTTATTATCACAGCTGAATGACAGACTGCTGTTATTCGTGACGGCTTGACAAACAGGAAAAAAGAACTATTGTGAGTTCTGAGTTTTATTGAAATGTTTCCATGAAACGAAAATTACAGTAGACGATTCGTGATTTAAGACGATGTGTAAATAAATGCACATTTTGTTACTTAGGAAGATCGACTTGCTAGCACGTTTTCATACAACCTAAAATTCTGGGGAGAAATTTAACTCAAGGATTGTAGAAATTAAACCTGAAACAAATTTATAATTAATCATTGCAATGAGCTGAAAACTTTTATACTCGAAGTAGAAACTTGAATGTAATGACATACAAATCTCAATGATAAAGAATAATTTATCATATTCCATAACAAATTTAGAAATATTATTTTTGGTAATTTTCATTAGATCAGTTAAAATTACATCTTCATCCCAAAATAGCCTCCAATCTTACTAAGTATTACCAACATAATTCTCTCACAGAAGACGGTGAAACTACTCATATGTGTGACACGCCCATTTTTTTCATTTTTCTTTTATGATGATACACCATGTCTACAAGCATTGTCCCCTAGAAGACATTATAAAATCCATTGAACTTGCATTGTCGCTATTATCTCTCCTATCGCGAATGGGGTGTCTACGTAGGGAGTTCCGCACCACAAGAATAGACCGTGTCTACGCATCTACTACTTCAGATCACACTATATAGTGTGATAGGCAGTATTAATCGTACTGTCGCAGTGTCGCGTATGCTAATTCTGTAATTACTTCCGTCGTTCGAGGAAATGCATTTACGTGATAAATGCTGCGGTGCATACTTTTTCCTCTTGCAAATGAACCGCACCACAGAAAAGTGCACCGGGAAATTTTTTTATAGTTTCCTTTAGAATTCCGTATAAGTAACAATCTTGGAAAAAGAAAGAAATATATCTCTTTAACTACCAGGGGGTGTACTGCTTACAAAAAATAAAACGCAACCAAGTTTGAGATGTTTTCAACCTACAGATAAATACATTACTTGTCTCTTTTTACATTTGTATTTCCTATAAATATATTTATGGTACCAAATGTTTTAATGAGCTCATTAGGAAAAGTATTTTATAATTAATAATTTAAGGAAAGTTTGAGGAACGTTTTTGTTTGAAGAATAAAACAAATAATTGTGGCAGTATTCTACATTAATATAATATTACAGGTTTTCAATGTCTTGTACGTAGTGAAGATTTCCTTAAATGGAGACAATTATTATTTGTTTTTTCCTTTTTTTAAATACGCTTGTAAACTTGTCGAAAGGTAATTTTATTAATCCATAAATAATTACGTTTGCATCGACATTTATTAATTGACAGCTGAGTAATAAACCCTCTGCAGCGCGCTGGACGTATCTTTATGGGCATAGCTCCTGCACTCGTAGATGCATAAAACGCGCCTTTATTGCATAAGCGTGCTGTCGTTTGCGGTTGCATCTGCTTGTCGCTGCGGTAGATCTAGCGAGTATCCTGGTGCAGCAGGATACACGACATTCGAGAGTAAGTTATTTCTTCCACCGTCATCACCTCTACGATCGCCGTCATCATTTCTTGGTGTTTTTATTACCAGTGCAACCGTCGTCACTGTTTGTGTCAATCATGGATATCTATTTCAATGAATGATGACATTGTCTACCATCAACTTTAGTCTCGATTACACTCATATGACGAATATGACGTGACACAATATTTTCTTAAATCGTGTGTTCCGGGTAAAGGGGTGAAGCGAGGGATGTTGAGAAAGCAATTAACTATATAAATAAATATATTTATCCGAAACTTTCCAATATTTTGAATACCACAGAACGGATGTTAGATAAACAAGAGATGACCTGTCTCTGGAGAGAAGTCCAGGTAGTTTCCTGAATGCCAGTCGAACTGAAGCCTGACCAGATGGGGTGTATTCTGTATTGTATGCCATACTTTTTTATTATAAGTGCAAACCTAACAGTTTGGTAAAATATAAGGTGCTTTTACACTAATCCGATTGGTTATCACGTTCGCCAAGACACCGCCATTGTGGACGTAACAGTCGGCTTTGGCCTCGGGCCAATCGACAAGCCGATCCGTTCCCGAAAAGTGATGGTAAAGATTAAAGGAACCCACGGGGTTCTGATGTAGTGAAGACGCTCCTGTCATCACCGATCGGTTAAGTGCGGTTGCATCTAGTAAAATACAGTAATTATTAGATGGTTAAGAAAAGATATCTAGCAGCAAAACAAATATGCTTATATTTATTCCGTGTGAAGATGTATAATAAGTTTCGGTCAAGTGACAATGGCTACGAGTCGGGAATCGAACCCGGGATTCTGCATTGGTCGCAGAGTTGTTAACCACTGCACCATCCGTTTGTACCCACAGGATTGTACCACAACAACTGTACGCAACTTCCACTCAAGCCTAGTCATGGAAGGCGAACGGGTGGTGTAGTTGTTAATACCTTTGCGAACAAAACAAGGGTCCCGGGTTCGATTCTCGGTTCGTCTTCATTTTCATGAGGCCGAAAGTTATCAAATGTACGTCACTTGACATTCATATATTTCATCCGGTTCATCGACTCATCTGTTTCACCCCACGAGTCTTCGCCACTCACGTCCCAGTGGTCACTCGCCTTTTACCTACTTCTCGCCATGGAAGTCCGCGTAGAGTCGAGCCGTACGCCAGCGCCACTTCCGTCCGTGGCAACGACTCCACCGCTTCGCAGACACGCCCATTGCGTCGCGCAAACGACAGATGCCGATCAGTGACGATGACTATCTGCTCAGGGTGACTGCTCCCTGCTGCCTCGTCCCCAAGCACGCAGCGTGGGCGGGGAACAGACAGACGTCTCGAGGCGTATGAGCCGCCGCACCGCGCTGCCGACGGGATAATTCACGCGCGCGTTTAATTACGCGGGAGGGGGAAAAACGCCCCGGGAATCCCCGTCGGTCACGGGTTCGAAGCCCCGTTACTGAGGACGCGCTCGCCTTCTGTCTCGATGGAAGTTTTGGGTAAGTGTCCAGATGCACGACTAAGGGTCATTAATTTTAACGCAGCCGTCTCTTGCTTGTGGCTCATACNATGTCATAAAACAGTGCTTTTTAATAATTGAAGAATTTAAAAAAAAATATCTAAAAAATCTTAAATATTAAATAATAAAAAATTGAGTACGGGGAGAAAAGGAAAACATATTATTTTAAAATAGTGAATATAATCCACGGATGGCAACGAAAACATGAATTTCGTTAAATGGATAGAAATTTCTTGTATTGAATAAAAAAACAACCCTTTCCTCAGATACTATATAATTACAGAGCACAAGCGATATATTCGGTATATCTTAATTTTATTAATTACTCGAGCGAAGTATGACAAAATATACATCACAATAGGGGAAATTTCTAAACTCTAAATTAAATTTTAAGTTGATATAAAACACTTTTGATATCTCTTAGTTAATGGGGATATATAGTCTCTTTTTTGACGTGCCGTTAAACATAAATAAATAAATAGTCGTCACAACTGAGTGAATGTTTCGTAATTTTATGTAAACTGAGTCATTAGTGAAAGTAGTTTTTCTATATACCAATGTTTTACCTAACGGTATGTTCTTTATGTACGACAGTTTGTTCTCCTAACTACTTAATAAGAGGAAAGGAGCAAAAAAAAATGGTGTCACTGTCACATAAATTACAACTTAATTGTAGTAAAATTGATTTCTAAAAAATAGTTCCTTTCCTGGTGCATCATCGTTGCATCCTTGCATGCAGTGCAGTATGACCTCAAAACCCTTCATTAACTTGTCCATTTGCGTCGCCGCAGTCGTGACTATTTTACTGCTAACAACATAGTTAAAAACACCGTAATTAGTCACCGCGGAAATCTATATCCCGATGAACGAGCTCTCTCTAACTTACGCTTGCTATAAAGGTTGGAGTTACATCTACGATGTGGTGTTCCGCATGGGTACCGCATAAGGACGGAGACGGTGCGCGCTGCAGGGCGGGAAGTGAGGCTACGAGACGCGACCAAGCGACGCGTCACTAAGCCAGTTGCTTCGGCGCCTAACGAGCGGATGACGGGCGCCCGCTTCGCTGACTTCTCGCCGCGGCGCGAATAATCAGCGCTTTCCACGCGGTTAAGACTTCACTACTCAGAGAGAATAGGATTTAGCTAATAGAAGTATTAAGACAATTTTATGCAACTCTTTATTCTAAGGGTGGTTTATTATGTGTGTATATATATATATAT